>CM056382.1:16218456-16623040 GCA_029718625.1 Synaphobranchus kaupii
GATTGGACTGGAACTGAACAGGAACTGGACTGGAACTGGACCGGGAGGTCCACTCAGGAAACGAGTGCTGGAACAGAATATGTTCCAAGCCGGAACTGGACAGGAACTGGACTGGAACTGGACAGGAACTGGACTGGAACTGGACCGGGAGGTCCACTCAGGAAACGAGTGCTGGAACAGAATATGTTCCAAGCCGGAACTGGACAGGAACTGGACTGGAACTGGACTGGAACTGAACTGGAACTGGACAGGAACTGGACTTGGACTGGAACGTGAAGTCCACACTGGAAACGGATGCTGGAACGGAATTCGTTCCAAGCCGGAACTGGAATTTACTGGAATGGTGGGTTAGCCACCGGGACGGTACTGTACTGGACCGCGAGTATCACACTGGTGCAGGTTCTGGAACGGCGCGACTGTTCCAAGCCGAAACTGGACTTAAGTTTCACTGGAGAACTCCCTCCGGGACTGAACAGGAACTGGACCGGGTTATTGACTTGGATAGGGGGACAAAGCAGAGGTTACAGGCAGGGTATACAGACTGGGTATTTGCATGAGAGGTGAGGATGTAGAATAGTCCGCCGCCTGTCTAGCTGACGAACACACCCCACGGAGCTGGTGAGGTGTAGCTTGGGGAGACCTCGTATGAGCCGGCTGAACTCCAGGGATCCTGGAACCGTAACCACAGTACAGGAGGTAGCTGAGGCCGGACAGGAACAACAACGGAAGCGAGCCGGCAGGCTAGACAGCGGGTCTCTCCCCGAGCTGGAGGTGGGAGTACCGCAACACACTCACACAACATAAAGGGAAAACAAAACACTGCTGCAGGGAGTTGGAATCGCGGCGTCTGGAGAGTTGAAGGGAGACAGGTAAGTAGCATGCAACAAAGACAGTTCAGGGAAGATAGCTACCAACCGCAGTTTACGTGAACAACATTTAGTGCAGCAAGCTGCACAAACTCCGGACCAGAAACGTGACAGGACATAGACAAGGTAGGTTAGTTAACGAACTGGCGCCGATTAGCAGCCAGCCAGGGGTTTAAATGGTGGATAAAATGAAAACATAAATGGGAAACAGGTGAGGTAATTAACAGGGAGTGATTACTAAACTCGAAGGTGAGGAATGTGAACACGGAGAAAGGAAACCGATAGGAGGAAACAAATGTGACAGAAAGCACGAACATGACAGGAAAAACGCCCATCCTGCAGCAGCAGGGAAAACACGGACAAGGGAATCCAACATGACACGGAGGGCAAACAGAAAAACCCGGAACACGGACAGGAAGGGAACGGAACGTTACAGTACGCCCCCCTCAATGTACGCCCCCTGGCGTACCAGGAGGCCTGGCTTTATCTGGGAAGAGTTTATGGAAATCCATGATAAGTGAATGATCCAGGATAAGGCTCTTGTGGAGCCACGACCGCTCCTCAGGACCATAACCCTCCCAGTCCACGAGATACTGGAAGCCCCGGCCCTTACGGTGGATATCAATAACACGGTTAACCGTGTAGGCCGGGGCGTTGTTGATCACTCGGACGGGAGGAGGAGGGATGGACGGGGTACTGAGGGGACTGGAGGAGACAGGCTTGATCTGGGAAACGTGAAAAACAGGGTAAACCTTGAGGGAGGTAGGGAGGGAGAGTTTAACTGAGACAGGATTAACTAAACAAATGATGGGGAAGGGACCAATGAAGCGGGGCTGGAGTTTTTTAGAAGAGGAGGGAAGGGAAATATTGGCAGTGGAGAGCCAGACCTGCTGACCGGCCCTATACCGCGGGGCTGCGGTCCTGTGAAGGTCCGCTAGACGTTGAGAACGGGATTTGGCGCGGAGGAGTGCGGTGCGCGTCAGTCTCCACATACGTTTGCATCTAAGCAAGTGGGATTTTACAGAGGGGACAGCCACCTCCGCCTCCTGGGTAGAAAGAAGAGGGGGTTGATAGCCTAATGAGCATTCAAACGGAGATAACCCAGTAGAGGCACACTTAAGGGAGTTGTGAGCATACTCTACCCAGGGGAGAAAACGGCTCCAAGAAGCGGGATTACGCACAGTGACACACCGCAGGGCGGCTCCCAGGTCCTGGTTCGCTCTTTCTGCCTGGCCGTTAGACTGGGGATGAAAACCAGAAGATAAGCTTGCCGAGGCACCCAGGGCCACACAAAACGCTTTCCAAACCCGGGAGGAGAACTGGGGCCCACGATCAGACACAATGTCCGAGGGGATCCCGTGCAGCCTGACCACATGCAACACCAGGAGCACAGCGGTCTCAAGGGCAGACGGGAGTTTGGGGAGGGGAACAAAATGAACCGCCTTGGAGAACCGGTCCACCATTGTCAGAATAACGGTGTTACCCTCTGACAATGGCAGACCGGTGACGAAGTCAACGCCAATGTGACTCCAAGGACAGGGAGGGGAAGGAGAAGACCAGAGGGGGGCTGGTGGGAGGCCTTACTCCTGGCGCACACAGAGCAGGCCAAGACAAAAGCACGGGTATCCCCCTTAAGGGTGGGCCACCAGAAACTCCTCCTGACAAGGGCGATCGTTCTGGCTACACCCGGGTGACATGCCAGGCACGAGGCGTGAACCCAATCCAGGACCTGGGAGCGGACGGAATTGGGCACAAAAAGGCAGGAGTTAGGGTTACTGCGGGGATCTGGTTGGGAGGTCTGAGCGGCCTTCACAATGCCCTCGATTTCCCAAGAGACCGCAGCCACCACACAGGAAGCCGGTAGGATGGGCTCCGGATCAGCAGGACTGGAGGGGAGGGAAAAAATACGGGATAAGGCGTCTGCCTTAACATTACGGGAACCGGGGCGGTAGGAAACAGAGAAATTAAAGCGGGCAAAAAATAACGACCATCTAGCTTGGCGAGCATTCAGTCTCTTGGCAGATTTTAAATAAATGAGGTTCTGATGGTCGGTTAAAACAATAAAGGGATTACCTGCCCCCTCCAGCCAGTGGCGCCACTCCTCAAGAGCCAGTTTGATAGCCAGAAGTTCCCGATCCCCGACATCATAGTTTCGCTCCGCGGAGGACAGTCTCCGGGAGAAAAAGGCGCAGGGATGGAGCTTGCTATCCAGAGCGGCTCGTTGGGACAGAATGGCCCCCACGCCGGTGTCGGAGGCATCCACCTCAACGGTGAACTGACGTGAAGTGTCCGGGTGACAGAGGATAGGAGCTGAGGAAAACCGAGCCTTGAGCAGATCAAATGCACGCTGGGCATCGGGATTCCAACAGAAGGGTAGGGTAACAGAGGTGAGTTTAGTAAGGGGAGCGGCAATGACACTATAATTACGGATGAAGCGGCGATAGAAATTAGCAAACCCAAGGAACTGCTGAAGGTGCTTGCGGGAGGTGGGTTGGGGCCATTCTGTCACCGCCTTGATCTTAGCAGGGTCCGCCCGGAGACTGCCCTCCTCGATAATGAAGCCGAGGAACGGGACCGTGGAAACATGAAATGAACACTTCTCTGCTTTGACGAATAATTGATTCTCCAGCAGCCGCTGGAGAACCTCCCGGACGTGGATAACGTGTTCCTGGGGGGATTTGGAGAAAATCAGAATGTCATCGATGTAAACATATACACTCTTCCCGAGAAGGTCACGTAACACATCGTTCACCATGCCCTGGAAGACTGCTGGGGCGTTAGTAAGGCCGAAAGGGACCACCAGGTATTCGTAGTGGCCCAACGGAGTGTTAAAAGCAGTCTTCCATTCGTCCCCCTCCCGTATGCGCACCAAGTGATAAGCGTTACGGAGATCGAGCTTGGAAAACGTAACTGCTTGCGAGAGGGGTTCAAAGGCGGTGTTAATGAGGGGAAGAGGGTATTTGTTACGGATGGTGACTTGGTTCAGTCCACGGTAGTCGATGCAGGGCCGTAAGGAGCCGTCCTTCTTCCCAACGAAGAAGAACCCTGCACCGACCGGGGATGACGAGGGACGGATAATTCCTGAAGCGAGGGACTCGTGAATATACTCCTCCATTGCCAGTTTCTCCGGTCCCGACAGGCTGTAGAGGCGACCAGACGGCAGCTTGGCTCCCGCCAGCAGATCGATGCAACAGTCGTATGGCCTGTGAGGAGGTAAAGACAAGGCACGTGATTTGGAGAAAACCTGCACCAGATCGTGATATTGTTTAGGAACATTAGATAAATCGGGCGCCGGCTGCTCAGAACAGGGATTATTGGACCCCGGAGGGGGTAGAGCCGAGCGGAGACAACTGGCTAGACAGTGGGCACTCCACGCCAGGATACGACCGGACTTCCAGTCAATGTGAGGGTTGTGGAGGCGGAGCCAGGTCTGACCCAAAACAAGAGCAGATTGTTGAGAATGAATGAGCAGGAGCTGAATAGACTCTCGATGATTTCCAGATAATACAAGCTGTATAGGAACTGTGGAGTGGGTGACTAGCCCCAAGCTGCGGCCGTCCAGAGCTAGAGCAGAAATAGGAGAAGGCAGAAGCTCCGTGGGAATGCCGGCCCTCCTGGCGAAGGAGATATCTATAAAGTTGGCATCCGCTCCGGAATCGATGAGAGCCGAGGAGGATGCGGTCTTGTCCCTCCAAAGGAGGGTAGCCTTGAATACAAGGCGATCCTGAGCTGCATGGTTAGGGATGATGGGGCTCGTCAGTACGCCCAGTTTCACTGGCGAGCCCAATCTTTTGGGCGGATGGGACAGGAGGCGATCTGGTGGCCAGGCTTGCCGCAGTAAAAGCAGGACCTGGTGCGGAAACGGCGCTGGCGCTCCTCGGGGTCGACCGAAACTCTGCCCAGTTGCATAGGCTCCTCCTCGGAGACGCCAGTAGACGCCCTAGATCCAGGAATAGCAGAGTGAAAGCGAACGTTAGGAGAGCCGGAGGGTAGGTGACGGCCAGAGCTTCCTCCCCGCTCACGGGCCCGGATACGAAGGCGATTATCGACCGCAATGGCGAGGCTGATGAGACTATTAAGGGAGTTGGACTCCTCTCGAGTGGCAAGCTGGTCCTTGAGTTCCTCGCTAAGAGCTTGGCGGAACGCCCCCTGAAGGGAGGTGTCGTTCCATCCGGACTCCGCGGCGAGGGTACGAAACTGAATTGCCATCTCTGCAACGCTGCGCGTGCCTTGACGAACCTGGAGTAGGCGTTGGGTGGCGTCTCGCCCGCAGGTAGGGTGATCAAAGACGCGCCGCATCTCGGCGGTGAAGGCTGCGTAGTTGCTGCATAGCGGAGCCTGGCTCTCCCAGATAGATGTAGCCCACTCCAGGGCGCTTCCTCCCAAGCTGCTCATGACAAACGCGACCTTGCTGGAGTCGGAGGCGAAGGAGGTAGGCTGCATGCGGAACACTATGTCACATTTTAAGAGAAATTCCCGACATCTCCCCAACCCCCCGCGATATAACTCGGGGTGTTGCACTCGGGGCTCCCGGCCTGAAGTGGGAGCTGGGGCCTCCGGAAGGGGTTCAGGAGCGGGAGGAATGGGGCCCGTAGGAATTCGCGGTAACGGCTGGTGAAGTGAAAGTTGCGCCACCTGCTCCGTGATGCCCCTCAGCACCTCCAAGACGTCATCCAAACGGCGGCTCTGTTGGTCGCTAACCGCAGTTTGGCAGGAGAAGGCGTGGCGAATCTGATCAAGGTCGGCTGGGTCCATGTTTTTTGGCCAGTTCGTTCTGTTACGATCCTGAAACGGGTCGAACCCAAGTGCAACGACCAAGAGGCAGATTCAAATAAAGGGGGTCTTTATTTAAGCTTTGGGGTAGTCCCAAAGCTGTACAGAAGGTATAAGAAAACAGGTTAGTACATAGAACACAAAAATCCCATAGGGACTGCTCCAAGCCGGAGCTGGACTTGTAAGTCCGGTGAGTTCCAAGCCGGAACAAAAGGGCTGCCCTGCTGCTCCAAGCCGGAACTGGAAACAGGGATTGGACTGGAACTGAACAGGAACTGGACTGGAACTGGACCGGGAGGTCCACTCAGGAAACGAGTGCTGGAACAGAATATGTTCCAAGCCGGAACTGGACAGGAACTGGACTGGAACTGGACTGGAACTGGACAGGAACTGGACTTGGACTGGAACGTGAAGTCCACACTGGAAACGGATGCTGGAACGGAATTCGTTCCAAGCCGGAACTGGAATTTACTGGAATGGTGGGTTAGCCACCGGGACGGTACTGTACTGGACCGCGAGTATCACACTGGTGCAGGTTCTGGAACGGCGCGACTGTTCCAAGCCGAAACTGGACTTAAGTTTCACTGGAGAACTCCCTCCGGGACTGAACAGGAACTGGACCGGGTTATTGACTTGGATAGGGGGACAAAGCAGAGGTTACAGGCAGGGTATACAGACTGGGTATTTGCATGAGAGGTGAGGATGTAGAATAGTCCGCCGCCTGTCTAGCTGACGAACACACCCCACGGAGCTGGTGAGGTGTAGCTTGGGGAGACCTCGTATGAGCCGGCTGAACTCCAGGGATCCTGGAACCGTAACCACAGTACAGGAGGTAGCTGAGGCCGGACAGGAACAACAACGGAAGCGAGCCGGCAGGCTAGACAGCGGGTCTCTCCCCAAGCTGGAGGTGGGAGTACCGCAACACACTCACACAACATAAAGGGAAAACAAAACACTGCTGCAGGGAGTTGGAATCGCGGCGTCTGGAGAGTTGAAGGGAGACAGGTAAGTAGCATGCAACAAAGACAGTTCAGGGAAGATAGCTACCAACCGCAGTTTACGTGAACAACATTTAGTGCAGCAAGCTGCACAAACTCCGGACCAGAAACGTGACAGGACATAGACAAGGTAGGTTAGTTAACGAACTGGCGCCGATTAGCAGCCAGCCAGGGGTTTAAATGGTGGATAAAATGAAAACATAAATGGGAAACAGGTGAGGTAATTAACAGGGAGTGATTACTAAACTCGAAGGTGAGGAATGTGAACACGGAGAAAGGAAACCGATAGGAGGAAACAAATGTGACAGAAAGCACGAACATGACAGGAAAAACGCCCATCCTGCAGCAGCAGGGAAAACACGGACAAGGGAATCCAACATGACACGGAGGGCAAACAGAAAAACCCGGAACACGGACAGGAAGGGAACGGAACGTTACACTTGATATACCATTGTAAACAGGATAACTGGGGCTTTCAATTGATATAAAAAATAATAGGATTACTTGATGGCAATATGATCTATTATGGAAATACATTTACCAACTAAATTTATAAAACATTCTAAATGGCTATTTTCTAATGGGAAACCTACTATTTTACCCATTTCGTGTTCAAGATAGGGGGAAACTTACAGTGTATGATATCTCCACCATTGTGTGAGTCATATAGAATAGGAATCAGAATATATTTATCTTCTACTGCTCAAAAGTTATAACCACTTCAGTGATGGGTAAGAAAAGGCTAAAATAAACGCTTTAGAATGTTAGGTTCATTGAAAATATGACATGTGTATGCAAAACTGTTTGTGGTGTGATCATATTATGTTACACCCCTAAAGATAATATACCATTTTAAACAGGATAACTGGAGCTTTCCATGTATATACAATAATATGCTTACTTTAACACAATATCATCAATTATTAAAACAAATCACAAAATAAATAATAATAAAAAAACTTTCTAAATGGCTATTCTCCATGAGAAACCTAGGTTTTTAAACATTTCATGTTCAAGATCTAGGGAGACAAACTGTGGTATCTTCACTATTCTGTAAATGATATGGAGTAGAAATCAGAACAGATTTATCATTTACTGCTCAAAAGTTATAACATCGTAGTGATGTATGGGAAAAGGCAAAAAAAAATGTTTTATTAGAATGTTAGGTTCATTGACATTTCACATTACCACTTATCATACTCCTAATTGGTAACTGTTGAGAATATGTTAATATAATGCTAAATTGAAAGACACATACACTGAAATATACAATTTATGTGTTCAATGAAACACACACTTTATTTTAAAAAAATGTATAACATAGTGAATGGATGAACTAAGTAAATGGATAACATTGCAAAACAAATAAAAACAAGATACAACCCATGGCAAATGTCAGTTTAGATACCCGTAAAATTAATGCACTGGATTTATTTACAGTAAAATTATTAATGTATTAGTACAGATACAGCAGACAAATCTATGGTCAAACATAAATACCTTCCATATATTCAAAAATCAAGAAGATAACAGTAAGTGCATGCATGCCCTGATGGTCCTCCGTGTCATGCTCTGCAATGACCCTCAGCACCCTCCTTCTCTTCAGGGACTGTATCAGATGGCTAAATGTCCATCATTTGCTGCAATACATAAATATGTAATGATGTACCATTTCATTAATCCATAACATATCATATAAAACAATTTCTGAGTAATTAAAGGGCTGTATACTTGCAATAACATCATCTTACAGCAAACGCTTTATGCTTATGTCAGGAATAGATAAAATAGCTATTCTGGACACAAGCATAATGTCCATCCATCGCTGTAATAGATAAATATATTATCAGTTGCCATTTCATTAATCCATAACATATAAAACCATTTCTGAGTCATTAAAGGGGTGTATAGTGAGAATGACATTTTACAGAAAACACTATGCTCCAGAACAATGTTAGCCTAGATAAAAAGCACACCAATAACACAATGTTAGACTACTTAGCATAATGTCCATTCATATAAGATATTGTTTTGAATGAACAGACCTAAATCATCAGTGACATTGGCTCAACTGAATGATGTCTTTTTGTCATATTTGTCTAAACAGGCTAATCTTGCTCAAGTCAAAAACGTGAGTCAGAAAATGTGAAGCTGACGTTACGTTAGGAAATGTTTGCTGTTTAGTTCTCTACTCCATTCAGTTTCGACAGGACTGATCAACAACAACCTTCAAATTTATACATAACGTTATGTTAAAAAACTAGATAGTTAGGACTTGCTATTGATAAGACATAGTTGAGTATAACATTTATAAAGCTAGCAAGACAGACAGCAGTGCTAACATTTCAAATTAGGAAAACAAAAACGCAGAAAAGAAAATGGCTGTTCGCGCGGCGAGACGATGACAGCTCATTGTTAGACTAATGTTATTTGCTTTAGCTTTAGTTAGCTATTATTTAGTTATCAAAGTCTACACTAAGATACGGAAAATATTCACATCTAACGTTATCACTTCACTTATTCATTGTATGACAGACTTTTTCACAATTTCATCTCGAAACGAGCTGGGGGAACAACAACACAGTGGCATCATTTGAAGCTAGAGCCGAACGTTAGCTACCTTAGCGACTTTCAAGTGAAAATATGAGAAAGTCTGCGGTACAAAAACAGGATTTTATTCAAAATAAAATCGTTTCTGAAGTAATATCTATGGTTAATTATTATCTTAAATATTTCTTACCTCAGGGGGTTTACTGGCTTTCCCTCAGTCGCAGTAAAGTTTTCAGACGATAGTCTTCTGTCCGAGGTGGTCCGCTCCGCCTGCGTGAGACAATTGGAGATTTACGAGGTTGAAGTACGGTTTTATTTAGCGGTCTAGAAATAAATCCCCGCCCACTAAGCTCATGAACCAATTATATGCAATTGTAGCTTATTTTGTCATCTATAACTAGCATTTTTCAAAAAGAAAATCAGTGATTGGACGGCAGAGCTATTATACGTCAAACCATCAGAACAATTGTACTGAAATTAGAACGCTCCGGCTTTAAAGGGTTAAGCATGGTGCGCCATTAAAATATATTGCCATGTACTATATTATAGGTTGTTATTGGGGTTTTATTATAATTAATTAGTGTCCCACATTACCTAATGAGCTGTCCCACATTCCGAAACGCAGATGAAAAAATGTGTTGTGGCTCAAAGCAAATATAAAGGTGTGTCATGCATCCTGTGAGTAAGATTTCTACATTTTTCCTTTTTATGTGGTCAGATAACATCTTGAGGATTTCAGAATTGTATCATGTGCTGTGTAAATGTGTTGGACTAATATCGAAACAGATAACAGAAGGCAAAACTGCAAAAAGTGTCCCATTTTATCTGAATTCACCCTAATAGTAGGCTACTACCTTGTATCCAAGTTTATATTGTTACGGATGGCTTATAATGTATTAATAAATGTATTATAGCTACATAGTTGTGTATAATCAGTTTTAAATAAATAAACATCTTTGAAACATGTTTTAAACCACTATTAGCCTAAGTATTGTAATTGCTAAATTATACCTACTATCCTGTACAACTCAACAACCCCTGATTACAATGCAGAGTTTAGTTTATTCGTTTTTGAGGGTTCACACATGTCCATATTCAACATTTGCCTGTAGACTTTATTGGAATTAAATGTTGACATGGCTAAAATTGGATCAACGGTCTTATTTCACGTGTCCAAGACATTTTCTATATCTAAGTCTATCTAAGTTGTCTTTGTAGCTTATACTAATACTATACTTTTAATAGCCAAATTAGCCTACACCTCATGACCGAAAAATGTTCTTATGGGTAGCTAGGCTACTGGTCAATAAAGCAATTGTTCTACAAAGCTTTCTACAATAGTGCTTTCATGTCACATAGCGAGTTCTATTCATCCAAAGTTCTCCGAAAATTAAATACACATTTAAAGTAGCTATGCTTACACAATATAGGCTACATATAATAGCTCAATCCTGTTTAAATTGAATAAACCATCTTTTTACATTCCATTCGATACTAAGCAGTAATATTGACACTAAGTATTAGCAACCTTGTGAAAAATACCGAAAGGTTTGTTTCATGAAGCTGACCGTTGAAAAAACATTATAGGGTATAGACAGTTACATTGCTTTTGGAAACGCGTCTTGGATGCCGAAGTCAACTCGGAGAATAGTGAATCACACAGGCCAAAACAAATACAGACGTTCCGACCCAAAATGTAAATTTCAAAGGAGAACATACTGGCTGTAGCATTGTTGTCGGAGAAGCTAGTATTTCGACTTAGCATGTTTCCTTAATCTCTGATGACATATCATGGTCATTTTATGATTTAGTACAGTAAATTTGTTACATATAGCTCCTTTAATAATAATAGCAGTAGGAAATTATGTGATGATGACAGAAATTCACTTTTATAAGTGAGCAGGCAAAATAACAGTTGAAATTATGTATATTCAGGCATGTTGTGTTTTTTTATTGTTGCTGTGATAGTATATGATTTTTTGGTGGTGAAAGAAGAACTGTAACCAACTTCTAAATATATTTAAATGTCCAGTATAAACAACTCGATTTGTGCTCATGTGATTCACATTGTAGAGTGGTTGATATACTTTT
Organism: Synaphobranchus kaupii; assembly: GCA_029718625.1. Lineage (NCBI taxonomy): Eukaryota > Metazoa > Chordata > Actinopteri > Anguilliformes > Synaphobranchidae > Synaphobranchus > Synaphobranchus kaupii. Next base: position 16,229,735 of record CM056382.1, read on the forward strand.
ATGAAATACGGAAGAATGGTGGCTGGTAGAAACTTCATATTTTGCTTGATAATAGCCCAAGTAGTGCTGATGTAGATGATGTGCAGTTTTCCATGATACCTCGCCTTCTAACGTGGTACAGTAGGATGTTTGTGATGTCGACCCCAGGGTCTACGCCACTAGCGGGCCTGAACAAAGGGGTTAAGGGACTCCAGCGCCACTGCGTCTGCTTGGCCTTTGGCGGCCTTAGAGAGTAATATCATTCAGCTTACATCAAAATTGTGATTGATGTGCATATGGCATAATTTTATGAATATTCATGAGGTTATGAAAAAATATAATTATGCATAAAAAATTTATTTAATTAAATTTAATTATTATTTATTATGTATTATTATTATTCGGGGTGTTGTGGGGGGATGTATTGGCATCGTGATGATGTCATTTTATTGGGAGTGGTTGTTGTAAATGTTGTTTTTATGGTGGGTCTTGATGCTTAGGGGAAAACGTGTTGGTATTTTTTTATTAGAACAACATCGTGAAAAAGTAATGGTATATATAAATGTATAGGTTAGTAGCAATAGTTTTAAGTTTTTAAAAAAACAGTTTGTGTTAGCACAAACGTTTTAAAAGAATAAAAGAATTCAAGCAGGTTGTTAAAACGTGACAAATAGCGGTAGGCTATATCGAAAAAGCAAGTTAGTTGTCTGAAAGAAAGAAAGCATGCCATTTAAAAAAAATGTTTGTTTGACAAGTTTTGAAGAGGTCCGTGAATAGCTACGTAGAGACAGTAGCCAAGGACTTCGAATATTTTTTGAGGTCCGGGGGTTGCATGAAGTCGTAAAACTCTGTAAAATAGCCAAGCAGTATATCTAAAAAGCAAGTTAGTGTTCTAAAAGAAAGCCTAGGAGGACTCGAAAGAAAGATCAGAAAGAATAAAAAATAAAAGAATAGGCTATGTAACGTTTTACAGAATTAAAACGCAAAACCTAAAAAGAACTTAGAATTATTCTTGGGTTCTGTGGAGGCCCGTGGATAGCCTATAGACCAGGGGTCTTCAACGTTTTCCAGGCCAAGGACCCCCAAACTGATGGAGAGATGGAGCGGGGACCCCCTACTTATATATATTGTATAAAATTGTGTTTTATATTAAACTGGACCTAGTGCCATGTGCATCCAATACTAAGATATTGAAATAATACACAGGTTCATATATTCATGTTTTTATTTTAAACATGTGCAAGGTACAGTGAGTAGGGTGGCCATGCCACTGCCATTCATAAACATAACGTAACATAATAAACTGATACCTGCCAAGATCAACAATGTCTGTCAATTGCATGTAATCATGCATAAAAGCTATTCAAATTGACATTTTTAAAACATAAATGTGGAAACGAAAATTAGTGATGCTTGTTAGTGCCACTGGCATGCATAAACATACTGAACTATTAACATAATTGACAGATTCATGTTTTAATTTTAAACATACATGTAGTATGGGCAGTGAATCCTCAAACCATCTATGGATGGCATACATACTCCCACATTAGTGAGATGTCTGACCCTGATGAGTAGCACACAACTTGTCTAACCTTGGACGTATGGAGGTTGTCAGGCAGAGAGTCATATCAGCCTCAGGCTGCAGTCTTGACCTGTATTTGTTTTTCAGGTAGGTGAGTGAGGAAAATCCACTTTCACAAAGATATGTTGTAGCAAAGGGCAACAGGCTCATCATTGCTTTTGCTGCCAGTTGTGGAAAGTCTTTCTGGCAAGATATCCAGAACTGGGTGAGTGGTTTAGTTTCATATGTTTCTGAACGTGCTGTCAGTGGACAGTTCAATGAGCTGATCCTCCTCTGTCACCGTCAGGCGTGCGCCGTCTGCTGCGTTGTCTCTGAATGGAAACTGTATCCATGTCTTGTCCCTGCGCCAGGAGTCGGCCTCAGAAAAGTAGTTCCTAAATTGACCATGGAGCACCTCCAAGTGCGCAAGAATCGCGTGTGTAACGGGAGGCGAGAGCACAGCAGAATCTCCCAGCTCATCCATTGATGGAAACATAGAAAATATTCCCTCCCCGACACGCTCCTTGCATTTTCTGATCTTTTTGACGAAGCCTTCCATCCTGTCATAAAGCTGAAAGGCATGTGTGTTGCGACCTTGCATAGAACTGTTAAGTTTGTTCAGCTCAGCGAAAATGTCAGCAAGATATGCAAGTTTGGTGATCCAGACTTTGTCGCTGAAAAGTGCAGCCAGCTCTGTGCGCTTTTGGAGAAGTAAAAACTCCCGAATAGACGTGTGTAATTCTAACACAACACTGTTCCGCGCCAACACTGTTCCGCGTGAAAGCCAGCGCACCTCAGAATGGTACAGTAGTCCAGTGTGCTCTTCTCCTTCAGCAGCACAGAGATTAGAGAAGAGTCGTGTTTGCAAAGCACTCTTCTTGACTATATTCACAACTTTCACGACCGAGTCCATGACATCAGACAGTTCAGCGCTCATGTCCTTGACAACAAGTGACTCTCTGTGCAACATGCAGTGCGTCCACATCACCGCTGGAGCCACATCCCTGACAAGCGCGATTAGGCCACTTTTTAATCCAGCCATGGCTCTTGCGCCGTCGGTGCACAGTGCAACACATTTTGCCCATGAAATGTCATTTTCTCTGAAGAAAGTGTCAATCACTTTGAAGATTTCAGCACTTGTTGTGCGTTCAGGAAGGCGTTTACAAAACAAAAATTCCTTCTGCATTTCATTTTGATCCACAAAGCGCACAAACGCCAGAAGCTGCGCGTCCTTTGACACATCCGTTGTTTCATCCAGCTGTAATGCAAATGCATCTGCCAATCTCAGCTTCTCTATCAGTTGCACCCTCACATCTGATGCCATCTCGTCAATACGGCGAGCAATGGTTGTGTCCGACAATGGAACAGTTTTCAGTTTATTAATGTCAATATCATTCCCATACATTGTTTTACACATGTCAGTTGCTGAAGGCAATATTAAATCCTCTCCAAGTGTGTATGGTTGTTTCTTTTGGGCAATCCGAAGAGCAACTTGATAAGAGCATTTCAAAGCTAGCTCACCAACTTTGGCTGATTTTTTCATCAATGTCTGTTGGCCTTGGAGGGATTTGAGACAAGTTTGGAAGTATTCAACGGGTTTGTCTTTTAAGTGGCTGTGGGTTGTCTCCAAGTGACGCTGCAGCTTTGATGGCTTCATAGACTTCTTTGACAGCACAGTAGAACAAATGACACACATTGGAAATTCAATGCCATCTGTCTCCTTGAAGGTAAACCCAAACTTCAGATAATTGTCTGTATATTTTTGGGTCTTCTCTCTTTTACGCTTACCCTTTACAGCTGCGGGGCCTACAGCAGGTACATCGTCACTTTCATTTTCACCTGCGGTTTCTGAGGTGGAGGGTAGGCCTATCTCTTTTGTGCCTGTGTTTTTTTTTTGTCGTGTTACAAAACGTGTTTTTCCATTTTTTCAATCCAAACATAAACACTAGCTGCTAGCATAATAAGAATGGGCTCTCGGCCAATCACGGGGAACCTGACAGAGCCCGCGTGTCACATACGGCCTCGTGATTGGCACAGCAGCGATAGGGGCGGGTCCTCCACGCTGGTGGGACATGATGTTGTGAATGAACCGGTGCCCAGATTGAAAGAGCTCCTGTGTGTCGCTGAATGTGTGCATTGCTGACTGAAAGACGTCTTCTGCCTCCATTTATGTGTTCACTACAGTGTATTGGATTCATGTTAATGTTTATTTAAAGGCATTTCAATTTGTGGAAAACATTGCGGGGGGGGAATATTAAAAAAAGTCTAATCAACCAAAACTTTCGCGACTCCCCTGCAGTACCTCCGCGGACCCCCTAGGGGTCGCGGACCCCTGTTGAAGACCTCTGCTATAGACTATAGCCTGCAGAGATGTTCCCAGCCTGACGGCGACAACACAAATGGGCCATTTTGGTTTCCGTATGGAGTATACCTAAAAAGGGGATACGCCCCGTAGTATCCGCTTCCTGTCCCCTATGAAATTGACGGATGTTTACACGGTCCAATGAGAGAGCTGGATCGCTTGTGACAAACTGGGGGTCGTAAAATACTTGATGGTTTAGTAACAGCTGCTGGGGGTTCTTGCGTGCGTGTTTGTGCGAAGAACTTTTGAAAGAAAGAATGAAATGCATAGACTAGAAAATAAACCAACAGGCCGAAAAGGCCCCGAAATGTCGTTGAAAAGTCCCATGGAAAAGGCGTCCATGAAGCGTTTTCCAAAGCATTGTATAAGGCCAGACCCTGTAATGTGTTTTTTCAACGGGGCAGCTTCATGATAGGTAAAACTTAGGTAATACTTAGCGCCAACATGATTGTTTAGTATCGAAGGGCTTGTAAAAAGATGGGGTTATTCATTTTAAACAGGGTTGGGCGATTATATATATATAGCCTATATTATTTAAATGTAGTTACTTTAAAAAGTGTATTTAATTTTCGGAAAACTGCGCATGCGTAGGAATCCGTTTGATGGACAGGAACAGGTTTCAGGTTTTTGGCGGGGTGATTCAAAGATCTTTTGAATGAAAACGTATAGATTAATACATATTGAAAATAAACCTTAGACTAGTGAAACAAACAAACTGCTCAGTAGACTATTTGCACAAGGGCGTATACAATTTTAGCAGAGGTCGTAGACCTATAGGCTCGCTACTTAGAGTTTTTAAAACAAAGTTAAAATATAGGTTATTTGCTAGACGTACCTAGCTACTGTTTAGTATCGAATGGGTTTCTTAAATTTAAACAGGGTTGAGCCGTCATATATAGCCTATATTGTTTAAATGTAGTTACTTTAAAAAGTGTATTTAATTTTTCGGAGAACTGCGCAAGCTACAATTCACGGGGAGGGGAGGTGTGGGGTTTTTTCAAGTTACGACCCCCACCCCTAAAGATGAATCAGCCAATCCTAGCTGTTAAACTATAAAACAGAGGGGTTTACAGTAGCTATTGAAAGGGCCTGATTCATTCTGGGGATGCAAAGAAGAAGAAGAAGAAGACAACCATTTGCAAGCGATGTCTGTAGATTTTTCAACACAAGGTATGTGTTACTATAGCTATTTAATTATTGCAAAAGTATGAAACTTACAAGTTGTTAATTAAACATGTTGAATGTTCTATTTCCTAACAGTTGTTAATGTAAATGTATTACATACTTGGTCAAAATATTGAATAGCGGTGGGGAGTCTTTCGAGCACGAGGCAGGGTTCCAGGAATTTATTGAAGTGCTCCACGATCAAGCAGCCTTAAACAACGACATTACTGTTAGACAGAGTAAGATGTTTTTACAATTTTTAAAATGTACTTTAAAGATGCTTTATGTATATATATATCAGATCAAAAATGTCTACGACGTAAAAAAGCCAAGTTACTCACACATAGCCTACATAGCGCTGTCTATAAGTTCTTAATTCCAACTTGCAAAAACTAGGCCTGCCTTTAAAAGTCTTGATATCAAAATGTGGCCAAGTTACAACTAACAATATTGCCTATCGTAGCTCACACTAAATAAACTAGATCTATTCCAAAGCTTATTGTTACGTATCTGTGTACGGGACGAACCCAAGTGCAACGACCAGGAGACAGAATTTCACAAAAGATGGTATTTAATAAATTAAGTGTTGGGGTAGTCCCAACACTGTACAGGAAAGGCAACACACACACAGAATTAGGAGATCTTGCGCCTGGAAGCCCGGGGCGGGCTGCTCCAAGCCGGAGCTGGACTGGAGGTTCTGGAACGGGCTGTTCCAAACCGGAACTGGACTGGACTGGAACTGGACCGGGTGGTCCACACGGGAAACAGGTACTGGAACGGAATTGTCCCAAACCGGAACTGGACTGGACTGAACTGGACCGGGAGGTCCACACGGGTACAGGTACTGGAACGGAATGTTCCAAACCGAAACTGGACTGGACTGGACTGGACCGGGAGGTCCACACGGGTACAGGTACTGGAACGGAATGTTCCAAACCGGAACTGGATTTGAGCGAGTGCCTGTAACACTCACGCCGGGACTGGACTGGAACTGGCAGGGGAGCGACTCACTACGGCAGGGCAGGACTGGACCGGGCTGACTGCACCGGTATAGAAAAACAAAAACAGAGGAGGGTTAGTGCAAGGGAAGGCACGGGAAAGACCGGGAGGTTCTCACGGAGGTGAAGGGTTTGGAAGTCGGGAGGTTTTGCGGAAGCACGGCAGGGCAGAGTGGTGTGGCGTAGCTGCGGTAGGTCCGGAGGTAGCTGACCGTCTCCAGAGCTCCAGGAGCCGGCGCCGAAGAACTGGGTGGTTTCCTCGGTCGGACAGGAACAACTGGAGGGTAGCCAGGTAGCGAATCACCCCGGAGCCTACACGCGCTGGAGGTGGAGGTACCGCAACACACACAAACAAACACGGGGAAAACAAACACTGCCACGGGAGATAGGGAGCAGGGTTGGATGGAGGAGAAGGGAAACAAGTTAGCAAACACAATAATGACAGGAATTGTGCGGGAGGTAAACTACCAGACTGTAGTTTGCAAGGGACTATACGCTGTACGGGAAACACATTCCACAAACACGCGAATAGTTTACACGGGGAGACCAGTTAACGAGTCAAGCACTACACCAAGTGATGATAGTTAACGAACTGGCGCCGACTGGCAGCCAGCCGAAAGACTATATAGGGCTAACTAATGTGACAAAATACGAAACAGGTGTGAACATAAACCGGGAGTGATTACAAAACACCAGGTGAGAAAATGCATGCAACGAGGGGGAGGGAGTGAAAGGCGGAAGTAAACCAAAACAACCAGACGAACAAGACAGGGAAGGACATGCCTAGTCCGCGGCAGAGGGGAAAACACGGACAAAGGGATCCAACATGACACGGAGGGAAAACAGGAAAACACGGAAAACGGACAGGAAGGGAGCGGAACATTACAGTACCCCCCCCTCAACGTACGCCACCTGGCGTACCTGGCGGCCTGGTCTTGAATGGGAAGCGACTGTGGAAATCCTGGATTAAAGTTTGATCCAGGATGAGGCCCTTGTGGAGCCATGACCGCTCCTCAGGGCCATACCCCTCCCAGTCCACGAGGTATTGGAAGCCCCGACCCTTACGGCGGATGTCAATGATGCGGTCCACCGTATAGGCCGGGGCGTTGTTGATGACCCGGACAGGAGGAGGAGGGAGGGTAGGGGCACTGAGGGGGCTGGAGGCGACAGGCTTGACTTGGGAGACATGAAAAACGGGGTAAACTTTGAGGGAGGCAGGGAGGGAGAGCTTGACAGAAACAGGGTTAACAAGACGTACAACAGGGAAGGGACCAATGAACCGGGGCCGAAGTTTTTTAGAGGAGGAGGGAAGGGAAATGTTAGACGTGGACAACCAGACCTGCTGACCGGCCCTGTATTTGGGGGCTGCGGTCCTGTGCAGGTCCGCCAGACGCTGGGACCGGGAATTGGAACGTAGGAGTGCGGTGCGTGTAAGCCTCCAAATGCGCTTGCATTTGAGGATGTGGGCCCTGACAGAGGGGACTGCTACCTCGGCCTCCTGGACCGACAGGAGAGGGGGTTGGTACCCTAACGAACACTCGAAAGGGGATAACCCGGTGGAGGTACTCTTAAGGGAGTTGTGAGAGTACTCCACCCAGGGAAGGAAACGGCTCCAGGAGGCGGGGTTGCGAGCCGTGACGCACCGCAGGGCGGCCCCCAGGTCCTGGTTCGCCCTCTCTGCCTGGCCATTCGACTGGGGATGGAAGCCAGACGAAAGACTGGCCGAGGCCCCCAGGGCTACACAGAACGCCTTCCAGACCTGGGAGGAGAATTGGGGCCCACGATCCGACACGATATCGGAAGGGATCCCGTGCAGCCTGACCACATGTACCACCAGGAGCTCCGCCGTTTCGAGGGCGGACGGGAGCTTGGGGAGGGGAATAAAGTGAGCCGCCTTGGAGAACCGATCCACAATTGTCAAAATGACAGAGTTGCCATCTGACAACGGCAGACCGGTTACGAAGTCCACCCCAATGTGGCTCCAAGGACGGCCCGGGACAGGGAGGGGAAGGAGATGACCAGAGGGAGGCTGGTGGGAAGCCTTGCTCCTGGCGCATACAGAGCAGGCCAGAACAAAGGCACGGGTATCCTCCTTGAGGGTGGGCCACCAAAAGCTCCTCCTGACGAGGGCGGTCGTCCTGGCAACACCTGGGTGACACGCCAGGCAGGAGGCGTGAACCCACTCAAGGACCTGGGAGCGGACGGAGTCGGGAACAAACAGGGCAGGGTTAGGGTTATTACGGGGGTCAGGGTGGGAGGTCTGGGCGGACCTCACGATTTCCTCAATCCTCCAGGAGACCGCAGCCACCATACAGGACGCTGGGAGAATGGTTTCGGGGTCAGCAGGACTGGAGGGAAGGGAAAACACACGGGATAAGGCATCTGCCTTAATATTGCGGGAACCGGGGCGATAGGACAAAGAAAAATTAAACCGGGCAAAGAAAAGTGACCACCTAGCCTGTCTGGCATTCAGCCTCTTGGCAGATCTTAAATAAATTAAATTTTGGTGGTCAGTCAAAACAACAAAGGGGGTACCTGCCCCCTCCAGCCAGTGGCGCCACTCCTCAAGAGCCAGCTTAATGGCAAGAAGTTCCCGATCCCCGACATCATAATTCTGCTCAGCGGAGGACAGCCTCCGGGAGAAAAAGGCACAGGGATGGAGCTTGTTGTCTAAGGCGGCACGTTGGGACAGAATGGCCCCCACGCCGGTGTCGGAGGCGTCCACCTCGATCGTAAACTGCCGGGAGGGATCAGGGTGGCAAAGGATAGGGGCTGAGGAAAACCGCGTTTTGAGTTGCTCAAAAGCACGCTGAGCTTCGGGATTCCAACAGAAAGAAAAAGTGGTGGAGGTAAGTTTTGTAAGGGGGGCAGCAATGACACTGTAATTTCGGATAAAACGACGATAAAAATTAGCAAAACCAAGGAACTGTTGTAGCAGCTTACGAGAGGTGGGTTGGGGCCATTCCGTCACCGCCTTGACTTTGACCGGATCCGCCCGGATACTGCCCTCCTCGATAATAAAGCCGAGGAACGGGACTGAAGAGACGTGGAATGAGCATTTCTCCGCCTTCACGAAGAGCTGGTTCTCGAGGAGCCGCTGGAGAACCTCCCGGACATGGAGAATGTGCTCCTGAGGGGACTTGGAAAAAATTAAAATGTCGTCAATGTAAACGAAAACAGTCTTACCCAACAGGTCTCGCAGGACGTCATTAACCATGCCCTGGAAGACTGCCGGGGCGTTAGTAAGGCCGAAAGGGACCACCAGGTACTCATAGTGGCCCAACGGGGTATTGAAGGCAGTCTTCCACTCATCCCCCTCCCGTATGCGCACCAGGTGGTACGCATTACGGAGGTCGAGTTTAGTAAAAATGACGGCCTGCGAGAGGGGTTCAAAAGCAGTGTTAATGAGGGGGAGAGGATACTTGTTGCGGATAGTGATGGAATTGAGTCCCCGGTAGTCGATGCAGGGCCGTAGTGAGCCGTCCTTTTTCCCCACGAAAAAGAACCCAGCACCAACCGGAGAAGAGGAGGGACGGATGATGCCCGAGGCGAGGGACTCATGGATATATTCCTCCATGGCGAGTTTCTCTGGTCCCGACAGACTGTAGAGACGGCCGGACGGAAGTTTGGCTCCCGCCAGCAGATCGATACAACAGTCATACGGGCGATGAGGAGGTAGGGACAGAGCACGTGCTTTCGAGAAGGTGCGACTGAGGTCGTGATACTGTTTGGGAACGGTGGATATATCGGGTTCGGGTAGGTTGGTGCTGGGATTCTTGGACCCCGGAGGGGGAAGCGCGGAGCGGAGACAGCTAGCCAGGCAGTGGCCACTCCACGCCAGGATGCGTCCGCCCTGCCAGTCAATGTGTGGGTTATGGAGACGGAGCCAGGTTTGACCTAAAACTATGGTTGACTGTGTGGAGTTGATGAGGAGGAGTTGAATGCTCTCCCGGTGATTGCCAGAGAGGACAAGCTGTAAGGACACGGTGGAGTGGGTCACTAATCCCAAGCTCCGACCGTCTAAGGCGAAGGCAGTAATGGGTGATGGAAGAAGCTCCGTGGGTATGCCGGCCCTCTGGGCGAAGGTGGTGTCCATAAAGTTGGCGTCGGCTCCAGAGTCGATGAGAGCCGACGAAACTAAGGACTTGTCGCTCCACAGGAGAGTGGCCTTGAAGACTAGGCGATTCTGGGCTGCATGGCAGGGTATGATAGGGCTCGTCAGTACGCCTAGTTTACCTGGCGAGCCTATTCTTTTGGGCGGATTGGACACGAGGCGATCTGATGGCCAGGTTTGCCACAGTAGAAGCAAGACCTGGATCGCTGACGGCGTTGGCGCTCCGCAGAGTTGACCGCAACTCTGCCCAGTTGCATGGGCTCCTCTTCGGAGACCCCAGACGCCGCCCTGAATCCAGAAGCAGATGGGTGAGAGCGTATCTGAGGAAGGTGACCGGGATTCCCCCCACGCTCACGGGCCCGGATACGAAGACGGTTGTCGACTGCTATGGCCAGGCTAATAAGGCTATTGAGGGAGGTGGATTCCTCACGGGTGGCTAGTTGGTCTTTGAGCTCCTCGCTGAGTGCCTGGCGGAAAGCCCCCTGAAGGGCGGTGTCGTTCCATCCGGACTCCGCGGCGAGGGTACGGAATTGGATGGCCATCTCTGCGACGCTGCGACCCCCCTGACGGACTTGAAGTAGGCGCTGAGTTGCATCTCGCCCACAGGTAGGGTGGTCAAACACGCGCCGCATCTCGGCGGTGAAGGCAGCGAAGTTGTTGCAGAGCGCGGCTTGGCTATCCCAGATGGATGTAGCCCACTCCAGGGCACCTCCTCCCAGGCTGCTCATGATGAACGCGATCTTACATGGGTCGGAGGCGAAGGAGGAGGGCTGCATCCGGAAGACAATGTCGCATTTCATCAGAAATTCGCGACATTTCCCCAATTCCCCGCGGAATAGCTCAGGATGTTGAACGCGAGGCTCCCGAAATGAAGCGGACACAGGAGGGTCCGCCGGCGGGTCCGGAGCGGGCGGTGTAGGGCCCACTGGAATACGCGGAAGCGGCTGGTGAAGAGACAGCTGAGTAACTTGTTCCGTGATGCCCCTCAGTACTTCCAACACGTCGTCCAGACGACGGCCCTGTTGGTCGCTGACCGCAGTTTGGCAGGAGAAGGCGTGCCGAATCTGCTCCAGGTCGGCTGGGTCCATGTTTTTGGCCAGTTCGTTCTGTTACGTATCTGTGTACGGGACGAACCCAAGTGCAACGACCAGGAGACAGAATTTCACAAAAGATGGTATTTAATAAATTAAGTGTTGGGGTAGTCCCAACACTGTACAGGAAAGGCAACACACACACAGAATTAGGAGATCTTGCGCCTGGAAGCCCGGGGCGGGCTGCTCCAAGCCGGAGCTGGACTGGAGGTTCTGGAACGGGCTGTTCCAAACCGGAACTGGACTGGACTGGAACTGGACCGGGTGGTCCACACGGGAAACAGGTACTGGAACGGAATTGTCCCAAACCGGAACTGGACTGGACTGAACTGGACCGGGAGGTCCACACGGGTACAGGTACTGGAACGGAATGTTCCAAACCGAAACTGGACTGGACTGGACTGGACCGGGAGGTCCACACGGGTACAGGTACTGGAACGGAATGTTCCAAACCGGAACTGGATTTGAGCGAGTGCCTGTAACACTCACGCCGGGACTGGACTGGAACTGGCAGGGGAGCGACTCACTACGGCAGGGCAGGACTGGACCGGGCTGACTGCACCGGTATAGAAAAACAAAAACAGAGGAGGGTTAGTGCAAGGGAAGGCACGGGAAAGACCGGGAGGTTCTCACGGAGGTGAAGGGTTTGGAAGTCGGGAGGTTTTGCGGAAGCACGGCAGGGCAGAGTGGTGTGGCGTAGCTGCGGTAGGTCCGGAGGTAGCTGACCGTCTCCAGAGCTCCAGGAGCCGGCGCCGAAGAACTGGGTGGTTTCCTCGGTCGGACAGGAACAACTGGAGGGTAGCCAGGTAGCGAATCACCCCGGAGCCTACACGCGCTGGAGGTGGAGGTACCGCAACACACACAAACAAACACGGGGAAAACAAACACTGCCACGGGAGATAGGGAGCAGGGTTGGATGGAGGAGAAGGGAAACAAGTTAGCAAACACAATAATGACAGGAATTGTGCGGGAGGTAAACTACCAGACTGTAGTTTGCAAGGGACTATACGCTGTACGGGAAACACATTCCACAAACACGCGAATAGTTTACACGGGGAGACCAGTTAACGAGTCAAGCACTACACCAAGTGATGATAGTTAACGAACTGGCGCCGACTGGCAGCCAGCCGAAAGACTATATAGGGCTAACTAATGTGACAAAATACGAAACAGGTGTGAACATAAACCGGGAGTGATTACAAAACACCAGGTGAGAAAATGCATGCAACGAGGGGGAGGGAGTGAAAGGCGGAAGTAAACCAAAACAACCAGACGAACAAGACAGGGAAGGACATGCCTAGTCCGCGGCAGAGGGGAAAACACGGACAAAGGGATCCAACATGACACGGAGGGAAAACAGGAAAACACGGAAAACGGACAGGAAGGGAGCGGAACATTACACTTATGGTCTTAAGATGAGGAGTGGCCAGGATTCTTTCTGGCGTATTGCTATCTTGAGCCAGCAGAAAGCGCTTGCGCTAGAACCAGCACAAACCTGGTCTAAAGTCATGTCGCAGTTGTTTACATGTTATTTTAACGGCACAAAGTGCGTCTACATAGGCGTGTACACAACGCGTGATAGCCTATGGTTAAAAAATGGAGATAAATGTCACCATGTTAACTGAATTGTAACCTTAGCTATTCTTCGTCCTTCATATTTTTTTAATTACAGTGACAAGGTTTCCATACCCTCAGCTTATTAAAACCCCGCTGATTTCACCTGTTATTCCATAACTGAACAAAAGATTTTAAAGAGAACTAAGCGTCTAATTAGAAACGAAAACAAATTTGCAGTACGTTACAATTAATTCACAATTAATTTTAATACCATTATCTGCATGTGCGCTTTACATGAGCGGTCTGTTTCCCCTGCTGTAAATCGCACTTTTAACGGTCTTCCTGGGAAAGTGGATTGTTTTAAAGCATTACCAGTAAAACAGGTTGGTCACATTTCCATAAGCAGGACATTATAAAACAAGGGAAAATATGCATGAAACTATGGGTTGCCAACCTGACAGCTTTATTGTATTTGTTGTCATCATTAATGCAAAATAACGTTATTTATTTTATTAATCAAAATTAGAATGCAGGTAATGAACTTTGGATGAAGCTTGAACATGAGTTCATTGCTTTATTGCATAATCAAACGAAATTCGTTAAACAAGCAGGCTAATTTTAAATTTGCATGTCACACCCAAGACACACCTATAATTAATGATGAGACTAGGTTCAGCCCACTTGCATGCTGCGCCGTGCTTAGCGCCCAAAAAACACGCCGTTAAAAAAGCAAAAGTGGACTTGGACACGCCCTAAATGGACTTTACGCCATGCGCTTAGACCAAGCGCCAAGATCGCCAAGATAGAGCCCATGATTTCAATGAATGTTTTTAACAGTTGATGAATAATTACACTCCAGAAAGGATATGGTTGTACTTTGTTGGCAAGTTTACTTTAGAAAATGTACAGGTTTTAAAATGTTAACTGCTGCTACAGCATTCTTTACATTTCATAAACAGACATTTATATGAAGAAACATAATGTACAATAGAGAAAGGGGTGATGAATAAATAAATACAGATAAAAATTAGTAATATTTTTACCTAGAAAATAGCGTACATAAAGCATTTTTACAAACGTATCCAGACATGTTTGTGGGTCATATGGTGGCAAATAAGTAATAGTACCAATTTCACAGAATTTTGTGAACACAAGGATATCTATGCTCTGTAGGACCACACAGGTTTTGATAGAAATCCAAATAAATAAATCAATAAATACATAATAATAATAATAATAATAATAATAATAATACATTTTATTAATTCTGTGCTTTTCATAGACCCAAAGCAGTGGATGCAGACAATTGTTCAAACATGCCCTATATTCTCTTGAGATGGTAAGATGAAGAAACACAGGGCCAAGTTGCATTAAATAATTTAGGAAAGTTTGGATAGCATTGCTTTGGAATAGAGCTAGTTCATTTAGTGTGAGCTACGATAGGCAATATTGTTAGTTGTAACTTGGCCACATTTTGATATCAGTACTTTTAAAGGCAGGCCTAGTTTTGGAATTAAGGACTTATAGACAGCGCTCTGTAGGCTATGCGTGAGTAACTTGGCTTTTTTTACGTCGTAGACATTTTTGATATGATATCACTTATTTTTTATAGCTAACTAATGATGAATAATGCATGAAGATAAACACGGAGACATGCATTCCAAAGAAATGTATGCAGACATTCGCTTAACCATAACGCCCTCTATTGACAAGAATGAGAACAGTTATCCTATTACAGACAGCACACAATTACATTAAAAATGTTTGTAGATGAGCAGTATTTAATGTGTAATGAAATACAATGAACAGCACCACCTGAGCTATGGATCATGAAGAAACATGTAAATTAATGAACCAAGTGTATATGGAGACATGCATGCACAATGGGCTAGACGCAAACACATTCTAGCTGAAAGACATACAGCCTAAATAGCTAGTACAGCCTAAATAGTTTGCATCAGTAAAATATGGAAATACAGTTTTAAAATAGGGCTATTAGTATTCTATGAAATACATTTAACGTTAGGCTATTCAACACAGGATTGCCGGATGCGTAACTCCAACCTTCCATGTGTGGGCTACGAGCTAGCGAGCGAGCTAGTGAGTTCATAAGCACAGCAGAGTTAGGCTATTCAACACTGGATTGCCGGATGCGTACCTCCAACCTTCCATGTGTGGGCTACGAGCTAGCGAGTTTCTGCACAGCAGTTTTTTTTTCCGGTAGTGTAGAACATTACCTGCCTGAAATGTTTTGGTACCGGACAGCTAGGTTTAGTTTTCTGTAGTGCAATGAATGTAGGCTATAATGCATGTTGATTCGCTTCGTAGTAGCCTAGCTTGTATCTGCTTCCTGACGAGAAGCAGGAAGTAACGTTGGCGAACAAGCTTAATTGGAGAACGCATATTTCCCAGGGATCTTAGCCAGAAAGAAAACAATACATACTACTAAGAAAGTACATACCAGAGATTCTTCTTCTTCTTCTTATTATTATTATTATCATTATAATTAAAAGTGTTTGCAGTAAGCTACATTATCAGCAGAGTAGCATAGACTAGAGCCACATTCGGAGGCTTTTTTTTAATTTATTTTTTTAAAGTGACTAACCATGAATCAGATATGTTTGGGGAATTGGCGGTTTATAAATCCGATCGCTTAAAGGCTTGCAGCTTAAAA
The DNA here is from genome assembly GCA_029718625.1 of Synaphobranchus kaupii. Taxonomy (NCBI): domain Eukaryota; kingdom Metazoa; phylum Chordata; class Actinopteri; order Anguilliformes; family Synaphobranchidae; genus Synaphobranchus; species Synaphobranchus kaupii. Next base: position 16,245,238 of record CM056382.1, read on the forward strand.
GAGGCTATCATCAATTCTTAATGTAGGCTATTATCGTAAATTGTGACCTTGTGTTATGTGTGAAAAGGATAAAGTGAACAGAGCTGAAGTGAAGAAATTAATGAATAAAGAAATGTTGGCCGAGGCTAGGGGTTTCCACAGTCAGTCAGTCATGACCGCAAGAGCACAGCTTAACACCCTCCCCAAACCAGACAAGAGCGAGCGTCCGGTTTGGGGAGGGTGTGATATAGTACAAGTAAAACATTGAACAGTTAATATTGGAAACCTCTTTTGCCTTTGCAATAAAAATATGTTAATGTGTCAATGTGAAAATAATAACAGTCTAAGAAATGAAAAGTGTTTAACAGCTGCACATTGTTTTTGTGGAAAATACACATGTGCCCTGCTGGGCTCGAACCCACAATCCACTGAAATTAATGAATAAAGAAATGTTGGCTGAGGCAAGGGCCATTAGCTATATTAGCATTAAAAAACATTAGTTTGAAGTGTTTTTATTGGACGATAAGCTTGATGAGCAGGTATACGGACCATACCCTCAAATAATAATTCTCCCCATTGGATAACATCGCGAAGGAGGCAGGCAGTTTGGCAGGAAAATGGGAAGAAGAAGAAGAAGCTGAAGAGGAAGGAGAAAAACGGCAAAATAACCCAAGTTTGGGGTTTTATTGTGTGGATGTGTGAAGTTGTATCTGAATGCTGTGTTGTTACATGAGGTCAGAACATACAGAAGTTAATGTTTTTAAGGGCTGAGAGTCTATGGTCATTGTGGTTACTTCTGTACGAAACCCTGAAAAGTGCCAAACTCTCGGTGCTGTATAGGTATGGGGCATGCCCCACCAAGCCATACCTGCCATCCCAATATATAATTGGTGAATGTTTAATTGTTTTTAGATACTGGGTACACGAGGCCTACACAACGTGTATATGCTCAGGTTTTAGCTTCAGCAGATGATCTTTGCTAAAGTTATATTCAGAGTATGAAACTTTTAAGTACTTTGTTCAACATCTGTTTATGAATATTGAACATTGTTATGTGTTTTATTTTTCTTTTATTTTTATTGTTAAAAAGGCCCTGAAAACCCTCTAGAGACAGTTACAGAGACATCACCTTGCAGGCCTAAAGGACAGAAGAGAAAAAGCGGTGAGATTTAAGTTTTCTCCTAAACAAAATGTGTGTGTCTGTGTGTGTGTGCTTGCATGGATGTGTGTTTGTGTGTGCGTGCGTGTGTGTTTGTGTGCGTGTGTTTTAAAATAAATGTTTGCTTATTTAAGTCTTTTTTTTAATTTTATTTTGTGATTTGAATTTTTAATTTTAATTTTAGAATTTTTTCATTTGAAATTTTAATTTTTTAATTTAGATATTTTGATTTTAGATTTTTTAATTTTAATTTTAGAATTTTTTATTTTTTATTTTTCCTTACAGGCGGTGAAATAACATGCCGAATTATTGGGTGTGGTGATCGACCGGGATATTTTAACCCCATCTAATAAAAGACGGTCTAACAAACGCGGGAGCCCAGGACCACGGACATCGCCATAAGAGGCACAAACAGCACCAAAGACAGCAACAGCCGCCGAACAACCAGAGGATAACAGGACACCTTCTGTGACTGCCTCGGTTTGTCAAAACGACAAAAGTCTACACTTAAGTATTTTGAATAATTTTATGATCCTTGCTGAAATCCTATTAAAGTAAAAATGGCTCCTAAAAGACCTTGTACGTGTTTGTGTTCAGAGGGCCAGAGTAAAAGACCTGCCACAGAAAATGCTGAAAACCATGACACTAACCAATTAGATTTACCGCATGAAAATGTTAACCCGCATCTCTTAGCTCTTGTTGATGATGTTAATCAAGCCTCTATTAACCCTTTAAAGCCGGACCGTTCTAATTTCAGTACAATTGTGCTGATGGTTTGACGTATAATAGCTCTGCCGTCCAATCACTGATTTTCTTTTTGAAAACTGCTAGTTACAGATGACAAAATAAGCTACAATTGCATATAATTGGTTCATGAGCTTAGTGGGCGGGGATTTATTTGTAGACCGCTAAATAAAACCGCACGTCAACCTCGTAAATCTCCATTTGCTTCACCGCGGGGGGAGCGGACCACCTCGGACAGAAGACTATCGTCTGAAGACTTTACTGCGACTGAGGGAAAGCCAGTAAACCCCCTGAGGTAAGAAATATTTAAGATAATAATTAACCATAGATATTACTTCAGAAACGATTTTATTTTGAATAAAATCCTGTTTTTGTACCGCACACTAACAAATGGCTGTGAAATATAGTTATTTACTGTATTAAACACAGTAACATTACTGTGTATGATTTTTACAGTAGAATGCTGTAAATTTTACAATAAAGCCTTGTCCACATGACAAAATCACAGTAGTCTAAGTATTACAGTAGAAAATCACAGTTACAAAGCGTTACTGTAAAGACAATCACAATAGCAAGTATAGTACTGTAAATAGTAAAGTAAACTACTGTATTTTTCCTTTTTTATCTTACAGACACACACGCATATAAATATATATGTGTATATATATATATATAAATATATATATATATAGGCCTATATATAATTATATATATAATTTTGACTTTTATCTCATAATTTCAACTTTTGATCTAATAATTTTTTACTTTTTATCATGTTTATGACCTCTTATCTCATGATTATGACTTTTAACTCATAATGACTTACCATGGGATTTTTATTTTTATCAACGTTTTATCTTATTTTTTTCTTTCACTGGTGGAAACGGGCCAAATCTAAATTTATCCAATGAGGATCAAGAGAGTTCAACGGTCGTGCTTCGAATGGGCCAATCACGTCATCGTAAACAGGACAAACCGCGAAACATAACTTGCATTTCTGACTCCGTTAGCGACAGGAAAGCTCCATGACTAATCAGTAGCACTCAAATTTTGGTACGTTACACAAGGCTTTGTCTTGTGTTCGTGTCAATTTTTGTTGCGTGTGTGTGTGTGTTTGCGTTGTCTGTGTTGACTTTTGCCTGAGAGGAATTCAGCGAAAACGTCTCAGAGAGAGCTCTCTTGGAGACGTCTCCACAGCCATTACATGTAGCTAACGTTAGCTTATGTGGTGATAGCACTACGGTCTTTTTTAAAAACGTGCTGGCTCCTGGAGATGTGTGCCGTTTGTTTCGCTGCGCGGGGAGAAGATTTTTTTTTCCACCCTTTGCCTCTGCGGGAGTTTCCATGCTGAAATCGCGGATCCGCCGCCAAAGTCAGGACTTCCAGAAAATCGGTAAGTAACTTTACCATCACTAGCAGCAAAACAAAAAAAAGTTATGAAAACAGAAAAAGGGTGTTATCACTGATATTTCCACATCCAGACCACATTAGAAAGATGAGAAAATTTAGTCTACAGAGATATATTGTGTGATTGTATTTCAAAAGGTAAAAATTATATTATAATGAATAATTGAAATAATATTACAATGAAATAATATTATTCCCTGAAATGTCCAGGGTGCTTCATAGAGCTCCTCTATCTCACTTAAAAACGAAGGTAGAAAAGGCATTTAAAAAATAAAAATAAAAAAAACTAGAGGAAACCCTGAACACACACAGTAAAAAAAAAAAAAAAGAAAGTTATGTGGAGTACGAAAACTAGTTCATGCATTTTACTTCATACCTCTTAATCCTGCATGTGTTCATTGATTCACTGAAGTTTATTCATGTTCTGTGTTTATAAAAACCTTTTTCTGTAAATAGTTCTCTTACTCTTGTGATCAAAAACATTTATCTGAAGCTAAATTCAGAGGCTTTTATGTAAATAGTTTTCTAATAAACATACATATAGAAACTTCTGATCAACCCATATCAATTTCAGGCGAAAAAGACAACTTCTGGGGTAAGATCCGCCTATTTCCGGGTTAAACCACACCCACTTCCGAGTTAAGCCCCATTCCGAGTACGGATATATAGATAATTTAGTTGATTGAACAGATACAGATAATGGTGTACTCGCTCATCCCTAGTAGCCTCTGCTGTCATTATTGCTATTTCAGATTGCTTGCTATGCATGTCACTTTTTGTTTATCTTTCACCAACCCAGTTACTCTATCAGCTCCTTTTATCTGTTGTATGCACTGCTTGGAAGATATGTATGCTCCCTGCCCTGTTTTTACAGTCATTCATGTGGAGCAAATCATTTATAGAATGTATTGCTATGAAATATAATTTTTGTGATGTCTGACTCTACTAAGGAGAGACAATCCTGACTGCAAAAAAATGGATGCTGTCGATCGAGGGGAGGGTCGTAATCCCACCTGCTGCTCACCTGGCTGACTTCACCACTGCCTTGGCCACTCTCTTCGCCTGTTACTATGTTTTCAACCTAGAGTATCAGGTGGAAGCCTGCACAACACTGGAGTTTGTTCAGAGGTATTAATTATCTTTACCCTCCTGTTATCCTTGGGGTCAATTTGACCCCATTCAATGTTTAACGTATCTAAATAAATGGTTGAGATAATTTTTCTTGCTTATTATTGGGTAAACGTAAAGTTAACATGATGATATTTTTTCAATGTCCTATACACACTTTGTACGCATTGGTGTTCCTTGGGGGCAATTTGACCCCAAGCTGTTTTTAACTGTATAAAATATAAAAATGTCAACATTTCACACATTTGTTTTGATTGCTTAGGATGATATTGAGGTGACTATTACATGCAAATTTATAATCTTAACCCCCCCCCCCCTTTTTTTTTTTTTTTTTTAGATCATTTTGTTACATTGCAGGTGCAGATCTTGTGTCCGCACCTGCAATGTAACAAAACATTTTGTTACATTTCACTGTTTCGAGATTCCCCCATCAGCCTTCAACGACCCACAGGTGTCTCACACACATTGCGAGAACTCTGATATTTCCAGCAACATAGGGACATATGGTTAGGAGCAAACATATACAAGCTTGCATAACAGCCTTCTAAACCATTTCTCTTGGTGCTCTGTGTGGTTTCTCTTCATGTTCCCTCCCAATTGAAAATGACCTCGAAGAAAAGATTTTCTGCCAGTGAAGTTTTATCACAGCTCTTTGACGGTGAAAGTGACATAGAAGAGAATGTGTCTGAGACAGAGGATAATGTTGAGGCGGACCCTGATTTTAAATTAATGCAAGTCCAAAATACTGTTATATTTTATTTTTTTAATAAAAAAAGTTTTTTTTTTGGTTGATTTCCCCCCCCCCCCGTAAACAGTTGTGATTTGCTAACCGGTTACTTGTTAACATGTACATATTGTCCCACCCACTAACTGCTATACTCATTTTCATAGGTTTTTAGTCAGGATTAATCCTGACTCCGTCAAGTGCAGTGCCAAGGAGCAGATGAGCCGGAAGACTGGGAGAGTGGTGAAGCGGAAGACTTCATACATGAACCCCCATGTAATCTCCTTCATCAGGGACTTCACTGAGTTCGCTTGGCTAACTGACTAGATGCAGGTGAGGTTCTGACAATAGCTTTTGCATTGAAATTTCAAGATGGTTTATTTAAAGATGTTATCTCAAATATTTTTATTAAATAATGTGTGTTAAGCTACTGTTGTGTCACAGTGATTGAGTGGTGATTGAAACTATGGTCCACTGATGAAGGCTCTTGAGTCGACTTCAGCAGAAAAAATCAAACATGCTGTAATTCATGTTCAATCAAAAACATGTTTGTTAAAAACACAGTTGATTCAACATCTCTTTAAGCATTTTAACACATTGCTAAACTCAATTACATCTTGAATCAAAATGTAGGCTACCTTAAAATGACTGCAGCACTGTCATCTTTGGATATTTAAAATTATTCTGAATACCCTCTCCAATGATTATTATATAATGTACTGCATTTATTCTGCTCACACAGAAGCCATGAAGATAAGCTACATTATTCACAGAGAAAGTGGGTTACAAGAACAAATATTGTTGACAGTACTGCATTAAGTTTGTTAGCCCACATTTTGATTCAAGAAGATGTAATTGAGTTCAGCAATGTGTTAAAATGCTTAAATTGATGTTGATTAAAGCAGCTGTGCGGAACTTTTTACCATTTGTAAAACTGTCCCTAGTTCGTATCACCCCCCCACATAGCCCCAACCTTGCTAATTGCATGAGTGCTCCTGCAGCCAGTAACACACTTCCTATCAGGAATAAGTACCTTGACACAACACCGACATCACCATCTTAGACCCTCATCACATACGTGGTGCATTACAAAGTAATTGTAATACATGTAATTGTTAATGTGTTTCTTCTTTAATTTCAGGGCTCCAACTGGGATTCTGGGTCTCCAAGTTCAGGGCAGGCAAGTGGCCATAGACCATTATGCCAAGTGGTAGGGGAATGAGAGGTTTCTCTTCTCTAAGAAGTTTCTTATCATTTCTGTTTTAAATGTTGCATTTTACAGTGTCCTGTTGCATTGTTCATGCAAATGTTCAGTATTTTACATTATATTGCCATTGTGTTTTTAAAAAATTTATAATTGTGAAGTTTGTCTGGCAATATTTTGAGCTTTTGGGCCGGCTCACTTAACTGGCATTTTTGGTTTTGATTTCTTTTTTTTGAGTGGTACTTGGTCTAATAAGTTTGGTAACCTGTGCTTTATCATGTTCGTGTTCACCAAATGTCTTAAATAAATAATCGTGTTAACAATTTTCTTGTTTTCTGTAGTTAATTGAAATATTTTAGAATATGGGTCATTCTATTAATAATGGTTAATATTAAATCAGTGATGCAGTGTTTAAATTGTACAGTGAGAAACTGAATTTACAGTGATTAACTGTTACCTACTGTTAATAGTACTGTATTGCCATATACAATACCATTAAAAAAATAAGTGATCTTAACTGTATTTATTTGTACAGTAAATAAACCAGCACTGTAAATGCAACTGAAATCACAGTATTTAATTGATATTTATTCTACAGTTAAACAACCAATACTGTAAAACCAACTGAAATCACAGTATTTAATTGATATTTATTCTACAGTTAAACAACCAATACTGTAAAACCAACTGAAATCACAGTATTTAATTGATATTTATTCTACGGTTAAACAACCAATACTGTAAAAACAACTAAAATCACAGTATTTAATTGATATTTATTCTACAGTTAAACAACCAATACTGTAAAACCAACTGAAATCACAGTGTTGAATTGTTTTTCATTTTACAGTAAATATAACAATACTGTAAATGGAAGTACTGTACTTCTACTGTAAAAAGTATTTACAGTAACTTACTAGATAATTGCTGCCAGTAAGTTACTGTAAATTTTAAGGTAAATTTGTTACAGTGCAGACTTTCTCATATTTTCACTTGAAATTCGCTAAGGTAGCTAACGTTCGGCTCTAGCTTCAAATGATGCCACTGTGTTGTTGTTACCCCAGCTCGTTTTGAGATGAAATTGTGAAAAAGTCTGTCATACAATGAATAAGTGAAGTGATAACGTTAGATGTGAATATTTTCCGTATCTTAGTGTAGACTTTGATAACTAAATAATAGCGAACTAAAGCTAAAACAAATAACGTTAGTCTAACAGTGAGCTGTCATCCTAAACCGCGCAAACAGCCATTTTCTTTTCTGCGTTTTTGTTTTCCTAATTTGAAACGTTAGCTCTGCTGTCTGTCTTGCTAGCTTTATAAATGTTATACTCAACTATTAGTCTTATCAATAGCAAGTACTAACTAGCTAGTTTTTTAACATAACGTTATGTATAAATTTGAAGGTTGTTGTTGATCAGTCCTGTCGAAAATGAATGGAGTAGAGAACTAAACAGCAAACATTTCCTAATGTAACGTCAGCTTCACGTTTTATTTTCTGACTCACGTTTTTGACTTGAGCAAGATTAGCCTGTTTAGACAAATATGACAAAAAGACATCATTCAGTTGAGCCAATGTCACTGATGATTTAGGTCTGTTCATTCAAAACAATATCTTATATGAATGGACATTATGCTAAGTAGTCTAACATTGTGTTGAGTAGTCTAACATTGTGGTGTTGTTGTGCTTTTTATCTAACGTTATTCTGGAGCATAAAGTGTTTTCTGTAAAATGTCATTCTCATTATACACCCCTTTAATGACTCAGAAATTGTTTTATATGTTGTGGATTAATGAAATGGCAATTGATAATATATTTATCTATTACAGCGATGGATGGACATTATGCTTGTGTCCAGAATAGCTATTTTATCTATTCCTGACATAAGCATAAAGCGTTTGCTGTAAGATGATGTTATTGCAAGCCCTTTAATTACTCAGAAATGGTTTTATATGATATGTTATGGATTAATGAAATGGTAAATGATTACATATTTATGTATTGCAGCAAAGGATGGACATTTAGCCATCTGATACAGTCCCTGAAGAGAAGGAAGGTGCAGAGGGTCATTGCAGAGCACGACACGGAGGACCATCAGGGCATGCATGCACTTACTGTTATCTTGATTTTTGAATATATTGAAGGTATTTATGCTTGACCATAGATTTGTCTGCTGTATCTGTACTAATACATTAATGATTTTACTGTAAATAAATCCAATGCATTAATTTTACGGGTATCTAAACTGATATTTGCCATGGGTTGTATCTTGTTTTTATTTGTTTTACAATGTTATCCATTTACTTAGTTCATCCATTCACTATGTTATACATTTTTTTAAAATAAAGTGTGTGTTTCATTGAACACATAAATTGTATATTTCAGTGTATTTGTCTTTCAATTTAGCATTATATCAACAGATTCTCAACAGTGACCCATTAGGAGTATGGATAAGTGGTAATGTGAAATATCAATGAAGCTAACATTCTACTAAAAATTTTTTTTTTGCCTTTTCCCATACATCATTAAGATGTTATAACTTTTGAGCAGTAAATGATAAATCTGTTCTGATTTCTACTCTATATCACTTACAAAACAGTGAAGATACCACACAGTTTGTCTCCCTCGATCTTGAACATGAAATGTTTAAAAACCTAGGTTTCTCATGGAGAATAGCCATTTAGAAAGTTTTTTTATTATTATTTATTTTGTGATTTGTTTTAATAATTGATGATATTGTGTTAAAGTAAGCATATTATTGTATATAAATGGAAAGCTCCAGTTATCCTGTTTAAAATGGTATATTATACATAATATGATCACACCACAAACAGTTTTGCATACACATGTCATATTTTCAATGAACCTAACATTCTAAAGCGTTTATTTTAGCCTTTTCTTACCCATCACTGAAGTGGTTATAACTTTTGAGCAGTAGAAGATAAATCTATTCTGATTCCTATTCTATATGACTCACACAATGGTGAAGATATCATACACTGTAAGTTTCCCCCTATCTTGAACATGAAATGGGTAAAATAGTAGGTTTCTCATTAGAAAATAGCCATTTAGAATGTTTTATAAATTTAGTTGGTAAATGTATTTCCATAATTGATGATATTGCCATCAAGTAATCCTATAATTTTTTATATCAATTGAAAGCCCCAGTTATCCTGTTTACAATGGTATATCAAGTTTAGGTATCCGATGTAATATGATCACACTACAAACATTTTTGCAACGCACATTAAGAAATAAAATGAAATAGAATGTTGACCCAATATTCGCTTAGGCTGGAAAGGGTTAACCCTTTCGCGCGTACCATCACAAATATGTGATCATTCCAGACATGGCCCAAACGCGTACCATCACAAATATGTGATTAGAACGTATCATTGGAACGCTCCGTTGAAAATGCGGTCACAATGGTTTACTGCCGTCTAAACACGGTCTAGACACGTCACAGAGGTGCGTATATTATGGAAAATAAACCATCAACTTGCGATTTCAGAAGCTGAAATGAACGATAAATGACACTGCTGTGCATCGAATATTTTAGTTACATCAACACTGAGCTAGCTTAGCAGTTTGGTGGTTTTTAACCTCCTTAACACAAGCTAACAATTGCATCCTAATGTAAAAGTGCAAACATTATTCCAGTGCGGTACCTACAAGTCGTTTATTGCTGTAGTGAAATGCAAATGTTACTATGTTAACGTTAGTTGTTATCCGAATAGTCATCTAGTTTAATTTGCAGTGTATGCATATGGGTTAAGTTACTACATAGCTAGTTGTATTATACCGACGATCTTACTTACATGCACATTCACAAATCTTGATAGGCTATACATTTGCATCTTGTCCAGCACTGTCAAGTATCCGAGTACATATTTGCTAATACATTTTCAGCCTATGGCGGGTACACGTTCACGAATCTGAGTAGGCTACGTGTTAGCATCTTGTCCTGCACGTTCAAATATCTACGTACATATTTGGAAATGTTACGCTACACATTTGCGATAATAAAGTCTTGGTTTTATTTCCATATTCGTGTACTCGTATATCATAACGTCATTTTATCCAAACATTTATCTAAGCAAGTAACAAAGACAGTTTTTATTTTTACATCGGCTTGTCTGGGGTGCATTTAGTTATGACGTTTTTCCCATGGCCCTGCCTGATGACGAGTGTAAACAAACAAGGCTGCGTACATGACCGAACTTTATTTTCAGCATTAGCTTTTTTTTAAATCGATAACAAGATGTTGTATTAACATAATTCTCATAACAAATCTACAAATATCAGAATCGGAATGTCAGACCTTTTCATCAAATGTACTAGCATGATATAAGATGAGCAAATAAAATATTTTTACCAGAGATGCTCTTTGCTTGCATTGATTTCTATCTAAGTGTTCCCGCTGTTAGAATATGGGGTTACGTGCACCCCTCATGTGCACCCATCACCTCAGTCTGAACACCAGTATCAGAGTATCAGAGAACAGTATCAGCGAGCTAGAGTACAGACGCAGAAGAAATATGTTTACGAACAGCAGGCGAAGAGAACTCACTGATGAGGAAATTAGGGAAATTTTCTTTAATTCAGATGATGAGGGTGATTACAATAGTGAATCAAGTGGGAGTGACAGCGATTCTGAGGAGAGACTACCCCCAAATTTAGTTTCCCTTGAGAGGAACCCTGAGCTCGGGGAGGGAGATGACGATGTGGAGGAAAACCCTGAGGAGGGTCCATCTGTAGTCCCCTGTAGCCGCCCTGAAGGTCCGGTGCCAGTTGAGGAGGTGAGGTCCAGTGACTGGAGGACTGCCGTCAACTTCACTCCCCCTGGGCCAGGAATTGAGTTTGACAGCTCAATTTCTGGTGTCCAAAATCCTCCGGAGACTCCCACTGCAGTAAACTGCTTCAGGATGTTTCTCTCTGTAGAGACAGTGGGAGAGATTGTGGAGGAGACCAACCGATACGCCAGTGAACAGCAGGGAAAAACAGCGATTGGCGTAATTGGAAAGCTTTCCAAATGGGTACCTACATGTGTAAATGAAGTGTACACATTCCTCGCCATTGCCCTTCTGATGGGACTGGTCAGGAAATCTACCCTGAGGGAGTACTGGAGTACTGACCCGGTTCTCCTCACTCCATTTTTTGCCTCAGTTTTCTCCCAAGACCGTTTTTTAAATCTCCTGCGGTGTTTACATTTTGTCAACCCTGCCCATGCAGACATCAGAGACCCCCTCAATAAAATCCGAAACGTCTTCAATGCCCTCACCTCAGCCTTGAAGCGGTCCTTCATCCCATACAAGGACCTGTGTGTGGACGAATCCCTGATGTTGTGGAAGGGTCGACTGGGATTTCGGCAATATATCCCTAGCAAGCGCCACAGGTTTGGGATAAAGTTTTTTGTTCTGTGTGATGTGGTGACGGGGTATGTGCAAGATATGGTCATTTACACTGGGGCCACAACATCTATCGAATCAATTGAAGGACTGGGGGTCTCTGGGTCTGTGGTTATGACCCTCCTGGCTCCACATCTGGGGAAAGGGCACGTCCTGTATGTGGATAACTGGTACAGCAGTCCTATGCTGTTCCAGCACTTACTCCACCAGGGGACTGGGGCGTGTGGGACAGTCCGGCTGAATAGGAGGGGGATGCCAACGTTCCCAAAGAAAATGAAGAGAGGGGAGGTCACCTTCAGGGAGAATGGCACTCAGCTGGCGGTAAAGTGGCAAGACAAGAGGGATGTGAACTTCCTCACAACTGTTCACCCCTCTTCCATGGCTCAATCTGGAAGGCTGGACCACTTCACCGGGGAGCCAAAGGTGAAACCTGCATGCGTCCTTGATTATAGTAAGAAGATGGGAGCAGTGGACAGGGCGGACATGATCACCAGCTTTGTGGACTGTGCCAGAAAAAGTACCAAGTGGTACAAGAAGCTGTTGTTCCACCTGCTCGACACTACAGTCCTCAATGCCTACACTGTCCATCGAAAACTGTCTGGTAAGAAAATAACATTTAGTGTCAAGACCCACATCAACAATATACTACTACTATTACTACTGCTACTTTTATTTCTACTACTTACAATAACAAAAAGAATAACAACAATAATAATAATAACCAACTACAGAAATAATAATAATAATTAAAAATAATAATGAAACAATAATAATAATAATAAATTGTTTTTAGTCACCCATAGAGGAACGCATGCCGTACAAGGACTTTCGGCTGAAGCTGGTGAAAGAGCTGATCCAGGAGCATCCCTTACCCCGGCGATCAACTGGAGGGCGACCTTGCGTCAACACCCCACTGCGGCTCACTTTCCTTCTTTTGTGCCTCCTACAGAAGCCCAGGGACAGAGCACAAGGCGGCACTGCAGAGTCTGCCTCTACACCACCCGACACAAAAGGGAGAGAAAACTAACCCGTTACATGTGTTCCTCATGTGACACTGCCCTGTGTCCAGCTGCCTGTTTTGAAGAGTTCCATACTCTAAAGAATTACTAGGCCGGGGGGTTGGGAGATGTGACACAGCATGATTAGTACTGAGTTAGCTGGATAACTGCACTGAGTAAAACCCGGAACCCTCCCAAATCTGGAACATGGACTGAAGAGTTGTTCCGGTTTTCACTTAGTGCAGTTATCCAGCTAACTCAGTACTAATCATGCTGTAATCCTGTTTTCTGGAACAGTTAGAGTAGGATAGGATGAGATATGGGGGGGGGGGGGGGGGTTGTGTGTCACTGTTCAGTTAGGGGGGTGTTAGGGGTGGGTGTGTGTGTGTGTGTGTGTGTGTGTGGGGGGGGGGGGGGGGGGGGGTTGTGTGTCAGTGTTCAGTTAATATTGTTCTGTTATTCTTGTTCTGCTTTTGTCTGTTACTGTTGTGACTTTGTCTGTTACTGTTGTGTTGTTATTTACATTGTATATAATTACATTTTCTATAAACCAAGCAACATGGTTTCTGTATTTTTATATATACATAGAATGTGGTATTATCATAGCATAAATTATGACAAGTAACGCTTATTTACTCATTTAGTATCATTTGGTCAATACAAAATCAAAAATATAACATAGCTCATACTAATCTTAGACATTATGGGCTCTATTTTCAAACCAGCGCAAGGGGACGGTATAGTCAAACGCAAGCTTGTTGACAGCATCAACGTCTTAAAACTGGCGCTATGGCGTTTCTCAGCAATACCGCTAGGATCAACAAATTCTCAACATAACATCCTTTCGCTTGCGCTGCAGTGGGATGGGTGGCGCTGTCTGGGGCGTGTTCTAAAATACTTTCGGCTCAGTGACAATTTGAACCAACGAAAACCCATTGCGTTATGATCAGCTGGAACCACCTCTTAGCGGGAACGCAATAGACTCTGGCAATTTGGCAACTTATTCGTCATGTAGTTCTATGTAGTGTCTATAGGTGATGCCAACATTACACTTCCATTTAATGAACAAATAGCCTATAATTATTATTAATTAATTAATTTTAATTTAAACTACTAGAATAAAACAGGACAGCTTACAAGAAACTTGCGATCATGTAGGCCAATAGCCTATAATATATAAATTACACATTGACACAGTTGAATCATAAGCCTACCATTTGAATCCTAATTATGCCTACATCACCTAATGTAGGCTAATTAATGCATTCGCCACCTCCTCTCGTGCCTTCCGAACTTCTGGGAGACGAGGTGGTGTGGATTGTGATCCATAAATTACTACAGTCCTAGCCTGTACTTCTGTTGCAAGTATGTCTGATTCCTGTGCGGGAAATCGCTCTTGTCGTTGACGGTCCAGTGCGTTTGGGTTGCTCATTATGAAATTGCATGGAGCGATTGTGTTCCAACTGGCTTTTTTTTAAAGCATGAGAACAACAATTTGATTGGCTACCATAGAGACACACCTTGGACATTTAAACCCAGCCTTTTAGCAATACCGCCATAAGGTGCGCCAAGATTGCCGTCATGAAATTACCAAATTTCTCGCCGACACGCCCTCAGAGCGATACCGCCAAGCGATTACTCTTGCGTTCACCATTGCGTTTGGTTTATTAAAATAGAGCCCTATGTGTGTTTTTACTAATATAAATTCAATAAATGACAATATAAGCGCTACCCTCACAATAATCACAGTTGTGAAGCCATAGCAGCTACGGAGCACACTGAGGCAACGTGAACATGAGTGAACTGAACTGCACGGTATCGTGGCGTGTAAAATAAATACTTCTTTACAACTGCAATAGCCTGCTAAATGTCTTAGATAAAATGCTAATATATATATATATATATATATATATATATATATATATATATATATATACGTAGACCTATATATTTAAAAATCTATTTCTACTTACGAGCTGGTAGTCGGGAACTCCGAAGGTAATGCAGACGAAACGGCGACTCCAAACAGTTTTGTAAGTAAGTCGTAGTCTTCTAATTTTGTTAATGGCGAATTGCTTCCGCACCGGGGCATTATAGCCACCTAGTTCACCGAGTAAAAGTAAACTAGTTATGTGTATTAGCCTGGTTTGTTGTAAAATTGAAGATAATAGGCATATTGTAGATGTTATTTCCTGATTTATGAGAGAAAACTGATTTGAACTCCACATTCTTAATTTTCTTGAAGGGTCTGTCTTTCTTGTGAGTATCGTGGCCATTTAAAAAAGACGCGTAGGCTACTATTATCTCCTTTTGATGACATTTGTATATGATGTTTCTTTATTAGCTGTAGTGTATCATTCAGGTTTGTATGCCCAACTCTCAAAGATAATACAAACAAGAATCATTACATTTATATACAGTAAGTGCTTTACAAATAAATATAGTTAGCCTCATAGATAGCCAATCATTATAAGGAAATAAGCAGGGTATTTTAGAGGCAGATCTGTTTGTTGCGTCATAATGACGGTTTAGAACGTCACATATTCTGAGAACACACGCAAAAAAATAACTCACGCTGGAGGGCCAGTGTCTGCAATCTGGAACTTACGTGCGAAAGGGTTAACATGCATGAACCAAGTAATGAAGCTGTTGAGCATGATGTTTTTGCGGGTTTATTGAGAGCGCTGGACTCCTGGAAACCGTGAACTCCCTTGTCACGTTGAAACAGATATGAACCCAAACACTGCAGAAAATAACACGCATGGCCTTACAGAACTAGAGATGTCCCAAAGCACTGTCGATAATAACCTGCATGGACTTCCAAAATGTTGGGGTGATTAATAACGCAGACATTCAGGTGATACGCAGGCCGGCATTCAACAGTACAGAAATTTGGTTCCGTTTTAACTTTGCATCTTTGTACGATGTTGATAACTACGCAGAGTTTTATGTGCACGTCTTAAACACTTTAGAACATCTACTGGCTAAAGTTTGTGAGCTGTCAAACCCCAGCGATGCTGTACAGTTAGAATTAAGGGGTGATTCTCTGTCTCAGGGTGTAACTGTACAGCTAAACGGTGATGAAATAGATTTGGAGGTTTTTTTGAGCATGATGGAAAAGTTAGTTCAAAGCAATTTTGATATCCTGTCGGATGAAACTCTGATGCTTGTAGCACACATTATTCAGAACCCTAATGGCGGTGGAGACCGGCGAAAATTATCAACATGTCTCAAGAGCGAATTAATTAGTTAAAAGCTAAAACATTTAATAGTTAGCTACAACACCGGCAACAATCTCTGTTTTGCAACGTGTTTGACACATCTTTTAAATCCAACATTCACAACGTGTGAAGCTGAAAGAGAAGCTGAACATTTACAACGTTCCGTAGGCTTGGGTGTTCAGGATAAGGTTTGTTTTTCGGACATTCAAATGTTTGAGAGATTTTTAAGCATCAAGATAGTTGTATAGGCACACAGTTCAAATAATGGTGTCTAAAACAAGTTTCAAACGGGCAACACACCACACTCAAAAACTTATTTTTTTGTACCTCGATGGCGGAGACTATTATGTCAATATGTTTGTACATTTTGTTACACACCGTACACCTCGAAACATAGCCACTCCTGCTTACATTATTGTAACGTCTGTTTTTGCTCAGAATGTTTTACACATCGTTCAACAACAACGATAAGGTGTAAGGATTGTAAGTGAATCTGTCAGTCGAGGTTTTGCTATAACGAACATAAAGTTTTGAAATGGCAGGAGTCTAGCGGTAAAATGCTCAGTTTGTGTGATACTCGGAAGTTCTGTGACAAATGTGCGCGAACATATGCCGTAAGTAGCAACACATCTAAAACACACACACATGTAGTCTAAAGTTCTGCACAGCCTGTAAGGCTGTATTGACCCCTGAAGTCTAGCATGTGTGTTACATACAACCTGTGAAAACTGAACACCCCAACATACGTTATGTTTTTTATGATTTTGAGTGTCGGCAGGACCATGGCGAACACATTGCGAATTTCATATGTTGCATGGATTTTAATGGCGAGCGTAGGACTGCAGAGGGTGATGGTTGCGTACAAGCTTTTTAAAAAAGGTATCGAACACTAAAGTACAAGGGCTATACATTCACTGCACATAATTTGAAGGGTTACGATGGGTACCTGCTGATGCAGTATTTGGTTAAGCAAGGTGTGACGCCAAACATCATAGCGCAAGGCAGCAAGCTCATGTGCATTACAGATGAGGCTTTTGAACAGAGGTATATTGATTCACTGACTATGAAGCTGAGTGCCATGCCTGGTTTTGACAATGCAAAAAAAGGGCATTTTCCCCATTTCTGGAATAAAATTGAGAACCAGAATTACATCGGTCCGTACCCACCTCCCTTGTACTATGGTTTTGATACAATGATGGAAAAGGAGAGGGAGGAATTTATGTCCTGGTATAATAATGTGTCTGGGGGTGTGTTTGACTTTCGAAAAGAAATGTCAGAGTACTGTCAGAATGACGTTGTTATTTTGTGGGAAGCTTGTTTGCGGTTTAGGACAGAGGTGCTTGGGTGCACAGGTTTAGACCCGTTCCAGTGCATTACAATAGCCTCGGTGTGCATGAAACAATACTGCACAAACCTTTTGTCCAAAAACACCATCGCAGTAACATCTCCTGATAATTACGAGCAACAGCAGAAATCATTTTCCACAGCCGCCATTCAATGGTTAGAATATGTGAGTCATCGGGAGAAGTTTTTCATTCAGCATGCCTTGAACCGGGGGGAGGTTAAGATGGGTAACTATTATCTAGATGGTATTCAGAGGTGGACAGCATTCGGACAGCTTTTGAATTTGCGGGGTGTTTTTTTCATGTTTGCCCTCAATGTTTTAATTTAAGCACAATTAACCCTCTCATAAAAACAAATTTTGGTTCAATATATCACAAATTTCAAGAGAAAATTGACACTCTCCGTCGCGTATGCAACCTGAATGTTGTAGTTATGTGGGAGCACGAATGGGTAAGACTTAAACGTGAGAGTTCCGAGGTTCAGGAGTTCACGACTACCCGGAACATCTGGAACCTCGGGATGCTCTGTTTGGCAGTCGAACTAATGTGTTGCAACTTTACTACAAGGCTCAAGAAGGTGAGCAAATACACTATTTTGATTTCACCAGTCTATACCCGTTCGTGAACAAAACTAAAGTTTACCCAACAAATCAACCCATCATCATCTTCCGTGACTTTGAACCAACCGAAAACTATTTTATACCCCAAGAAAACTTACAATACCTGTGTTACCGTACAGAGTCTCTGGTAAATTAATGTTTCCACTTTGCCAGTCCTGCGCAGAATCTGAGCATCAAGGTGAGTGTGAACATTCTGATGAGTTGCATTCTCTCATAGGTGTATGGTGTACAATTGAAATGAATAAAGCTATTGAAAAAGGTTACGTCATCAACAAAATCTTTGAAATTTGGCATTTCCATGATAGGTCCAATTCTCTTTTCAGTGACTACATTAAGACGCATTTAAAGGGCAAACAAGAAGCGTCAGGATACCCCTCTTGGGTTTCTGATGATTCTGACAAGGCTGCCTATGTGCAGAGTTACTGGGAGAAGGAGGGTGTTCGTTTAGACCCAAACAATATTTCAGTAAACAAAGCCAAGAGACAAATTTCAAAACTGTTTTTAAATAGTCTTTGGGGCAAATTTGGTCAGAGAAGCAACCAGCCAAACACAACCTTGATCCATGATCCTGAACAGTTTCTGCAATTCATGTTTTCAGACGAGTATGACATCTCACACTTTTCATTTCTTACAGAAGCAGTAGCTCTAGTACAGTGGAAACTTACTAAGTGTTTTCCAAAGGTCCCCAGATACAGCAATGTGTTTATCGCGGCCTTCACCACCGCTTATGCCCGGCTCAAGCTTTATGATGTCATGGATAAAATGCCTAACAGGGTTCTGTACCACGACACAGATTCTGTAATCTTTGTGAGCTGACTGGATGCCTTCTCTAGGTGATTTTTTGGGAGAATTGACTAGCGAGCTAGACCCCGGTGACCATATTGTTGAATTTGTATCAGGAGGGCCCAAGACGTACGGTTATAAAACACGATTAGGTAAAACATGCATGAAAGTGAAAGGTATAACCCTGCATCATACTAACACGCAAGTTGTCAATCTTTCATCCCTCACAGAATTGGTACAACACTATGTACAGAATCCAGAGGCCCCAGCTCGTGAAATTACAACCAACACAAAACAAATTGTGAGGAATAAGAGAGGATTCTCTCTCAGCAACCGCGTAGTTTCTAAAAGATTCAGAGTAGTTTACAACAAAAGGGTCCTGCTCCCTGATTTCAAAACCTTGCCATATGGATTCTAGACAAGTGTTTGGGGGTGAGGGTTTTGACAACCGGCTTCAACATCCTTTTTCATGCATAATCTCAGGTCCAGCAAACAGCGGTAAAAGCGTTTTTGTGAAAAAACTGCCCGAAAATGCATTGTCAACAGTACTGCAGAACATTGTAGGTTTTATTCGTGCTGGCAACCCATGTATGATGAAGTGCTTTGTAAAATAAAGAATGTACATTTTGTAGAAGGTCTTCCTGAATCTTTGACCGATGAAGTTTTGCTACCTTTGCACAAAACCAATATGGTAATTGTTGATGACTTTATGAAGTCTGCCAGTCAGAGCTCTGAAATTGAGAGAGCTTTGACCAAGTATACACACCATAGAAACCTCATATATCTTGCATCATATATCTTGTTCAGAATCGTTTCTTCCAGGGTCGAAACAGCCGCACAATAAATCTTAATGCAAACTATATTGTTCTGTTCAAAAATCCAAGAGATAAAATGCAAGTTAATGTTTTGGCACGGCAAATGTACCCCTGACATTCAAAGTTTTTCCTTGAATGTTTCGATGATGTGACCAGAAAACCTTATGGCTACCTATTAGTGGACTTAAAAGCGCAGACGCCTGAGGAATACCGCATCAGAACTGGTTTGTACGCGTCAGAGTGGTCGGTAGTTTATGTGCTAAAGAAAAAGTAATATGTATTATTATAATATAATTAAACGGAACTGGACGCTTCTAAAAGCCCTATTTGAAGGTAATGCATGGCAAAGACGTACCATATTACAGTCTGCTTCTGGTGAACTTATAAACACAATTTGTGAACTAGCTCTCAATGTTTTACGCGGCAAAAAAACCCAAAAGGTTGGAATTAAACTGTTGGTTAACGAAAAAACATCTATTCGAAAGAAGAGAAAAGTTATTAATCAGAGGGGCGGGTTCCTTCTGCCTCTACTGAGTGTCACAATACCGTTTCTCACCAGTTTGATAGCGGGTTGCAGCAGCGTTTAAAAACATGGAGCATGCACAAAAAATGTTTCACGTGCCACAAACCCAGCTGGACAAATGAAAGAATCTTACTTTTACGCCGGAGCCCATCCGACAAACTGTTGAAAATGATTTGGATCAAACCATACGGAACATCTTATCAATGACTGGTGTTGGTCCTCATGAGAAGGCAAAACTGTACACGATTGCTCTACAGCGTTTCATAGCGCTGGTCAAACAAGGTGAAGCTGAAATGCAACATTTAACCCTATCATTGCCTGTTGAGGGTAGCGATAATGTCAGGACTGACACCGCCCAAGTTGAAGATGTTGTAAAAAGCGTGCCACCTACGTATTGGATAAAATTTCGAAATCAGGAAATGTTGCAACGTGGAACGATAAAGGGGAGTTTGTTTTTAATGGCACAGCTTTAAGTGGCTCGCATATGTTGGATCTAATAAAGAACATAACAGCCCCTCACAAGATTTCTGACGATAGAAGACCCAGGGGTTGGGGGGAATTTATAGAGGCTATGGCTGTGCTTAATATGCCTCTTTCTGTCGTACCTCATCAAAATGTGTGCGGCAAGATAACTCGACACAAAAAAATACCAAATACCGCAGCATTTACACCTATGACGCCAGAACCAGGCCCTAAGGCTGTTTTTTCATCCCCCGTTTTAGACCATTCAGCATGGATAGATTTCTGAAGCTGTTGAGTGTGTGTTTGTTTTAAATGATCAAAATGTAAAGTTTAACCCTTTCCAGCCTAAGCGAATATTGGGTCAACATTCTATTCCATTTTATTTCTTAATGTGCATTGCAAAAATGTTTGTAGTGTGATCATATTACATCAGATACCTAAACTTGATATACCATTGTAAACAGGATAACTGGGGCTTTCAATTGATGAAAGAAATAATAGGATTACTTGATGGCAATATGATCAATTATGGAGATACATTTACCAACTAAATTTATAAAACATTCTAAATGGCTATTTTCTAATGAGAAACCTACTATTTTACCCATTTCATGTTCAAGATAGGGGAAAACTTACAGCGTATGATATCTTCACCATTGTGTGAGTCATATAGAATAGGAATCAGAATAGATTTATCTTCTACTGCTCAAAAGTTATAACCACTTCAGTGATGGGTAAGAAAAGGCTAAAATAAACGCTTTAGAATGTTAGGTTCATTGAAAATATGACATGTGTATGCAAAACTGTTTGTGGTGTGATCATATTATGTATAATATACCATTTTAAACAGGATAACTGGAGCTTTCCATTTATATACAATAATATGCTTACTTTAACACAATATCATCAATTATTAAAACAAATCACAAAATAAATAATAATAAAAAAACTTTCTAAATGGCTATTCTCCATGAGAAACCTAGGTTTTTAAACATTTCATGTTCAAGATCGAGGGAGACAAACTGTGTGGTATCTTCACTGTTTTGTAAGTGATATAGAGTAGAAATCAGAACAGATTTATCATTTACTGCTCAAAAGTTATAACATCTTAATGATGTATGGGAAAAGGCAAAAAAAAATGTTTTAGTATAATGTTAGCTTCATTGATATTTCACATTACCACTTATCCATACTCCTAATGGGTCACTGTTGAGAATCTGTTGATATAATGCTAAATTGAAAGACACATACACTGAAATATACAATTTATGTGTTCAATGAAACACACACTTTATTTTAAAAAAATGTATAACATAGTGAATGGATGAACTAAGTAAATGGATAACATTGTAAAACAAATAAAAACAAGATACAACCCATGGCAAATATCAGTTTAGATACCCGTAAAATTAATGCATTGGATTTATTTACAGTAAAATCATTAATGTATTAGTACAGATACAGCAGACAAATCTATGGTCAAGCATAAATACCTTCCATATATTCAAAAATCAAGAAGATAACAGTAAGTGCATGCATGCCCTGATGGTCCTCCGTGTCGTGCTCTGCAATGACCCTCAGCACCTCCTTCTCTTCAGGGACTGTATCAGGTGGTTAAATTTCCATCCTTTGCTGCAATACATAAATATGTAATCATTTACCATTTTATTAATCCATAACATATCATATAAAACCATTTCTAATTAAAGGGCTTGCAATAACATCATCTTACAGCAAACGCTTTATGCTTATGTCAGGAATAGATAAAATTGCTATTCTGGACACAAGCATAATGTCCATCCATCGCTGTAATAGATACATATATTATCAGTTGCCATTTCATTAATCCATAACATATAAAACCATTTCTGAGTCATTAAAGGGGTGTATAATGAGAATGACATTTTACAGAAAACACTTTATGCTCCAGAATAACGTTAGATAAAAAGCACAACAATAACACAATGTTAGACTACTTAACACAATGTTAGACTACTTAGCATAATGTCCATTCATATAAGATATTGTTTTGAATGAACAGACCTAAATCATCAGTGACATTGGCTCAACTGAATGATGTCTTTTTGTCATATTTGTCTAAACAGGCTAATCTTGCTCAAGTCAAAAACGTGAGTCAGAAAATAAAACGGAAAGCTGACGTTACGTTAGGAAATGTTTGCTGTTTAGTTCTCTACTCCATTCATTTTCAACAGGACTGATCAACAACAACCTTCAAATTTATACATAATGTTATGTTAAAAAACTAGCTAGTTAGTACTTGCTATTGATAAGACTAATAGTTGAGTATAACATTTATAAAGCTAGCAAGACAGACAGCAGAGCTAACGTTTCAAATTAGGAAAACAAAAACGCAGAAAAGAAAATGGCTGTTTGCGCGGCGAGACGATGACTGCTCACTGTTAGACTAACGTTATTTGTTTTAACTTTAGTTAGCTATTATTTAGTTATCAAAGTCTACACTAAGATACGGAAAATATTCACATCTAACGTTATCACTTCACTTATTCATTGTATGACAGACTTTTTCACAATTTCATCTCGAAACGAGCTGGGGGAACAACAACACAGTGGCATCATTTGAAGCTAGAGCCGAACGTTAGCTACCTTAGCGACTTTCAAGTGAAAATATGAGAAAGTCTGCGGTACAAAAACAGGATTTTATTCAAAATAAAATCGTTTCTGAAGTAATATCTATGGTTAATTATTATCTTAAATATTTCTTACCTCAGGGGGTTTACTGGCTTTCCCTCAGTCGCAGTAAAGTCTTCAGACGATAGTCTTCTGCCCAAGGTGGTCCGCTCCGCCCGCAGTGAAGCAAATGGAGATTTACGAGGTTGACGTGCGGTTTTATTTAGCGGTCTACAAATAAATCCCCGCCCACTAAGCTCATGACCCAATTATATGCAATTGTAGCTTATTTTGTCATCTGTAACTAGCAGTTTTCAAAAAGAAAATCAGTGATTGGACGGCAGAGCTATTATACGTCAAACCATCAGAACAATTGTACTGAAATTAGAACGGTCCGGCTTTAAAGGGTTAACATGTTTTTATTTTACAATAAAATACATAAAGTAACATTCAAACAAAACATGCGTTTTTTTCAACCGTGACAGGCCTTAAACATTTCACCACAGTTTTTAACACACTTATCCATGTATATTTTATCAACATATCTTGAAACCATCGCATCATTATTTTTCAAATTATCAGAGTATAGGGATATAATTTGACTAAACGGAACCCCTTTGGCCCTGTTGTGCAGATAAAATATTCAATGCTGTCCGCACTTTGTGCTGTGCAGGTCTTGCACTTGTATCGTGTTGTAAACAATCCTTTTACAGTTCTTTTGTAAAAAAAGTATTGATGCTATCTGGGAAATAAATGTAGTCAGGGGGATTGCCGTAGGAGTCGAAAAATTCACCAGTTTTATCCGCACGCACATACAATGCTAACCAGTGTTCTCCAGGCTTATTTCGAGGGTGTGTATTCACAATGTACAATGCTGGTAAATTATTTAGTCTATTATCCGGTAGCTCATCGCAGGCCACAACCCAATAAAAGTTATTTACTGTGTAAGGATTGTTACTCAAAATAGCCGTTCTCTGGTGTTCATGATTAATAATAATCATACAGCACGTTCCTCCTCTGGTTCACTTCAATGATATTGTCGAAGCATTCATAAACAATTAAATTAACAGTTCTGGGTAGTGGGTTTCTGAATCTCATCTCCAGATGGATATTACCCGTCTTGATCAGGGATAGATGCTAGCTGCAACCTTCATCGGGAGTCAGGTTGAAAGCATAAAGGGTGTAACCGTTCATGTATTCTTGACGATTTATACACAATGGTGTATCTTTCAGATGCCTTCCAGTTGCCAGCGTTAAACTATTAAAAAAAAAAAGGTCGCGGAGGTAGCAGTTCCAGCAGGGGGGCCCAAACTTCCCTTTCCCTGGCCACATTGACCAGCTCTGACTGGGGGATCCCAGGCCAGCGTGGAGATATAGTCCCTCCACCTGGTCCTTAGTCTGTCCCGTGGCCTCCTCCCAGCTGGACGTGCCTGGAACACCTCCCTAGGGAGGCGACCAGGTGGCATCCTTACAAGATGCCCGAACCACCTCAACTGGCTCCTTTCTACGCAAAGGAGCAGCGGCTCTACTCCGAGTCCCTCACGGATGACTGAGCTTCTCACCTTATCCCTAAGGGAGATGCCAGCCACACTCCGGAGAAAACCCATTTCAGCCGCTTGTATCCGCAATCTCGTTCTTTCGGTCATGACCCACCCTTCATGACCATAGGTGAGAGTAGGAAAGAAAATTGACCGGTAGATCGAGAGCTTTGCCTTCTGGCTCAGCTCTCTCTTCATCACAACGGTGCGGTAAAGCGAACACCATACCGCTCCCGCTGCTCCGATTCTCCGGCCCATCTCACGCTCCATCGTCCCCTCACTCGAGAACAAGACCCTGAGATACTTGAACTCCTTCACTTGGGGTAAAGACTCATTCCCTACTCGGAGTAGACAAACCATCGGTTTCCTGCTGAGAACCATGGCCTCAGATTTAGAGGTGTTGATCCTCATCCCAGCCGCTTCACACTCAGCTGCGAACCGATCCAGTGAGTGTTGAAGGTCGCAGACCGATGGTGCCATCAGGACCACATCATCTGCAAAAAGCAGCGATGCAATCCTCAGCCCACCGAACTGCAACCCCTCTCCTCCACGACTACGCCTTGAGATCCTGTCCATGAATATCACAAACAGGATAGGTGACAAGGCGCAGCCCTGGCGGAGGCCAACCCCCACTGGGAACGGGTCTGACTTACTGTCGATAACCCGGACACATCTCTCGCTTTGGGCGTACAGAGATTGGATGGCCCTGAGTAGTGACCCCCTCACCCCGTACTCCCACAGCACCTCCCACAATATCTCCCGGGGAACCCGTTCATCGACCTTCTGCCTAGGGTGCTCTGGTACCATGTACACTTATGAGCAACCTTATGTTCGAACATGGTGTTTGTTATGGCCAATACATGACTAGCACAGAAGTCCAATAACAAACCACCGCTCGGGTTCAGATCAGGGAGGTCGTTCCTCCCAATCACGCCCCTCCAAGTGTCTCCATCATTGCCCACGTGCGCGTTGAAGTCTCCCAGCAGGACTACGGAGTCCCCTACAGGAGCCCCATGCAGGACTCCATTCAGGGTCTCCAAGAAGGCCGAATACTCTGAACTGCTGTTCGGTGCATAAGCACAGATAACAGTCAGAGTTTTCCCCCCCATAACCCTTAGGCGTAGGGAGGCGACCCTCTCGCCCACCGGGGTGAACTCCAATGTAGCGGCACTCAGCTAGGGACTTGTGAGTATCCCCACACCCGCCCGGCGCCTCACACCTTGGGCAACTCCGGAGAAGAATAGAGTCCAACCCCTATCCAGGAGTAAGGTTCCAGAGCCAAGGCTGTGCGTAGAGGTAAGCCCCACCAGATCCAACTGGTAACGCTCCACCTCCCGCACAAGCTCCGGCTCCTTCACCCCCAGAGAGGTGACATTCCACGTCCCCAAAGCCAGCCTCTGCCGCCCGGGTCTGGTCCGTCGAGACCCCTCTACCTTCACTGCCACCTGTCTGGCAGTGCACCCGACCCCAATGTTTCTTCCCGTAGGTGGTGGGCCCGCGGGATGAAAAAGTTGAAGTGGTGATGGTGGCCACGTTGCTTCTTCGGGCTGTGCCCGGCCGGGCTCCGTGGCATGCCCGGCCACCAGGCGCTCGCTGACAGGTCCTCCTTCTGGGCCCGGCTGCAGAAGGGGGCCCCGGGCTTCCTCCGGGCAGGGTCACTAAACTTTGATTTTGATCCATGGGGTTTTCTTGAACCATTCTTAGTCTGGCCCCTTGCCTGAGACCAATTTGCCATGGGAGTCCCTACCAGGAACACAAGGTTCCAGACAACACAGCTCCCAGGTTCATAGGGACGCACAAACCTCCCCTCCATGATAAGGTGATGGTTCCCGGAGAACCGCAGAACCGTTACCGTAATTTGGGAGGTATGGCTTGCTCGGGATCGGGAGACCATTCATACTGAGCGATACGTACTCGGTGTTGTAATGTTGGAAATTGAATGGGTTCTTGTTGTAAACATCTCTAAATGTGTCGTTATCTACCAAACCTATAATGACAGATTTTGATAATTGACCCAAAAACTAATTTTCATGATTGCAAACTCTAAGACCAGCTGCTAAACTGAAAGATTTTAGACTAACACGGTCAATCGGATATTTAATATTTGATGTCAGTAGAGCCTGGGCATGTCCGAGCTTAACGGGTGGAGAGACCCCGATTTTTTTTTACAAATAGTGTGGCCGAGACTATTTTAAGACGGTATTGCAGCTGGGCCTCCTCGCTCATTAGGCAGAACTCATCCTTACACCGGACCATCTTAATTTTTATATCGACTCCGTTTATAAGCAGTCTCTCCTGAAAAAACATGTCTGCGTGGATGGGTCCGAGCAATTCAAAAGTGTTACTCGCTGCTGTATATAGAGCTCTGTCTTTCAAGCTCTTGTTGTCCCCCGCAGGGTCTGTTTCCTCCATATGCCCACTGGTGTCCTTATAGAATTAGCCGGACATAAATTGATTAGACATTGTGTCTTCAGAATAATTAAGTAGACATTCCATAATTGCTTTGTTGGGGTACGTGTTGCTAGACTGGCTCACCAGCCTGTCTCCAAGTAAATGGTCGCTATGGGATATTAATAAGCCCAACCTTGTCAGTGGCAGTAATATTGGCGCCATCTGCACGGGTTATCTGACATTGTAGGTATAAAAGAGTATTGTTTAAGTTAAGGTAATCTTCGCCATTACCGGCTATATAGAACTCTAGAGGCCCAGTATCTGAAATGGCTGACAGAGGTGGCACTTCTACGTAGATGCTCTTATCAATGCTTGTTTGTGTGTACGGAACTGCAAAAAGGTCCAGTTCCGACTTCATAAATTCCTCTGACGTTGTGTATGAAGGCCATTTTAAAAAAATGCATCTACTTTTTCTCTTAGCCTTCTTGGTCTGCTTTTTCGCCTTCCTCTTCCTCTTTTTTGCGACTGTGACCCGAATGTATGTCGGTCGTCTCTTTTTAGACTTAGCTCTACTTGAGACACGCCCCCCTGGAGGCCTTTTCTGTGCGTGCCGTGTCATGACCAAAAGGCCCAAGCCTTCTTGTTCACCGGTGTTCAAACGACTCGTCACAACTTTATTGACCACATCCTTGGCTATGTTTTTAGCTGCAGACGTCAAATGCGGTCTGGCTATGTTGAAACCTTTCTTTAGTAGGGGCAATGCCATTCGGAATAAACCTCGAAAAAGTCCTCCAAGACCGCTACTATACATAACACTCACGCCCTTATACCCGGGCAGATGTATGTACCTATGTCTATGTACCTATGGGGGTCAACGTATAGGTTTGAACTTGCCATTTTTTATTTGTGATATCGATGCTTCACTGGCCTGAAATGCAATTTTATGATGGATTTACCGTAAGTGAAGCGTATGTTCTCGTTCTGATCCGATTTCAGCTCAATTGTTATGTTTTCAATGTGCTTCTTGCTGACATGTACGTAGTGCGGCTTCTCGTACGAGATTGTGATGACGTCATTGCTAGACCCTGTTATATGTACACATCGTAGCAAGGGCACACAACTATTCTCTTGACTCTTCGGTAGTCAATAATGTCAGTGTAAACATACATTGTGTAAAAGCCCGCACAAATATTGGCAGAATGTGGAGCCACAGGCTTTGCGACCATTAAGGGTACATCTGGATCCAAACCCAGCATTCTAGTGAGTTTTCCGCTAGCCGCCAGCGATAGATTTTCGTTTGCACTACTAATGTAAATTAGCTTTTTCATTGCGGAATGGGTCACCTCAATATCCAATTTTCTTGTTTTTTAAGCTTTGTTCATCTCATCCACTAGCATTTTCATGTTCTTGTAATAACCCCAGCTTATTACAACAACGTAGCTGAGTTCCTTTTTCTTATCATCACTTACGATAAAAGCGTTTTCATGAGATGATAGCAAGCTCCAAGTACATGGGTATTGAATTTCTGCTAAAGCAACTTCCCATTGCCCGCGAAATTCGAAGGGCCTAGCGAACTTTGTTGTGTAACTTGAAATTTTAATACACTGACAGACTTTAATTATGCAAGTTTTTTGAATGGGTGTATTTTTACGGTAGCGATACTTAAGACATGTGAGTTGACTTCCCAGATTTAAAAAAGGAACATATGCCTCAGTGCACCATAAAATGATTGTCTCTCTTAACAATGTCTCCCGACTTTGGCCACTCCTTTATATCGCTCACGCATGTGAGTTTAAAGTTATAGGGAGTGGCCAGTGAGCATTACTGGACACCAATGGCTACCTTAGGTCTTGGCTATAAAAGACCGACACAATTTGCACCACTGTCAGTACGTGTCGCCATGTCGCGAATGACTCAAGTTAGCCGTGACCAGGCCATAGGGATGCTGATGACAGGAGCGACACAAGATGACGTTGCCAGACGCTTCAGGGTTGCTCCATCTGCCTGCAGAGACGTTTCCAGGACACTGGTGTGACTCGTGATAGACCACAACCAGGACAGCCACGTGTTACAACACGAGCACAAGACCGCTATATCCGCACCACACACCTCCGTGACCGGTTCCGTGCAGCAGCACAGACAAGGGGCCTCACTCGACCACAAGTATGCCCGCGAACTGTCAGCTGCCGACTCAGAGAAGAGGGTATACGAACATATCGCGCAAGGGTGGGTGTCATGCTGGACCAACGTCGAAGGCGCATCCGCTTGGAGTGGGCACGTATCCATTCCAATAGGAACAGAGACTGGCGAAATGTGAGGTGGCGTGACGTTATTTTTAGTGACAAATCGCGATTTCTGCTCTTCCGACATGATGGGAGGCATCGGGTGTATCGCCGACATGGGAAACGTAACGCTGAGCCATGCATTGTGCAGCAGGACCGTTTTGGTGTAGGTGGCGTCATGGTTTGGGGTGCCATAGGTCATGGCTGGAGGTCGGCACTGGTTTTTGTGGAGGGCGCATTGAACGCTCTGCGATATATCTACCTGATCCTACGTACCCTACATAACCCACAACCCTGGGGTGCTGTTTATGCAAGATAATGCCCGTCCTCACGTCGCACGCATGTCCATGGACTTTCTGAACAAACATGGGGTAGATGTTCTGGATTGGCCGCCATATTCGCCCGACATGAATCCCATCGAGCACATCTGGGATATCCTGGGTCGCCGTATTCGCCGGAGACCAGCCCCGCCTCAAAACCTTGTGCAGTTGCGTGTCGCCCTTCAGGAAGAGTGGGACTGTATTCCCCAAAGACAAATCAATGGTTTGGTCACATCTATGCCAGGCAGGATCAACACATTACAAGACGCAAACGGTGGCCATACGAGATATTGAGGGGTCATGACATGTGGACTGCTGTAGTCGCGGCAACTGGAGCATTATCACCGTGAACTGTGGTCATTTCTTTCACACAGATATCAATAATTGTAAAACTGTGAATAAAATTTTTTGATGCATTTACTTGCGTCTGTTATACTGCGTACAATTTCATCTTGCGTAATTAAAGTCCATCAGTGTATCTAGACAGGCGTTACATGGGAGAGTTAGATAAAAACCTGCTTCCTCCATGGTGATCTAATGTTTTTTGCCGGTTCCTGTAAGCTTTTCTACTCTTTTAGACATCAATCACACTATTTTCAGGTATCCAGCTGTTGAATAAAAAAAAAAAAACGAGTTTCTGGCTCTTATGTTTCTTTTGAGATATTATTTTTTCGACCTTGAAGGTTTTGTCTTTTCCAACTATAACCTTTTGTAATTCCTCCTCATAAAATGTGCCGTCAATGCTCGCCCCATCATAATCCTTCAATCTATATACAGGAGGGATTTTGTGGACCCTTTCAGCAACTGTACAATATTAATCTGTATTAGGGGTGTCACGATTCTCCAAATCCGCGATTCGATTTGACTTTCGATTTTAAGGTCACGATTCCATTCGATTTTCAATTTTTTTTCCAGCACTATAGTCTAACTAATGGCTATGCCATTGTTAGACTATCGAGTCTTGATTTGTAAAGAAAAATACTTGTTTCTCAATAAGTAACTTTTATTTGAATAATAACAATTATAAATAATAACAAAAATATGAGAATATTTAAACACACCTAAACAGTTAAGAGCTTTATCAAAACTAGACTCTAGAATAAACAGTTGAACATTTACCACGCTATTAACAATTTACACATTGATTTTATGCCCTGACAACGGTCATTTACATTTTCAAATTCTTCTTTAAAAAGATGAGCGTGTTCACATTCTTTGAACAGTTGAGAGCTTTAACAAACTAATATCTGAAATAATAAACAGTTGAACATGTACCACGCTATTAACTATTTACACGTTTTTTTTCATGCCCTGACTGTCATTTGGGTTGTCATTTGAGTTGCCTGTGTCAATGTCTTTTTCCCAGTCAAATCTATTTCTTTGTGATGCCTGCGAATGTGTCCTGCCATATTTGACGTGTTGCCTGAGGTGGCGTATGGTAAGCCGACAAACTGTCGTTTTGTCAATGACGCGTTCGTTGTTTATATAACTCACGGGGAAGGCAAAATGTTGCCACACCGGTGACTTGAGGGAAGCAGGAGGATTTTCCAGTTCTGTTTCTCCATCTCCGACTCCGGCAGTGGCCATGGTGTGTCGTAAAAAGTAATGCAGGCTACCGGTAAGCTAACGTTAACTAGCAGCTGTGTCTTTTTTGAAATATCGTTGTTTTTTTTTCTTCAGACGCACGCCTGCGTGGACGAACAAAATGCAGTGGAAGGCGTCAAATTTCGTTTTGTCGGAAACGCTTACATTAGAGATGGCCAAGTAGGCTACTTTTTTTAACATTTTACCCATCACATGAAAGGCTAAGAAGAGCGCGCGGGTGGCGGGGGTGGAGAGAAAAAAAAAACTTGGAGAATCGCGAACCAGCTTGTGATTTCGAAGTTCGAAATCGAACGCTCATTTCGATCGATTTTCGATTTCGAATCGGTATCGTGACACCCCTAATCTGTATATGTTTGCTCGTAACCTTGTGCAAACTTTCCATGTACTTTGGAAACTCTGACTGTGTCCCCCTCCTCAAACTTAAACGTTAGCTTTTTAGATCTTTTTGGAAAGAGGCCGTACATATTTTTAAAAATTTTAAAAGCATTATTTTCGTTTACTTCAACGGGTTTCATTTTAATCGTGCTGTTATTGTAACCCAGGACCAAATCCTGCACAATTTCTATATAGCGTCTAGTATTGTGTGCTGTGAAGTATCTACACATTCTGGATTTTAACGTTCTATTGAAACGTTCGACCACAGATGCTTTAACATCGTCGTTGTCTGTGGCAAAGTGGTTTATTTTGTTGCGTTTCATCAGACTTTGAGACAATATATTGAAAAATTCTTTACCCTTATTGGTTTGTATTTGTTTAGGGATTCGCCCATTTGTGAGAATTCCTTGAAAAGCCCGGACCACTTCGACACCTGTCTTGTTTTTAAGAACACATACCCAGGCGTATTTTGACAATATATCTATACAAGTTAGCATAAACTTCATATTATCATTATGGTCAGATAAACTTGACATGTCTACTAAATCAACCTGCCATTGTGAATCAATGTTTCTCACAAAAACCTTGTTTCTTTTGAAATTGACTCTGATGGGTTTGCGTAAAGCGTATCAGATAAAAAACGTCTACGACGTTAAAAAAAGCCAAGTTACTCACGCATAGCCTACATAGCGCTGTCTATAAGTCCTTAATTCCAACTTGCAAAAACTAGGCCTGCCTTTAAAAGTATTGATATCAAAATGTGGCCAAGTTACAACTAACAATATTGCCTATCGTAGCTCACACTAAATAAACTAGCTCTATTCCAAAGCAATGCTATCCAAACTTTCCTAAATTATTTAATGCAACTTGGCACTGTGTTTCTTCATCTTTGCATGTGAAGAGATTGTGCCTCATGGAACAACATATGATTTCAATGAATGTTTTTAACAGTTGATGAATAATTACACTCCAGAAAGGATATGGTTGTACTTTGTTGGCAAGTTTACTTTAGAATATGTACCGGTTTTAAAATGTTAACTGCTGCTACAGATTTCTTTACAATTCACAAACAGACATCTATATCAAGAAACATCTTGTACAATAGAGAAAGCGGTGATGAATAAATAAATGCAGATAAAAATGAGTAATATTTTTACCTAGAAAATAGCGTACATATAGCATTTTTACAAACGTATCCAGACATATTTGTGGGTCAGATGGTGGCAAATAAGTAATAGTACCAATTTTCTTAACATAATAGTATTTATGATATTTCCAAACAGAATTTTGTGAACACAAGGACATCTATGCTCTGTAGGACCAGACAGGTTTTGATAGAAATCCAAATAAATAAATCAATAAATACATAATAATAATAATCATAATAATGCATTTTATTAATTCTGTGCTTTTCATAGACCCAAAGCAGTGGATGCAGACAATTGTTCAAACATGCCCTATAGTGTAGTAATTTTTCTGTTTAATTTAACATCTGAATCAGAGTATTTCCTCTATAAATTATTTTCATTTTGCAGTTTGATGTGGCACATACAGTTTCATTGACCACATTCTCTTGAGATGCTAAGATGAAGAAACACAGGGCCAAGTTGCATTAAATAATTTAGGAAAGTTTGGATAGCATTGCTTTGGAATAGAGCTAGTTTATTTAGTGTGAGCTACGATAGGCAATATTGTTAGTTGTAACTTGGCCACATTTTGATATCAATACTTAAGGACTTAAGGAATTAAGGACTTAAGGACTTATAGATAGCGCTATGTAGGCTATGCGTGAGTAACTTGGCTTTTTTTTACATCATAGACATTTTTGATCTGATATCACTTCTTTTTTAGAGCTAACTAATGATGAATAATGCATGAAGATAAACATGGAGAGAGACATGCATTCCAAAGAAATGCATGCAGACATTCGCGTAACCATAACGCCCTCTATTGACAAGAATGAGAACAGTTATCCTATTACAGCCAGCAGACAATTACATTAAAAGAGTTTGTAGATGAGCAGTATTTAATGTGTAATGAAATACAATGAACAGCACCACCTGAGCTATGGATCATGAAGAAGCATATAAATTAATGAACCAAGTCTATATGGAGACATGCATGCACAATGGGCTAGACGCAAACACATTCTAGCTGAAAGACATACAACCTAAATAGCTAGTACAGCCTAAATAGTTTGCATCAGTAAAATATGGAAATACAGTTTTAAAATAGGGCTATTAGTATTCTATAGAACATGAAATACATTTAATGTTAGGCTATTCGACACTGGATTGCCGGATGCGTAACTCCAACCTTCCATGTGTGGGCTACGAGCTAGCGAGCAAGTTATGAGTTCATAAGCACAGCAGAATTCCATCGCAGTTTTTTTTCCGGTAGTGTAGAACGTTACCTGCGGGAAATGTTTTGGTACCGGACAGCTAGGTTTAGTTTAGTTTTCTGTAGTGCAATGAATGTAGGCTATAAGGCATGTTGATTTGCTTCGTAGTAGCCTAGCTTGTGTCTGCTTCCTGACTAGAAGCAGACTGACGTTTCTCTGGCAACAGTAACGTTGGCTAACAAGCTTAATTGGACAACGCATATTTCCCAGGAATCTTAGCCAGAAAGAAAACAATAGGTACTACTAAGAAAGTACATACCACAGATTCGTCTTCTTCTTCTTCTTCTTCTTCTTATTATTATTATTAAAAGTGTTTGCAGTAAGCTACATTATCTGCAGAGTAGCGTAGACTAGAGCCACATTCGGAGGCTATTTTTTTATTTTTTTAAGTGACTAACCATGAATCAGATATGTTTGGGGAATTGGCGGTTTATAAATCCGATCTCTTAAGGGATTGAAGCTTAAAGGAGGCTATCATAAATTCTTAATGTAGGCTATTATCGTAAATTCTTAATTTTCCTAGTAGTTAATTTTATGGTGACATTGTGTTATGTGTGAAAAGGATAAGGTGAACAGAGCTGAAGTGAAGAAATGAATGAATAACGAAATGTTGGCCGAGGCAAGGATACGTTGAGGTTCGGTTTCCACAGTCACTCAGTCATGACCGCAAGAGCCGAGCGTAACACCCTCCCCAAACCAGACAAGAGCGAGCGTCCGGTTTGGGGAGGGTGTTATATAGTGAAAGTGAAATACAAGTGAAACATTGATCAGTTCATATTGGAAACCTCTTTTGCCTTTGCAATAAAAATACATTAATGTGTTAATGTGAAAATAATAACAGTCTAATAAATGAAAAGTGCTTAACAGTTGCACATTGTTTTTGTGGAAAATAAGCATGTGCCCTGCTGGGCTCGAACCCACAATCCTCTGTGTGAGAGACAACGACTCTGACTACTAGGCCACAGTAGCTTCTTCGAAAGCATGAAGCCATTAGCTATATTAACATTAAAATACATTAGTATGAAGCGTTTTTATTGGGCGATAAGCTTGATGAGCAGGTATACGGACCATACCCTCAAAGAATAATTCTCCCCATTGGATAACATTGCGATGGAGGCAGGCAGTTTGGCAGGAAAATGGGAAGAAGCGGAAGAGGAAGGAGAAAAATGGCAAAATAACCCAAGTTTGGGGCTTTATTGTGTGGATGTGTGAAGTTGTATTATCTGAATGCTGTGTGGTTACATGAGGTCAGAACATACAGAAGTTAATGTTTTTAAGGGCTGAGAGTCTATGGTCATTGTGGTTACTTCTGTAGGGAACCCTGAAAATTGCCAAACTCTCGGTGCTGTATAGGTATGGGGCATACCCCACCAAGCCGTAACTTGGCGGATAGCATACCTGCCATCCCAATGCATCTTCCCCCGACAACCAGTCCATAACTTTCTTGTTTGATATGTTACTACCTACTGTTTCACGCAAACCCCTTTGCAAACGCTCTTTACCACCATAAGAACCAGGAATTTCTGGAGCATAATAAACATCTTTCATGCGTTTCTCGGCATCCATCCTTACAGATATCTCTATAATGACACATTATATAAAAAACCAAAGTATTTATTTATGTATTTTTTAAAAAGTTGCAGGTTACATGACAGAAAATGCCTATATTAACATTTAACAGGTTCTTGAAACGTTTTTAAACATTGTTGTTTATCTGTGTCCGATCGCCTTCAGAGTGGTCGCACCACAGGTGTTCATGCATTACACTGTTAATCTCCCAGAAATCTATGTTGACATCCGCAATAGCCTTCTCAATGGCCGGGTCAAGGTCTGCACGTAAGATTTCCAGCAGTTTTTCCCTAATGTGTAGCTCCTCACGGAGTTTTGAAACAAGGGTATCAAAAGACCCCAAGATTCTCACAGGATCTGGTTCCCCTCCGAACACTTTCAATGCCTTGACCAGCAGAGGGCTCAGCCACGGTTTCTTCACTTTGGCAAGGAATTTGTCAAAGTGATATGTGAAATAGTGAGCATCCGTTTCAAAGATGCAGCTGTGTCTCAGTTGACTGGGGTGGTCAACTTCACATCCGAGACATTCGCTTCTCAGCTGCTTTTCAATAGTGCCATTCAGAATACATGCGACGATGGTTTTCAACAGCTTAACCATTGGACTTGTAAGACACCCGTTGATTTCGTCTATACGCCCCGACCGTTTTTTTTGTCTGGTATGTTGTACACAGCATGGACCATCGTAACCTTCGTCTTTGTAGGCCATAGCTTTCGGTTCTATTAAAAAGACGGTTTCGGACTTGTCGTCATCGATCCAAGGCTCTGTAACAGGTTTGTCATTGTTCGCTGAATACTCAGACTCCCAAGATTCTGAGCACACGGAACCCTGTCGGAGACTATACATTTTATACAAGTCAAGAGGTCTGTACAGCATGTATGAAATCAGGCTTTTTGCGGCGTGGCTTTTAAGGCCCTCTTGAAGCTTAGGGCCACGCCTTAAAACTTTAGAGTTCTGAGCGGGGTGGGGCATTCCTTTTTGGTGTTGATTTATATTTAACATATTTGAACGTTTAATAATAATGAAACAATACGTAAAATAGCATGTAAAACAAAGGCTTTTTATTTTAAAGTTCACAAATCAATCAAAAAGACATTCTGTATACATTTATAATATACACACACACACACAATCTAAAAAACTTTTAAAACCATCTTTTTGATTATACGTTTTGACAAGTTATTTACACGAGCTTGTAGTATAGTCTTCGTCATCAGAGACAAAGGGTGTTGGTGGCACATTTTTCTTTTCTTCCTCATCTTCAGCCACGGCATTAAACCTCGCACACAAGTAGATTTTCACATAGGACATTGATCTCCAAATCCGATGATCCTCAAACACATTATCGGCTTGCTCAATAGCCTTGTTCAACAAGTGCAGGTCGTCAAAATGAAAGACAATTAGAGTATCCCCAATGTCTCTTGATTCATAGGTCTTGGCAATGTACAGTTTTTTAGCTGTTTTGAGCGCTGACACACATATTACGCTACAGTCCTCCGAACAGCTCAGAAAATCACAGCTACCTTGTACATTGTCGACAACATATTTGTAGCATTGTTTAAATTGAACCCAGTCCTTGTGACCAAATACCACAAACTCTGTATTTTCACTGTACACCTCCCCCTCACACAGGCTGACAAGTGTAATTTTTGGTTCCTCGCCAGACGTGTCAATATTATACCGACAACGGCGATATTTGGAAGCTGTCACTGGCCACTCCATGTAAAGTGAACGTTTTTGAAGTCTTGACATCCCAGCAAAAGGTTTTTTTTGGCCTCCGCAGCACTGTCTTGTTAGCCACAACATCTGGAGATTTCGTTGTTGAGTTTTCCAAGGTAGACATGCTTCTTTGTAGGTTGATTACAGGCGATAGTGTCAATGTCTGTTTCGGCTATAGACATGCCCAAAAAGTCTGAGCTTTATACAATCCGCGAAACCTGTGGTCAGTATACCAGCTGTGTCCTTCAAACGGATTCCTGCTGTGAATCCTATGCATGCGCAGTTCTCCGAAAAATTAAATACACTTTTTAAAGTAACTACGTTTAAACAGTATAGGCTATATATGACGGCTCAACCCTGTTTAAACTGAAGAAACCCGCTTTTTTACAGCCCGTTCGATACTAAACAGTAGCTAGGTACGTCTAGCAAATAACCTATATTTTAACTTTGTTTTAAAAACTCTAAGTAGCGAGCCTATAGGTCTACGACCTCTGCTAAAATTGTATACGCCCTTGTGCAAATAGTCTACTGAGCGGTTTGTTTGTTTCACTAGTCTAAGATTTATTTTCAATATGTATTAATCTATACGTTTTCATTCAAAAGATCTTTGAATCACCCCACCAAAAACCTGAAACCTGTTCCTGTCCATCAAACGGATTCCTACGCATGCGCAGTTCTCCGAAAATTAAAGACACTTTTTAAAGTAACTACGTTTAAACAATATAGGCTATATATATATAATCGCCCAACCCTGTTTAAAATGAATAACCCCATCTTTTTACAAGCCCTTCGATACTAAACACTCATGTTGGGGCTAAGTATTACCTATCATGAAGCTGCCCCGTTGAAAAAACACATTACAGGGTCTGGCCTTATACAATGCTTTGGAAAACGCTTCTTGGACGCCTTTTCTATGGGACTTTTCAACGACATTTCGGGGCCTTTTGCGGCCTGTTGGTTTATTTTCTAATCTATGCATTTCATTCTTTCTTTCAAAAGTTCTTGGCCGTCCCGCCAAATTGTATGAATATTCATGAGGTTATGAAAAAATATAATTATGCATTAAAAAAAATTTAAATATTAAACTTCTTTTTAATTATTATTTTTGTAATTTATGTATTATTATTATTCGGGTATTGTGGGGGTTGTTTCAAGGGGGGCTGTATTGGCATCGTGATGATGCCATTTTATTGGGGTGGTTGTTGTAAACGTTGTTTTTATGGTGGGTCTTGATGCTTAGGGGAAAACATGTGTTGGTATTTTTTTATTAGAACAACATTGTGAAAAAGTAATGGTGTATATATATATATATACACATATATATGTATATATAAATGTATAGGTTAGTAGCAATAGTTTTAAGTTTTAAAAAAAACAGTTTGTGTTAGCAAAAACGTTTTAAAAGAATAAAAGAATTCAAGCAGGTTGTTAAAACGTGACAAATAGCGGTAGGCTATATCGAAAAAGCAAGTTAGTTGTCTGAAAGAAAGAAAGCATGCCATTTTTAAAAATGTTTGTTAGCGCCGAAGGAAAAAAAACTTAGACAAGTTTTGGAGATGTCCATGAATGGCTACGTAGAGAGACAGTAGCCAAGGACTTTGTTTTTTTATTATTTTTTGAAGTCCGGGTTTGCATAAAGTCGTAAAACTGTGTAAAATAGCCAAGCGGTATATCTAAAAAGCAAGTTAGTGTTCTAAAAGAAAGCCTAGGAGGACTCGAAAGAAAGACTAGAAAGAATCAAAAATAAAAGAATAGGCTATGTAACGTTTTACAGAATTAAAACGCAAAACCTAAAAACTACTTAGAATTAATCTTGGGGTCCGCGGAGGTCTGTGGATAGCCTATAGACTATAGACGGCAGAGATGTTCCCAGCCTGCCGGCGACAGCACAAATGGATCCATTTGCTTATCGTATGGAGTATACACCAAAACACACACTCATCACACCCCCAGTCGTGGAACGGGTGGGGGTTCTTCCGCCCCTAGGCCCACTCACTCAGAGGGCCCACTGGAAGGCCAGAGTTGCACTGTATTTTTTGTCATTTAGTAGTTTTGTCGTTTAGTAGTTGTATGGTAGTTTTTATTTTACGAGTAATATCACTAAAATGATACCCCCGATAATAGGAATTATCACATAATATGGGGTGTTAGTGATATTGGGGACCACTCCAACACTTCCAACTTAAGTGCACAGCCTCAAAAAAACTCCTTGCCATGTAATCGCTGCTGTGTTCTGTGCCACTGCCTCTGGCTCTGATGTGTAATGCTAGTGGGCAGGGGTTTTATTCACCCTGACATCAGCTGAAATCGTCAGGCCAGCTGTGGATATTTGCCTAGAAACTCTTGTACTACTGCATCTTCTCAAAGCATTTCCATAAATTCCATAAACACACTGGTGCACTCGAGGGAACCCAATGCACTTGCTTTGGCACTTTGCAGAGTCTTAGCCACGGTCTCACATGGCTCAAAAATGGCTTCACAGCAGAGTAGGCCAAACTATTTTCTTCTTTTAGTGAAGCCCTCCAATCTTCGCCCTTGTGTACCCGTCACAGCTGCCCTCTTTCAGCATCGCCAGATGTTCAGGAGAAATGCATACAAACTGTGAACATGCTGCATGGCTGTTGTGCATATGTACCATCTGGTTTGACATATGGTCAATATATTTTACAGTCACATAACAATATATTTAAAATGACATCATTGGAGGCAATAGCAATTCATACAGCTGCTTGCGTTTTGATGATTTGTGCATGACCACAGCAATTGCCTGAACAAAGTTCAGTGTCTCAGCACTAAAACTGACCTCACAAATATTTTGAAGCACAAGATCCAGCGAGTGGTTGAAGCAATGCAGGAACAAGGCGGGAACCCCGGGCATAGTTTCTTCAGTTGGGCCTGAACTCCTGCCCTGACATGTATAGTAGAGTAATTCTTTAACTCATTCAATGCCAGAGTGTTCTGGAATACTAAGCCTCAGCAGTGCCAAGCCAATATGGCTGTCTACATTCAAAATTTTTAGATTGATCCTGTAAATGTGCACACTTCTAATAAAACACATTATTTTACCTATTGAACAGAATTTTTTTATAATGAGGATTTGTGGCACTAAATAGCACACCTTCTGGTTCAGTTCACTATTTGAACAACATCAAACAATAACATGAATCTTACATTGGTGATGTGTAATAATAGTGGAAACAGTTTTCCATAAAAATCAGCTTTTGCATAACTATAGATATGTAAAAATTAACAATCGCCTAAACATAATCATTGGTCATTTGTATAGATATGTACAAATGAGCTGTCCACCCAAGTTACTTTGTATCAACCGTTTCAAACAGAAACAGTTATCCTGAGGCAAAAATAACGTAGGCTAAAATCTGTGGTGAGAGGGACTAATTAAAAATGTAACCAACAAAACGGTGGTCACTGG
Organism: Synaphobranchus kaupii; assembly: GCA_029718625.1. Taxonomy (NCBI): domain Eukaryota; kingdom Metazoa; phylum Chordata; class Actinopteri; order Anguilliformes; family Synaphobranchidae; genus Synaphobranchus; species Synaphobranchus kaupii. The sequence goes on from CM056382.1 coordinate 16,286,033, forward strand.
AGGGGAGATATGGGAAATAACTGGACAGAAGTGGAAATCAGAAAATTATTAAATATAAGTGATATTATAAAAACTCATTGATGGGAGGCTACTGTCCATGACACGTATACCAGACAATTGTGGAACGAGTGAAAGCTAGGGGAGTAAGGCAAACAAGCAAGTTTTGTAACGCCAATTGTGTTACAGTGGAGCCTTTGCTTATGTCAATTTGGTTTTGAGACCGTGCAATTTACTCCCGCTGCAGAGAGATACAGTGATGATCAAGTGCGTTTGTTAATTTTCTCCTGTTACTGAGACAGTAGCAAAGCAGTAGTTTGTTATGTTGTCTACTTGATTGTGTTTGATTTCTTTATATTCTTGGTCACTGGTGCAGAAACATGTTGGTAGCTACAAATTGACGGGGACGTGTTATTCCCACGTCCCAATGTTGTTTTAGATGGTCTGTTGTTCTTTTTTAAAACATGGGATAAATATAACTTAAAATATTTCTCCCTAGAACCAAAAAAAGAAGAAGAGAAAATACAGGTAAAATACAGTAAAAAGAATGTAATTGTAAATTGGTTATTTCATTTTTCCCGACTCAAATCCAGAATTCTTTACCGGTATAATAGAGTAAAGACGGCTGTGGTCGACCCTTAGCACTTTAGACCATTCGTATCTTTGTCGACTTATGTCGTCCGCGGGACTGAATTAGTTAATGTCCCCAAGGGGTAATTTAGTTTACAGTCAGTATACATTGAAAAACATGATACAAGACACATGACCAGCACAATACACATAATTGGGATTGCAGGTATCCCATCCGCCAAGTTATGGCTTGGCAGGGCATGTTTGGCACTTTTCAGGATTTCCTACAGAAATAAGCACAATGACCACAGACTCTCAGCCCTTAAAAATATTAACTTCTGTACATTCTCGCCTCATGTAACCACACAGAATTCATGTACAATGCCACACATCCGCACAATAAAGCCCCAAAGTTGGGTTATTTTGTCATTTTTTCTTTTTCTTATTCTTTTTCCTGCCCCCATACCCTCAAAGAATAATTCTCCCCATTGTGTAACAACATGTTCATGCTCATTTTCAGCCAATCAAAAATCTGATAGTAGTATTTTGATTGCTCCAAAAGTCCTATAAGGCATGCCTGTGCCTATGGACCTGCTATGGCTCAGCGCTTAAGTTGTGCCCTTCAATGTGGAAGACCCAGGTTCAATCCCTAGCAGGCACCAAAGGTTGAATTAATTGTCGACAAAAACAATGTGCATACTTTATGCATTTTAACATATAATAATGTTTTTCCCACATTAAAGAATGTCTTTTTTTATTGCAAAGGCAAAGGCATGTTTACAATAATAACTGTTCACTTGCACATGAACAAGTCTGAGAAGTCAGCGGACATGCACGGCATGGAGATATCCCAGCAGAGAAAATAAAGTTTCAAGGCAAAATGACATCTGGTTAAGACCATGTTGTTGCATTAATGTAAAGAATCTATAAATAACTGCCATGTTTTCAACAAATCGTTTGTTTTAAAGATGGTCACTACACAAAAGCCGACATAGTTCGGTAGCCTACTGTGGTAGGGGGGCGTGGTTTTAGGCGCTGCCGGCAAGAGAGAGAGTGAACTCGTGTGGTTTGTGGAGCCGGCACAACTGTCGGAAATCATGCAATTGGTGATTAATGATTGTTTATTGATTGTGTAATTAACCAATTGCCTTGATTGTTCGACAGTGAGCATAAAAGAAGGCTGCTGGGAGTTCGGGAGGAGAGAGACGAACGTATGAGTGTGTGTTTGTTTGTAGAAAAAGCGCAGAGTGAAAGGCAAAAGATAATAAACGGAGTGATCTCCAAAGAACTGACTGTCTTGCTCTCTTGAACCCGAGTGGTGGCACTCGCTTCGCCACACCTACCTACCGTTACAGTAGGCTACTGGAAAAATACATCCATCTATGTGTAGCCTAACGTACGTTTGTTGTGATTTATTTATTAATTTGTGGGAAAAATGATTCGTAGACTACTTCTGCTTTATCCACCACATCTGGATGTCACCATAAAAATTAAGTAGCCGACTAGCAATATTACATTACATTACATTACATTATAGTCATTTGGCAGACGCTCTTATCCAGAGCGACGTACATTAGTGCATTTTCCAACATGAAACAAGTGCGTTAAAACAACCCAAAAAGGTAAATACGAAATCAAACACCAGGTGCAGTCAGGATTAATTTTTTTTTTTTTTTTTTTTTGGGGGGGGGGGGGGGGGACCACACGATATCAATCATTGGCGTGCACAACAGTAAGCCAATAAGTAAAACACAATCAAGGGAGGTCACAAGGAGGTAGGGAGGGGTGGAGAGAGGTGCAGCTTGAAGAGGTGAGTCTTCAATCTGCGCTTGAAGGCGGTCAGACTTTCTGTTGTTCTGACCTCCATGGGGAGCTCATTCCACCACCGTGGGGCCAGGACAGACAGACGTCGAGACCGGGTGCTAGTATGAAGTGGGGGGGGGGGGGGGTACCAGTCGTCCTGAGAAGGCGGAACGCAGGGATCTGGTAGGTGTGTAGGGTCTGATGAGCTTTTGGAGGGGCTGATCCTCGGACTGCCTGGAAGGCGAGCACCAATGTTTTGAATTTGATGCGAGCCATCACAGGTAGCCAGTGGAGGTCAATGAGCAGGGGGGTGACATGGGAGTGTCGGGGGAGGTTGAAGACCAGGCGCGCTGCTGCGTTCTGGATAAGCTGAAGGGGTCTAATGGCCGATGCTGGCAGGCCAGCCAGGAGAGAGTTGCAGTAGTCTAGGTGGGACAGCACCATCGCTTGGACCAGGAGCTGGGTTGAGTGGGTGGTGAGGAAAGGGCGGATTCTCCTGATGTTGTACAGGAAGAACCTGCACGCCCGGGTTACCACTGCGATGTTCTCGGAGAGGGACAGCCTGTTGTCCATCACCACTCCGAGGTTCCTGGCACAGGGCGTTGGGGTCAGTGGAGTGTCCCCTAGGGAAATGGAGAAATTGAGAGGGGGAGAGGTTAGAGCAGGAATGTAGATGAGGAATATTAAGAATTTGAGATTATATAGCCTACATGCCCTCACAGGATCGGGTTTATATACCGTCAATTCAACAAATCTATCCGTTTCATGGTGTGTTACTTTTAAAAATATTACAATAGCCTCCGAACATGTCATAGCCTACTTTTTCAGACAATGTATTGCAAACGCTATTAATTATAATAATAATCATAATAATGATCTGTGGGCTACTTTCTTTCACAGTAATATTGTTTTAGTTTCTCAAGGCCATGCAAAGATTTCTGGGAATAGACACCTGCGTCATACGTAACTGAAGCATTTCTGTGAATGCCACGCTCTGCTTCAGGGAATAAGATTTGCTCCCATAGAGAACAGTAGCCTATAAGAGGAAGAAAGGACAAAGATCGAAAACAACCTACAAAATTCCCAAAAGCTGTTGCATTGTGAACTGCACAGCCAATGTATTTAAAAAAAATAAAAAAAATTAAAACTTGACTTGCATTTTGCATGTTTGCCTGTGGTGTCCTGCATCTCCACATCTGCGGAAAGCACTTTTTAACAGATAAATAAACGTCACATAATATGGATAGGTAGCAGTACAGGCTTCAACAATAAGATGGCCAGAAACTTGAGCTCGTACTGTTCCGATGGGAGCGTATGTATGTTCCTAGGGTCCTATGTTCCCCAGTTCAATATTCTGTTAACACAAATTAACCCTCTTATTGTGTTTGGGTCAAATTTGACCCGTTTAAAGTTAAAATATTTCATAAATATTATCCAGTTTATAACCCTAACCCTAACCCACAATAGCCTATATCATATTAAGCGAATACAGAGCTGGGGAACAAAGGACCCTGGGAACATAGGACCCTTTGTCATGTTCAATCAAATCAAATAAATATTTATTTATATAGCGCATTTCACAACTAGTTGTCACAATGCGCTTCACAGAAAAAACCCAGCCTAAACCCCCACAAGTGCAAGGAAAAACTCCCTGGTTTAGCTAGGAAGAAACCTTGGGAGGAACGAGACTCAAGGGGTGGAACCCATCCTCCTCTGGTCAGTTCAGGGTCTAGGGCTTAATGACCAGCATGGTCAAAACAGTCAATGTCCATTTTAATAAAATTTGCAGCAGCAAGATGACAGTCCAGATGTGGCGGCAATGATGGTGGGGAACCGGGCGCCGATGGCGGCGGGAGCAGCGGCAGTGGTGTGAGGAGGGGAGGGGCAGCGGTGACGGAGAGAAAACAGTTAGTGGAAAGTGTAATAGAGCAGCAGGAGTACCACTGGGGGGGAGGGGGGGTTGGACAAGTGCCCCCACTAGGAGTAATCTATAGCTGCATAGCTATGAAGACAGAGTTTGAGAACCCATCCAGTCATGAGAGGGAAAACAATCCTACCCACCTATCAAGAGCCAGCCCAGGAAGATGGGGTCACAGCTGTTGACAGGTGACAGTAAGGAAAGGATGTCGGAAACCACATTACTCTATGGCTAAAAGCTTCTCTGGTCCTGTCTCCAGACAACAACTCGTTATAAGCCTGATCATGAAGGTGCGTTTTTAATCTAGACTTAAATATTGAGACTGTGACTGACTCCCTTATAAATTTTGGTAGGGTGTTCCACAGTAGTGGCGCACTGTAGGAGAAAGCTCTACCACCCGTCAAGTTTTTAGATATTCTAGGGACTACTAAGTAGCCTGCGTCTTGGGAACAAAGTGATCTTTTCGGCTTATATGGTAAAAGCAGATTACATATATACACTGGCGCAATTCCATTTAAAGCTTTAAAGGTCAGAAGCAAAACCTTAAAGTCTATCCTATACTTAATTGGTAGCCAATGAAGCGATGCTAGCACTGGGGTAATATACTCATACTTCTTAGTTCTAGTCAAAATGCGAGCGGCTGCATTCTGCACAAGGTGGAGATTATTTAACAAGGATTTAGGGCAGTCAGATAGCAGGGCATTACAGTAATCTAGCCTAGACGTAACAAAAGCATGGATCAATTTCTCTGCGTCCCCTTCTGATAGGAAGTGCCTAATTTTAGCTATGTTCCTTAACTGAAAGAAAGCTACTCTAGATGTTTTTTATATGCATGCTAAAAGTTAGATCTGGGTCTATAGTAGGGGTGTGCAGCAATGCCACTATCTGTATCTGTATCTGTTGGACCATCAAAATTATCTGTATCTGTATCTGTATTCGGATAGAAACCGGACATGGGTGGGGCTTCGACTGGAAGTGGTGTTACTTATAGGAAATGTCATATTTTCTAGTCTAAAATTAATTGCTATTGCAATTTATGAGTATTCACCCCCATCCCTGTCTTTTTTCTTTTCAAAACCTTTTATAAGAACTATATTCTGGACTTTATACTTATTTATCTAACCCCCCACCCCCTAATTGGGGGACACTGAACAATAATTTTGGATAAGAACTGGAAGAAATCTGAGGTACAAAATATAATCAACTCAGAATGAAAAGGCAGTTTTATAAAAACATGAAACCATTGAGCCAGCTCTTGGCTGCTGTGCTGTTAATGGGTGGACAGAAAACAACATCAAAAGTGGATTCGCATGTAGGTATATATTCGCGACAATCGCACTGTGGTAACTTAATTAAAATGAATATTTAGCCTATATCACGGATTCTGTGAATGCTTGTTCCTACCCAGATTGTTTAACATTGAATGAATCCACACTGTGGACTTGTAACATTAATGTAACATATGCTAGTCTATCAATAGCATACAGGAGACCTTAGTAATACGTTAGCAAAATATCTTTATAAAGATTAAGTCATAGTTTGGTTTTATAATGCTGATTTTGATAAGGCATTTGTGTTAATCACTCCTGTTAGTGGCTATCTCAATGAATTAAATCTCTGGCAGATAGCTAGCTGTGCCAAATTAGTCTCTCTCTCGCTCTCTCTCTCTTCTCTCACTCTCTCGTTTTTTTTTTCAGAATCCGAATATTAACAAGCAACTTCGGGTAGAAAAAAATATATGTTCCAACGCATTATTCGTGCTTTCCCAAATACAGTATTCGGCTCCGGATACACCTCTAGTCTATAGTAACACCTAGGTCTTTCACAGCTGAATTTGGAACAACTAAACAACCATAAAAAGTTTAAGTAGATGTACAAAATTTCTCCCTTTGTTTTTTTTGGTCCTAAAACCAGCATTTCTGAGTTTAGGAGCAGGAAATTAGAAAGCATCCAAGCGTTAATATCTGCAATACAAGCCTCTAATCGAGAAAGTAGTAGTCCCTCGCCGGGTTTCATGGAAATGTATATCTGTGTATTGTCTGCATAGCAGTAAAAATCTACCCATGCGCCCGAATAATATCACCAAGGGGTAGCATATATAATGAAAAGAGTACTGGACCTAGCACTGATCCTTGTGGAATACCATATTTCATTACTGAGTAACTGGATACTGTGATGACCAGGCATAGATGTAGAACCCAAAAAGGCGGACTCGAAGCCAGACGTAAAATAAAACTCCCGAAGGAGATTTTATTACACACAGTTGCACGGTACAGAGCGTTAGGCAGTTCGTAGTTACACAACACAAGTAGGCAATCCGTAAATGCAAAAATCAGAAAGCAAGGCTCATGGTTAAAGTCCAGGCAAGGGTCGAGATCCAGAATATCTGTCAGCGGAGGCACGGTACTGAAAACGGCAGGCAAGCTCGTAATCAGTAGGAGAACAGGGTTCATAACAGGTAGGCAATCCGCAGTTTAACAAACTGCTTCCTATTGTATAAGTATGATCTGAACCATGCAAGTGCTTAGCCATTAAGTCCAACACAGCCCTGGAGTCTGTTCAGTAGAATCTCATGATCTATTGTATCAAAAGCTGCACTTAAGAGTGCAAGAACAGACACAGAGTTTCGGTCAGCTGATAATAGTAAATCATTAATAACTTTAACAATTGCCGTTTCAGTGCTATGGTAGGGTCTAAATCCTGACTGGAATATTTCATGGATATGATTTGAGCTAAGGTAGGCACCAAGTTACTTCGCAACAGCTTTCTCTTCTCTAGTATTTTTGATAGAAATGGAAGATTTGAAATGGGTCTATAGTTTTCCAATTTGTGACGTTCGAGGTTTGGTTTCTTCAGTAATGGCTTAATAACCGCCATTTTTAGTGACTCTGGTACATATCCTGCTACCAATGATGTGTTAATGATTTTTAACATATGATGGCCTAGTAGGGGAAAAGTTCTTTAACCAATTTTGTAGGGATTGGGTCGAGTAGACAGGTAGTTGGTTTTGAGGACATAACCAGTTTAGACAGCTCCTCCATGTCAATTGGCGTAAAACAGTTTAGTGCCACTGTTGATACATCCTCCTGTGTTGACCAAGATCTGGACTATTCATTGATTATTGGAGGAGTGATGCCTAGAGGAGGAGGCAATTTGGAGATCTGGTCTCTGATAGCTTCAATCTTCTGATTGAAAAAATTAATGAAATCATTACTGCTGTAAACGAAGGGGTAAGTTGAAAATTCTGATCATGGTTACATTACATTACATTCATTTAGCAGAAGCTTTTATCCAAAGCGACATACAATAAGTGCATACAGAGACATCATCAAGATCACTACAGAACAGACAAGACAAAGCACATCCTTCCCATAATGTAGCAGCTATCCCTAGTAATGAACGTTGACTGTAGTTCACAGTAAGCTGTGGGTAAATCAGCAATACTACACTTCTATTCTAGATACTATTATAAACTATAATAAACAGACAGGAAAACACAGGGAACTAGTAAACACAGGGAACTGATATTCCTAGGTTAGAATATCAGTCAAGGTGGAGTCTGAAGAGGTGTGTCTTCAGGCCTCGACGGAATGCAGGCAGGGTTGGAGTAGAACGTAGGGGAATGGGAAGTTCATTCCACCACTGAGGAGCTAAGGTGGAAAAACTCCGCAGTCGGGACGAGCGAGAGCCTTTGACACGGAGGGGGGGAAGTGCCAGTCGCCCTGCTGTAGAAGAGCGAAGTGGTCGAGCAGGAACATAGTTCTGGATTAAGTCCTGCAGGTAGGCGGGGCCTGTCCTATTGGCTGCAGTGTAGGTCAGGGTCAGAACTTTGACCCTGATCCTGGCTGCAACTGGCAGCCAGTGGAGTGACCTCAGCAGGGGGGTTACATGGGAAAATTTCGGGAGGTTGAACACAAGCCGGGCAGCTGCATTCTGGATCATTTGAAGAGGCAGAATGGTGCAGGCTGGTAGGCTTGCGAGTAGGGAGTTGCAGTAGTCCAGGCGTGAGGTGACCATGGTCTGGACAAGAAGCTGGGTGGAGTAGGTGGTCAGGTACGGTCGAATCCTCCTGATGTTGTACAGGAGGAACCTGCAGGACCGAGCCGTCGCCCTGATGTGCTCTTTGAAGTCCAGCCGGTCGTCCAGGACCACCCCCAGGTTCCTTGCAGAGCGGGAGGCAGCCACCACGGTCCCGTCAACGGTGATGGAGAGGTCATGTAGTGGGGAGGTCTTGTACGGCATGAAGAGGAAGAGTTGAGTATCATCAGCATAGCTATGGTATGAGAAGCCATGTGAATGAATTACTGAGCCAAGAGACTTAGTATACATAGAGAACAGCAGAGGACCCAGTACAGATCCCTGCGGGACTCCTGTAGACGGGATGGGGAGCAGAGAGGGAACCCTTCCAGGAGACTTGGTAGGATCTATCAGTGAGATACGATACAAACAAGAGAGGGCAATTCCAGAAATGCCCATCTCAGCGAGTGTGGAGATCAGGAGTTTGTGGTTGACCGTGTCGAATGCCGCAGACAGGTCAAGGAGAATAAGAACAGAGGAGAGAGAGGAGGCTCTAGCAGTGGCGAGTGCCTCCGTCACAGCCAGGAGAGCAGTTTCAGTGGAATGGCCGGTTCTGAAGCCGGACTGATGCGGGTCAAGCAGGTTGTTCTGGTGGAGAAAAACAGACAGTTGGTTAAGGACAGCACGTTCAATTGTTTTGGACAGGAAGGGCAAGAGAGATACAGGACGGTAGTTCCTGACATCAGTGGGGTCCAAGCTAGGTTTTTTAAGGAGAGGGGTTACACGGGCAGTTTTAAAGGCAGCAGGAACATGGCCACAGATTAGGAAGGTGTTAATAATGGAGGACAGATATGGAAGGAGCTCAGCAGATATAGACTGGAGGACTGCTGAAGGTATGGGGTCTAGTGGACAGGTGGTTGCGCGATGGCACATCTGAGTCCTCCAGAATCTTGAAGGACGAGGTTCTTCTTTATTGTTCACAGTGCTAAACAAAACTTTTGGGTTGTATTTGTTTTGTTCAATTAATTTAGAGAAAAAGGCAGATCTAGCAGATGCAAGAGCTTGCTTTTACTGGAGGAGGCTATCTTTCCATGCAAGATGAAATACTTCTAGTTTAGCTGACCGCCATTTGCGCTCCAGTTTTCTTGTGGACTGCTTCAGGGCACAGGTAGTGACATTTTACCAGGGAGTACGGTTTTTCTGACAAAACTTTCTTCTTTTTAGAGGGGCAACCATATCACAAAAGAGTGTCTAATGGAGACATGTCTCCACACCACACCGGATCATCGTGGGACATACGTCAGTGTGTCCATATATCTACTGGCCAGCAGATCACAACGGGACTTCTAAACTGGGCATGGACTAATTGTTTTAAAGATGGTTTGTGAACCATTTGGACAGTTGTTTTTGTTGTTAGCAGGTAACTGCATCTTCAATGTTCAAATGTGTAATGTGATTCCTATTTGGTGATGTAAGAATAGGTTTTTAGCGGGTGCATGCACCTATTCTTACAAGAGAGGGAATGTAGTATATCTAATATTTAGATATAAGTAAACTACCCGGCTCCTCCACCTCTTGCTCCCCCCCTCCTTCTGTCTCTCTCTCACTCACTCACCCCCACAAACATCAAAGATAAGCCTGTTTCTTTGTCATGTAGTCTTTGAAGCAGTTAAGCTAACTGTGTTTGATTCCTGAGAGGAATAGGCTACATGTAGCTGGAGATATAGCTAGGTAGATAGCTAACTAAGAAGCATCCAGAGACCGATGGTAAATTTTACATGTTTACTGATGATCACTGACATGCAACACAATACCAGCTATTCCTCTCAGGAATCAAACACATAAATACAGTTAGCTTAACTGCTTTTAACTACAGATTAGCTTAATGCTAACAACTATGGAAAATGCCATACACACGCTGACAAAAACTAGCATGTAAGTGCGATATGTTTTACACTTCTCAAAATTGTTATATGTAGCAACTGCATATGTAGCTTAAGAAATAACTACTTTGTGATCCCAGTAACGTTAACGTTAACACAATGAAATGTCAAAGAAAAAGAAACTTGTTGATGTTTAATTCGCTGGAACTTGGAAGACTGAAGCCGAGGCATGCCGCCAGACTAGGTCAAATTTAACATTATGTTGACCGCTCGATGCTGGGTAGTGATGTAATAGAATTGGTAGACATTTCAGTTATATAAATTACAAAACATGTCTTTTGTTGTTGTCTAGACTGGCAAGGGACAAGAGGTTCCCTGGATTTTGAGTAACATGCAGTGCTTTTTCCCATTAATGTTGCAATTGCGTGAGTGAAATGCAGCCTACTCCCAACAGTGTCGCTACCAGTTCTGCACGGTGTGCGGGGGGCTCTGTCTCCTGACAGGAAGCTGGACGATCCACAGGTGGCAAGGTGTGGTCAGGACCTGTCTTCTGACGGGCGGGGAAGCCGCTTTCCCTGTCAGAATCCATTTTGGCTAATTTAGCCTGGGTCCAGTTGGGTGGACTGCTGACGGCAGTTGCTTAGGGTGGCTTCCCGCAGCAGGGTGTGGGACCGGTTGCACTTGTTTGCACTTGTGTCTGTGGGTGTCCTTCAGGGAATGGCAGGAGAAGACTGTGGGAGTTGAGGGCTTAGGCCTTATCACTCACAGCAACATGTGAAGAGGGGAACAATTAATGATAGCACTGCATGTTATGAGTGCTGTCAGTCCATGCAGGGGAACCTCACAGACAGGATTTACCATCTACGGGATTGCCAGTCCAAATAATCACATGGATAGGGCAGACTTGTCCATAAGTGTCCAGGAACAGTATTTGAGGGGGCACCTACACTCTATAAAAGGGACTTAAAACAACATGGGCATGGTATTAGGTTAAAAGGTGGTGGAAGGTGTGTGTGTGTAGGGGGGGGGGGGGGGGGGGGGGGGGGGGGGGGGGGGGGGGACCAGAGCCAGAGAGAGGCTGACAGGGAGAGAGAGAAACAGAGAGATTGAGAGCAACAGACATTACACAACATTTACACTTCTAATAGCTACCCCATTGCCTGTTCTCTATATCTCTAGGTTTAGGAAAAAATCTTTATTTCCCAAGTTACCCCTATGAGGGCCCCTTGGGAAAGAAAAGTTTGCACTGGCCATTCAGTGTACTGCAGCCTTTAAGTAGGAAGAATTTGGTCCCTCTTGTGTTGAAGTTTTACCAGCGTTTGTTTAATCCGCCTGGGAATATGGTGTTGAGTTTTCTAACCCAATGTCTTTCTGTCCTACGTCTGTCCTCCTGTGTCCAGTTAATGTTTGAATGGAGGCCCGATATTTCTACTGCTTCACGTCCATGGTGTAGGAAATGAGCCACTATGTGTATGTCTGTTTTCCTATGATTTCTTATGTTATATATCGTCGCTGTTGGGTGAAAACCTCATATCTCCATTTTTTTCAAATGTTATTTTTTTCCATAAATCACTACTATTTTTCATCCTTTACGTCTGTCTGTGGGTTTTAAGACGATTTGACCAATAGAAAGTATTCAAAATAGCTTGTGATTAAAACCCGTATCTCCATTGGCTCTTCAACTTGTCGGCAAAAACCTATGTCCATCGCGCCTCATTCGTACGAAGTGCGGGAGCTACTTTTAATCTGAGAAAAGCTTTGTTGCAAGTCGCGCGAGTTGATCGGATCTCATCTACTACTAACATTACACCGGATCTTTTAATGGCTGGTGGAGTGCCACTATGAATTCTTAAATACATGCTTAAATACATGTTTTCAAAAAACATTGTCTGTCCAGCCTATGTAATAAAAGAACTAACAAGTGCACATGCTAGATTGTGATAAAACACATCACATTGTATCTTTGACTGCATGATTGCCAGTAACTTAATGTTTGATTGTTGTTTGACTAGAGCTAAACCATTTAGCAAGTGAATTAAACTGAATAGCCTTTATCATACAACATAACTAATCACGGTGGGCCTAGCCTAGCCATTGATCTGAGTTATTAATCCTAGGTAAAGATGCTTGATTCTGTGTGTGTACTTAAGGTAAGCTGGTAAGCTAGTATCGGTTTAACTATTCCTACGACAAGTAGAAGTACATGAATTGTGTGTTTATTAGCGTAGTCGAGACACAATCGGGGAGGACGAGCGAAGCAAGAACTAATCAGACAAATCTTTATTCACAAATGTGGGCTCTTTTTGCACTCATTAGACGTAACTACACGTGTGATAACCTGAAACTATGTGTACCGGAAAGTTAAATTGGGAGCGGAGAGAGGAGCTGGCACATCACGGTAGGTTGGAGTAGGGATATAGCAATCGCTGTTTAGTCATAAGCTTCACCTCTTCAAAAACCTATTCATAGCAGACTTTCGGTAACAATTTGCGTAGCCTACTGTGTGAGTCTTATCATCGAGTGCACAGTAATACTCACACATCTGTAACCTAGCCTATCTATTGTATAGCAAAAGTTAATTGAAGGAAATGTTTTGTTTAATCTGCCAGTGTCTTGTTGTTCGGTGCAGAGAGTCAATCCAGTGATTAAACATCATCAGTAGCCTGTGTTTAAAAAAATATTTGTATTTTTTGGAGACGAGCGCCTAGTTAGGTAATTCGCTCGTCTTGGCAGAACGGCATCTTTTATTTTAGCTTGTTAATGCAGTGAACTAGGGGCTTGTCTCCTAATTGTATTTATCTTACAAAACACATGGATGTTTAATCACTGGATAGACTGACATTTTTCTGCTAACTGGCTTACAGATGTGTGAGTATTAACTGCAGCACTTGATAATAGACTTGCAGCCACTGCGCATTCATTCACTCGGAGATACAGCCATTCTTATCAATGGCAGAAAAAAAACATGTATCTCCACATTCGATTGTCACAAAACTCGTAACTCCATTTTACTTGATTTCTGATAAAATAATAATTTTGTATTGACACGTGAGTATCTGACCTCATATGTAGAAAACATACAAACTTTCACAACGCTGTGCTTATTCGTTTTGAAAATATAACGTTTTTTTAATTTCCTGAAAAGTAACGGTTATGGAGATACGACCTTTTCACCCAACAGCGACTATATGTGTTGTGCCAATCTGGTCTTGATTGTATTTCCTGTCTCTCCTACATATTTTATGTCGCAGTGTTTGCACTTTATGACATACAGTATATGCAGTTATATGTGTTAACTGTGAGTGTTTGTTTAATAAGGTATGTTGTGTTTGTAGTGTTGTTTTTCACTGTAGTGGCCTGTTTGTAAAATATCGGGCCTTGTGTGGGTAAAATGTTGATTTCCGGTAGTTTACTACTTACCAGATGATTCTTAAGGTTTTTGTTTTTTTTGTAGGCCGAAACGATTTTGTATTCTTGAAGCAAGTCTGTGTTTTGCAGAATCCTGGCCAGGTTCCGTTTAATTTTTCTGTTCGCTATTTGGCTGAATGTCGAGTAGGTGGTGATAAGTGGAATTATTTTTCTAGTGTCCTGTTGTTTTGTAGCCAAGAAGGTTTTTCAAATCTGTCTGAGGAATGATCTGGAATACCCCCTTGGTTTTAATGCATTGAAGAGGGTTTTGGTAGCCTCCTCAAAGTCTGTAATCTGTGTGCAGATTCTGTTGAACCTTAGCAATTGGGATTTAATCAGGTCTCTGAAGTGATTATATATGAAGTTTAGCCCTTTGAAGTTTCCTAGGGCCGAGGACTCGCCATATGGTCAATTAGAGGTCCTACATTCCCTCTCTGTGAAGTGTTAATTACCACCACTGTAAGTGATAAATCCTTCACACCAACATGACCTATTCTTATGAGGGAAACTTCAATTTACAGAACAACAAGGAGGTAGGTTACACAAAGATTTACCTTTACAAGGCAATTAGGTTTGCATTATTCCAATCAATTCCAAGAAGAGACTTAGTGCTTAGTTAAGCTCTTATGCTTAAAAGGTGTCGACTTCGTTGCAAACGCACTGTTACCTGCGATCTCTGTCCCACAGGCTTTACAGTGTACACAGTGCATTGCTCCGCTCTTCAAAGTCCTTCAGCCACTCTCTCCGAAAAGTGTACACCTTCTTCGCTGCTTGTGCATCCACATCGTCATCGCCATCACCAACTGTTTCAGCAGCCACAACGACTACATCAGTTAAGTTTTTAGTAACGTTAACGTTACTAAAAAATGGCGTAATCATTCGCTTCATCTTTTTAGCTTTCGATAACGCTAGCTAATATTACCAATTTAGCTAGTTAGGTAACTTTAATAAATTGATTATAAACTTTTGTCTTCAGGTAACATTAGATAACGTGTTAGCTCTCTGTGTCACGTGACAGTGGAGTGCCATGAAAGGGAGTGATTGAAGGCTAATATTAACCAATTTAAAATCAGCATTAAAGGTAAGAACGTCAAGCTCACGTTTGATTAGTTAGAATGGTCACTGTCAGCTCACAAGGCACATACTGAGTGTACTAACTACAGTGATGGACAGTGATGGAGGGAATATCCCCCACGGACTACCAGCTACAATGTCCAGAGAGGGAGGAGATGCCATTACTGGCATAAACCCCGGGACAGAGATGGGATTGGTGTGGCTGATAGGGATCCACGTGTGGAAGAAGCAAGAGGACAGGAGGCCTTCTGTCATCCCGGTTTGCTGAACGTCACAAAGACACTGTGCAGAGAAACAGAAGGAAAATTGGGCAAAAACCAGGCCTGAACCTCCAAACAGCAAACGAGGTAAAAACTCCCCAGTGGGAAGAAAAACATTCAAACGGTGGTGAAGTAACCTGGCTAAAAAATTGTTCTGCATGAAATTCAGAAGCCTAGCCTACTTGTTGCTTGTCAAAAAGTGCATTGCATATAGCCTATTTACAATAAAAAACTATTTGTTGAACTTTAATTGTGTATTTCAAAGGCATCCATTTAGTTTTGTGAATATAATAGAAAGGAATTGTCTAATTAGCAATGAGCCACTACATTTAGCAGCATTTTGAATGAACAAACTGATTTTGTAAATTTTGTTTTGCTTCTGTCAAAAACTGTAGACAGCTTTACCATTAAAATAACTGTTTGTCCTTGATACTAAGTGCTCTATTTAGCCTATATCTAAGTTTGTGGCATTTTTGAGGAAAGCTTCTCACTCATTTTTGAACAATAATTTTAAATGTTATACAAACCTCAATTCCAAAAAAGTTGGGACAGTGGCAAAAAAAAAAAAAAGACTGGGAAGGTTGTGGAATATTCCAAAAACACCCATTTGGAACATTCCACAGGTAAACAGGTGAATAGGTAACAGGTGATGCTATCATGACTGGATATAAAAGGAGCATTCACTAAGGCTTGGGCGTTTACGACCAAAGAGGTTCACCACTTTGCGAAAAACTGTGTGAGCGAATAGTCCAACAGTTTAAGAACAACGTTTCTTAACGCAGGATTGCAAGGAATTTAGGGATTTCACCATCTACAGTCCATAATATTATTAAAATATTCAGAGAATCTGGAGAAATCTCTGCATAAAAGGGCAAGGCCAAAAACCAATATTGAATGCCTGTGACCTTCGATCCCTCGGCACTACATTAAAAACTGACATGCTTCTGTAATGAATATAACCACATGGGCTCGGGAATACTTCGGAAAACCGCTGTCAGTAAGCACAGTTCGCCGCTGCATCTACAAATGCAAGTTAAGACTCGACTACACAAAGCATAAGCCGTATATCAACAACATCCAGAAACGCTGCCGACTTATCTGGGCTCAAGCTCATCTGAGGTGGACTGATGGAAATGTGTGCTGTGGTCTGACGAGTCCACCTTTCAAATTTTTGTTGGAAATAATGTCGTCGTTTCCCACCTTCTCCGGGCCAAGGTGGGAAAGGACCATCCCGATTGTTACCAACGCAAGGTTCAAAAGCCAGCGTCTGTCATTGTATGGGGGTGTGTTCGTGCCCATGGGCATGGGTAACTTGCACATCTGTGAAGGCACCATTAACATTGAAGGGTACATATGCATTTTGGAGCAAACATATGCTGCCATCTAAACAACGTCTTTTTCAGGCACGTCCCTGCTTATTTCAGCAAGAAAATGCCAAGCCACATTCTGTACGTGTTACAACAGCGTGGCTTTGTAGTCAGAGAGTGCCTGCCTGCAGTCCAGACCTGTCTCCCATTGAAAACGTGCGGTGCATTATGAAGCGCAAAATACGACAATGGAGACCATGGACTGTTGAGCAGCTGAATTCTTATAACAAGCAAGAATGGGAAAAAATTCTGCTTTCAAAACCAGAACAATTAGTGTCCTCAGTTCCCAAAAGATTACTGAGTGTTGTTAAAACGGGGATTAAAATTGTCCGTCGCTACAATGGATTTCCATTGTTTGAATTCCAGGCTGTTGCCTATGAGATCAGTGTAGATCCGCAAAAACAAAAGGTTTTTTTTACGCGAAACTCATGCCTTTTTCTGCCAAACTAAGGGGTCTGCAGTCATGTTTTCAACCTAGATAAAGGCTACCCATAATACATGTAAGAATAATAATCAACGGTGATTTTACTTGACACAATACGATAACAAAGTTATAGTATAGGAGAGTCAACTCTAGACTGGTTGGTCATATTCAACACATGACGATGACTATTTGATGAACACCACGCACAGTTGGAGCGAGCAGAGATGCCAGAGAATGATTTTCTCTTCTTGTTAGTGTCAGTCCAATATATTCAGCACAATGTTTTTTTTTGTGTTTTGTTTATAAATATCAATTTCGAGGGCAGTG
Organism: Synaphobranchus kaupii; assembly: GCA_029718625.1. Classification (NCBI taxonomy): domain Eukaryota; kingdom Metazoa; phylum Chordata; class Actinopteri; order Anguilliformes; family Synaphobranchidae; genus Synaphobranchus; species Synaphobranchus kaupii. Next base: position 16,303,081 of record CM056382.1, read on the forward strand.
CATTGTTTGACATTCACAGTGTGTCTTTTGTATAGCCTACTTGTCTGTGGGTTTTGAATGAGGTAATAGGCCTAATAAAATGGTTGTAATTAAACCTCAGAATCTATGCAACTCTGTTGCTGTTAGCTAACGTTAGTTAGTAGGCTAGTGGCTATAGTAGGCTATTGAAATACTGGCTGTATTTAAATATCAGCTAATTAGTTTTAAGTTTGCTACTGGGAAGTAGATACGTGGCTAATAGGCTACATCCCAGCAAAAAGAGACGCACTGACAGTGAGTGTAACATTAATAACAATGTTTTGTTTGTATCCTACTCTCTAGCAGCTTTGAGCACTTGACCCTATTCGCACTGGAATATAGGCTATTACCTGGGGACCTTGTGTTATTTGTAATAATTGCAGAGGTCGTCTGTGATCTTAATCCAGTGTGACTCTTCCAAATCCATATTGTAAAGTAAAAATTCCACCGCAAATTCCACCTACCATATTTCGCAAAATGCAGGTCATCTGATAATATTAGTACCGTGTGTGAGGGTTGTGTTAAGGTTCGGAGAACCAGACGCGACCAATAAGGATTTTAAAAAGCGTTTCAGTCATGAGATTTTTTTTTGCTTTAATCCCTGTGTTAAAAGGAAAGGTGACGTAACACAGTGGTAAACATTCCCCTGTCCCAACTTTTTTGGGACGTGTTGCAAGCATCAAATTTAGAATGAGTATTTGCAGATCATTGCTTTCTGTTTTTATTTACATTTTATACACTGTCCCAACTGTTTTGGAATTGAGGTTTGTATTTATTCATGGTTATGATCTAGTTTATTAACTTTGACAGTGAATGGGTACATGGATGGACAACATTTTTTCCTATAGCATAGCCTTCTCTGAATCCATTTCTGGCTCACTGGCTAAGGTAGCTCTTTCACAAGATTTCTGGCCATCGTTTTTGGCCTTTTTCTAACTCTACGTTTCTGTGCGCCATACTATGACATTTTAGCTAACCAACGGGAAGTGATTCTATCGCCATGTTACATCAACACATTTGATGTACGTATTTAAATCAGTTTACAAGTTTTGTGTAGTGAACATATGCTGATTGGCTTTGCTGTCAGACAGGAACTACATGTTATTAAATGAATATAGACCTAAATGTTGTAGGCCCTACATGGAGTCGATTACAACATTTCGCAGCATGATAAATTAATCAAAAAATGCTCACAGAATTGAGCCTGCCATCCGTGCCCTCACGGGCCCCCCCTAGGCCCAGGGCCCGGGACAGCAGACCCACTCATCCCCCCCTGAATGCGGCCCTGATTATGTGCATTCTAATATTGATTAATAAACCCATTGATTGATTGAACCCATAGGTTTATGCATATTTTCCCTTGTTTTATATTGTCCTGCTTATGGAAGTATGACCAACACATTTTTACTGGTAGCTTAATGCCTTAAAAGAAGCCCACATTCCTGTGATTCCAGGGACAACGTGCATCTATTCCGGGAGAGAAAATGTTTTATTTTGGGGAAAATATTAATCACCATTTCACAATGTAATCTTGATATTTTTTATGCATGTTTGTGTGCGCCCCTGAGTGTGCAAAAGACAGGACGGTGTTCGCACGTTGTGCACATGCCTATGTAGATGCTATGTATTACTATCTTAATATTGCACAGTTGAAACAACTGCAACATGATTTAAGGTTTTAAACTTAAACCAGGTTTATGGTGGTTTTAGCGCAAGCGCTTTCTGCTGCCTCAAGATGGCAATATGCCAAAAATGATCCTGGCCACACCACATCTTAAGACCAACCCACCCAGTTCACTTGCAATGGGCACAAGTTCACTTGCTATTTACAGTGGGGACAGAAAGTATTCAGACAGTGACACAATTTTTGTTGTTTTGGCTCTGTAGTCCAGAACATTGGATTTGAAATGGAACAGTATGAGGTTATAGTGCAGACTTTAAATTGAGAGGTGTAGGGACAACAGGAACTACAATTCCATACAGTCCACAGGAGGCTCCTCCTCCACGTTGGAAGTAGCGTAGGACGTTGTACCAGTTGTGATTTCCGTCCACACGGTAATGTGATACTGCACGGCGGAAATGTGCGACTGGCAATAAAGTTTATAAAAGGGGCAACACGGCCGCTCCTTCCCCCAGTTCTTCCAGTTCAGTTGTCCGCTCAACTCACCAGGGTCTTCACTGTCTCGTCTCACGGCCCCGTGCAGCCTGCATGCCCGGGGAAGAGCCCTCGCTCCACAAGGAAGCACGGCCGTCCATGGCGCCCATCCAACTGAGCGAGGCAGGCTCATCTACCTCCGGCTATCGGCCACGGAGGACCGGAGACAAGACACAAGGAGGCATTGCGAACACCCGGTGGTCAAGAAGAACCACTAAGCGGACCACGCACCCACGATCCTGCAGCACAGCACCACCGGTGAGTCCCCAAAGAGGCAAGCGGTCTGCAGTAGGATCACGCTGCATAATTTGGGAGAAATAATGCAACCGGTTCCATTATCCACCCCTACGAACTATAACCCTGATGACGAAAGAAACCAGTTCCAGGGACCCAAGATGAGGCAGCCGGTTCCCCTATATATCACAATCCTACGCACTGCAACCACAGGACTGGGCGACCAGCTTTCCCCTTTCATTGTGAGTGCAATCCAACGGAGGAACCTATTTAAAGGACTTTAATTCAAGTAAGGCTGTAACATGGGAAATAGCATATTAGTTAGCCACCACAATATATTTGTGATTGGATGTATGCAACTGCTATTGAATGGTTAATGTGTGTTATGTTAAAGTTTTGCGTTACTGTTTTACTTTGGATGGCTGTATGCCATCCACCATGCTGCGTTAGGTTTAATGCATCATGCACAGAACGTATCTTGCATGTGATCTGTCTTTAAACACTAAACAGTCGTAATCTTAACACTGCACGCTGATCTCAATGCACACGCATCGATAAGCTTACGGCTATCCATTATGTGTATGGTATGGTTCATGCGCCACCATTAGCTAGCTCCAGCGAAAGCTAGTTTCAAACCTCCCTCCATTTTAGTTTCTTTGTTCTCTCTGAACATGTGTCCAAGGCAACCCCCCACATGCAGGAGAACATGGAAACCCCCACGTGCACCCAACGCGCGCGCACACACACACACACACACACACACACACACACACACACACACACACAACACACACATAGTTTGTTGTACATTATAGTAGTGAATCATGCTTTGCTCCTTTTGGTACTTTGTGTTCAATAAACTATTACATTTTCCAAGATTGTCTTTGTTAATTAATGTGGCTCTTGTGTTGAACTGAGTCAGCCAATGCTAATCGCAGGGATTCCCCAAATGCCTTCACCTTTTAGCTGAATTATTTGAGTACATAATGTTGTGATTTTGTGATAATTATTAATGTGTAATTTTATTGGTAATTAACTTAATTATTAATTCAAGTTACCCATTTTTAGTTAGTATATTCTCTTTTGAGAATAGTATATAAAATTTGATGAGACTGATTTATTATACAAAACTATGCCACCAGTTGTATAAGGATGGTAGTGGCGTACTCCAGTACATAAGTGACACCCCGTGTATAGATTTAAATGAATATTCCCAACAGAGGTTTTACATCCATATTGGGTGAACCGTGTAGCAATTGTAGCCTTTTTTTATACATAGTCCCCCCATTTTAGGGGACGAAAAGTAATTGGACATAACATAAATGAACATAAACATAAATAAAGTCATCATATTTAATATTTGGTTGCATATCCTTTGGATGCCATGACTTCCTGATGTCTGTGACTCAACAACAGTAAAAAGACTCTTGATATCTTATTTTCTGGTGCTCTTACAAGCAAGTGATGGTTTGAGGCTTGTTTGATAACTCAGACCCTTGATGACTTACAGCCATTTAGCCAACCATGTCATCCACACTGTTCCAGTGTAATCTACAGCTTAATCTAGCCCCCCCCAATTCCCATATTGATCCATTCAAATGCAGAGGGCTTGTAGTATCACTTGTAAGAGCACTAGAAAATAAGATAATAGTGTGATATCAATGTTTTCATCTTAAACCATCAGAAGGGGCAAATGTATATGCTTTATAATGGACAAAACAAGTTTTATTCATTTTATGACATGTATTGGATAGGGTTTTGAACCCATAGATATCTACGCCCCCCCTATACTAATGAAAAGGTAGTCATTCAAATGATGCAGAAGTGAGTGACTGGTCCAAAACAGTTGATTTGTAGTTACATATATCATTATTTAATGATTTAGAGCAGTGCACAATTTAGCCATTTGGATAGATTTGGAGACACTAATGGACACTAACAGGGTACACTGCCTATATTTTGCATCATAGATCTTTAGTAGTTCTGCATATCATCCTCAGATTTTGCACACTTGTGGAAACGGAGGTTATGATCCAGGAAATTCCATTTAACATACAGTATATGTAGCTCTCTGTATTTCATTGCAAATTAAAGGAAACTATTTTTATTTATTATTTATAAAATTTTAAATATTTTTTTAAATATTTTTTATTTTTTAGTATATTATTGTAAGTTTGACAAGTGACAAGTATAGCCCATGAAGATACAAAGCCTATAATCTATATTATGTACGATAACAGTACAATAAAAATAATATTCCACCAACAGGAAATGCTGCCAAATGTTCTTGCTTCAATGAAAGTCTGTAATGGGGCGTGACGTGTGACGTGGGAGGAGCCAAACGCAGCAAGGGGATTCATTAAGCCCTTAGGCCACTAAGGCGGGAAACCCCGCAGATAAGGGAAGGAGACAAAACAAGGAACAACAAACACCACTACAGACGCTACTAACCAGCTCAATGTCAAACGCCAAGTAGAGCGCAAGGACAGGGATCTGAACAGCCAGAAATAATACGCGCCCTGTCTCGGTAACGAGACACATAACGGGCGAGTAGCGTAAAGACAAACATAAAATACAGTCAACAAACACTGCAAAATAATACGATAGTAATTGTGGAGGCGAAAGGAACAGATCCAACGTTCCCAGGCTACTCTCAAACTCGCGGTCACATACAAACGTGTCCACAACATCGCCCAATCTTCCCTATAGGAAGACATGCACCCAAAAGACGAAACAGAACAGCAGTTCCGAACAAAATCGTCAAAACCTCCATTCAAGGAGAAAGGCACCGAAAGGAACGAACAGGACAGGTAGTACCGGACATTTACCGGCTAGACCAAAGCGAGATTTATTGAAAATAAACACCCTGCCTCTCTATGATGAGGAATATAATGAGGCGAACAGGAACAGAGATTTAACGTTCCATGGCGATATTAATAGGCTCGCAGTCCAATGCAGAAAACAAAGGGGTAAACACCCGATCTCCCAGGAGAGAGAAACATTTTACAGGTGAGCCGACGGAGCACCGTCGTCCCATAACTTTAATATCCAAATTGACTAACGCAAGCTTAAATTGGAACAACCGCCCTAGCCTCTCAGTAAAAGAATGTAAGCGAAGGAACAGAGAGCTAAAGTTACCATGCTACGCGCAGTCACACAAACATGTCCACAACCTCGCCCAAACTCCACACAAGGAGAAACATACCCGGAAAACGAAACAGAACAATAGTTCCGAACAAATCGTCCCGTAGGTAAAAAGGATGGAGGACAGCTGCAACAAAGACCAATGCAAAATAGCACGACAGCCTCTCAATATAAACAAAAACCCTGACTCACAACAAAGGGGAACGTAGTCCACGAGAAGGAGACAAAACAGGGAATAAACGTACCAAAGCTACTTACTGGCTCACAGTAACACGGAATTGAGTAGAACGCAAAACGCCAGGTCTCTCAGTAAGAAAACCAAATAACAGGCAAAAGGGAACAAAGAACAGCTACTCTACACTTCTACAAGCTAAGCAACCTAGTAGAAGCGAAACGCCCGATCTCCCTAAGGGAAGACATGTACAGAGGGGCGAACAGAACTACAGTTCCGAACAGAATCGCCCAAATCTCCATACACGGAGGAAAAGCACAAAAGGGCGAAATAGAGCAGAGATTTACAGTCCCAAACTTCTACGAGATAAGTAACTACTAAGCCAGCAAGAAATAAGCCCTGCCTCAACAAAGAGATGTTAAAAAATAGGCGAGTAGCCAAAATGGTACGAGAGCTCACAGCCAACAATACACCACAGTACAAAACAATAAACAAACAAAGAACAATTAATGTCGAAGCCCCGAATGAAGGAAACGGTAGGCTTATATATCTCTCAGGTGACTACGCACAGGTGAAAACGCTTAACAGAAGCTCCGCCAACTCAGCAGGGCGGAGCAAGCATCTACCAAAAGGGCAGCGCCCTCGCGTGGCCACCGAGGAAAACGACCGCATCGGGAAACAGGGTTCAAAACCATGACAAAGTCAGTACATAAATCATGACTGAGCAATGAATGCTAACACTACAGTGTGTGAAATGCGAAGATAACCATATCTAACATAGCCTACTGGACAAGATAGTGATCGAGTGGAAAAACTAACATACATAGGTAGCCAGCGAGAAGAACCGCATATTACAAGCAGTACTTTTTTCATATCAGCAAATGCGTTTTCTGTAGCTGTATGCATCATAGTACATTGACTAGATTAAAAATGCTGTTACGCTGGGCTGTAATTTATTGTTCAAAGTGTAACCAGACGACCAGCAGAACTCCCTACCAGGATAAGAAAGGCTGAAGGAGACGCCCTGACCATCCAACTCACGGACAAGCCAGCTATAATCAACTCACCGCGGACTTCAGTAAGGCTGATCAAACATCCCAGGCATAGCTTAGGATTTTAGTCTGAATTGTTTATTGGTAATTTGATTGCATCTCGACTTTGTACGATAATAGCTGTATAAACGTGTTGTGCTGGTTAGCAAGCTAGCCGGCTGGCCTACCATTTCATTGCTAATGTGGTACTACTAACTAACCCGAGCAGGCCTCACTGGTTTGCCCCTCTATCCTAACACTGACTAACATTTGTGTGATATGATCTCATTTTAGTTTACTGTAGATGGTTAACAGTATTTCCTAACCGACGTGCATGAACTTATTTATAGTAACGTCAGATTTGAGATCAACAATCACCATCGTGCTGTGACACAGTTAGCTTACTCCACGTGACCCCTTTGTTCCCTGAACGTACACGTGGCATAGGCCTACACACCGACACACACACATACACACACATACACTACTCACAAAAAGTTAGGGATATTTGGCTTTCGGGTGAAATTTATGGAAAATGTAAGTTCACGCTACAGTGATATTATACGTATCATGAAAGTAGGGCATTTAAGTAGAAGCATGCAATGGTGATTTCCTCATCTCAAACAATTTATTGAAACAAAAGCCAACAACAGTGGTGGGTATACCACAACAAAAATGTCAATGTCTCAATAACTTGTCATGTGCCCTTGAGCATCAATTACAGCTTGACAACGACGTCTCATGCTGTTCACAAGTCGACTTATTGTCTGCTGAGGCATGGCATCCCACTCTTCTTGAAGGGCGGCCCTCAGGTCATTGAGGTTCTGGGGTACAGAGTTACGAGCCTCTACACGGTGAGTCAGCTGATCCCATAGGTTTTCTATGGGATTCAGGTCTGAAGAAAGTGCAGGCCACTCCATTTGAGGTACCCCAGTCTCCAGCAGCCTTTCCCTAATGATGCGACCTCAATGAGCTGGAGCATTGTCGTCCATGAAGATGAAATTAGGCCTGTGTTGTTCATGCAGGGGCACAATGACTGGATTAATGATGTTATTCAGGTAGTATGGGCTTGTCACTGTACCATTCACAAAGTGTAGGGCAGTTCTGTATTGACTAGACACACCTGCCCACACTGTAACACCGCCACCACCAAAGGGTCGTCTGGTGACAACAGTGGCTGATGCATAGCGCTCTCCTTGACGTCTCCAACATCGTTGGCGGCCATCATTTCTGCTCAACGTGAATCGACTTTCATCAGAGAACAGCACTGAGGCCCACTGGTCCCTCGTCCAGCGTAAATGCTCCCTGGCCCATGCAAGACGATGACGCCTGTGCCTGGTGGTGTGGTCAGGTACCCTTGCAGGTCGTCTAGCACGCAGACCACGCTGATGTAAACGGTTTCGAATGGTCTGACGTGACACTTGGGTGCCTCTCACCTCCCTTAAATGTGCCTGGAGTTCAGTGGCATTCATCATCCGGTTCCACAGGGCACTGTTCACAATGAAGCGGTCATCAGTGTGGGATGTGGCCAAAGGACGTCCACTTCTATGCATTTCTGTGACTCTTCCAGTCTCTCTGTATCTCTGTTGCAACCTGCTGATGACACTCTGTGACACTCTAAGCTCAGTGGCCACTTCCCTCTGAGAACATCCTGTTTGAAGCCTCGCAATGGCGAGGTACTGTTGATCAATTGTTAGGTGTCGTCTTGGTTTCATGATGTCAAAATGTGAACAGCATGATGAAGAGGACTGTTTAAATACCAATTCTAATTGAACCAGGAAATGTATTGTTCGATTCATGGATCAAACACCTGTTGTGAATTTTGCCGTTCAGCTCCTTGTTAGAGAACAGCAAGTTGTGCAAAAAGTACTGAAACATTGAATAGTTGGACATGTGCATTCAAAAGTTTAGAGAAGGTCAAATTAATTTCACCTGTAAAGGTTATAGTGCATTTTAGGTTCATCCTGAAATTTCACCCGAAAGCCGAATATCCCTAAATTTTTGTGAGTAGTGTATGTGCATACACACACAAATGCTACAATACGCACACAACACAATATGTCTATTTAGTAGAATGTAATATTCATGTTTTTTCCTTGTTTAATAAATCTATTTTTGTTAAACCTGGTGTCTGTTTTGATGTCGTATGAACACGAGAGCTGAGTCAAACCTAATCATTAGAACGTAATACCTTCAACCCTTATGAATTATTAGTTATTAGTGCTTTGATGGTAAATTGAAGTAGTAGAAATTATAATCCATAATAATCAAATGAGACTGATTTAATTTTAACCTAACTTAAGAATAATAAGGGTAAACCTCATTATTCCATAGTTATTGCCTATATTTCTGGCATCCCAGAGTTAATATATATACAGAGGCATATTCCTTACATTTATGGTGCCCCGTCGAGGATATTCTCTACATTTATGGTGCCCCGGTGAAGACTGGTAAGATGAACATGTTTTATTTTTATCACCATTACTGCTAAATGTATATGTAAACACCTTGCATGAGTAATACTCCACATGTACATGTAGGAATATAGAGGCATGTTCCCTACAAAAGCATCCCAGAAAAAATTGCAAAAACTGTTGAAAAGGATGTACTGTCCTCTATCGGATAAAACAGTTGTGAATAAAATCGCGGAATGATGTGAAATATGTCAGAGCTGCAGGTAGGGCACATGGGGAGACATTACACATTGTGTAATAACTTGCAATAAACTGGTGTGTATTTCTCAAACAGAATGTCCAAGACAATAAATGACCACTGAATTTTGAAAGGAACATCTCTATGTGTAAAACCAATGGTAGGATTGTATATTTACAGTATTTCATATTTAGTAGCAGATATTGATAGTAGAATGATGTGGTATAATGACACAATAATTTCACATGTATATTTTGCATTTGAGTGAGCAGGGCTTTTCACACCTTTTTTGGCATACGATTAGGTTATTGTTGGGTTTATCTTGTTGCTAGACCATGTCAGCTCAGCTGCTGTTAAATTTGCGCAGGGTGTGATACTGAATTTTCTTATTGAATGGGATGAATAAACAATATAATCCTCAAACACATCAGAGCCACAAGCGTTAGAAAATCAGGATGGTGGTGGTGCTTCATTTCACTTTCCTACAATGTGCCTTATAGCCTAGGCTACCTGTATTTATGTTTTTTGTTTTGTTTTATTTCTTACACTTTTTACTTCAGGGACTCTGAATTCTATTTGGGGTTTGGCTGAATGTAGACTAGCCTAATGCTAGCAAGCAAAGGCTACAACAGACAGAGTCTCATAGACAGTTGTAAAGTGCAATTTCACTGTTCTAACCACCACGTTGCATCTTTGCCTCATCACATTTCCAACTCCAGTGCCCTACAACTTTGAGCCATAAAAAGCACAAAGTCGTAAACATTAACTGGAATGACCATACATCTGGACATTTGAGGTTGAAAAAGGCACTCTTCATTGGACAGCCTTGCGACCCTTTGACTCCTAACAATATCACTGAACTTGCCTAGAGCAGGGACCCAGGATTTCTCATGGGAAAGCAGATGGCTGGGACAGATTCAAACAGGAACATATTCTGAACTGAAACAAAGCAGCATATGTATAAAGCATTTTATGTATGTGCATGTAAATAACTGGATAATATGATAAATGCCGTGGACTGGGATTAATATCAATTGAAATGAGGGGTATGTGAAAGTATAGGAGGGGGAAAAATAAATGGAAAGGAATAAAGAATGTAGTTGAAGAAGGATTGTAAGTTTTAATTTTTAATAAATAAAAATGTATTATGAAAGGTGTTTTTTTTTTGTTGTTTTTTTTATATAAAACTTTTCCCAAAAAATATCAAAATAAAAAATCAAACCTGCAGCTATAGCAGGTGCTTCAGCCCAGCACAACTACTTCCTGCAGGCAAGAAAAGTTCTGAAAACACACCTTAATAATTTCTACATGTAAATATTCAGCCCTTCCACGGGGTGGTCATTAGCTAATGAACAAATTAATCGCCATTTCAATATTTCAATAGCTGTAGGTTTTACCAAAATATTTAGAAACTATAGGGGTCATTTTATTAAGATCCTAAATAAGAAGTGTTATTTTGCGGGTGCAGCCAAAGTATTTGCATTTCACACTCTGCGGGTAATCAACTAAGAGTCCATTATGTAAATTACTCCAGCCATAAACAGCCATATTTAAATGAGAGATTTTGCCTGTTTGGGATGGTTACACTGTAAAACATATCTTGTAAGAAAATGGTGAAAAGACTGGCAGCAATTTTGCCAGTGAAAAAACATTTAATGAATGGGACAAAAAAAGTATAAATCTTGTTATTTTAATAATAATTCTACATGACAGCGTTTTGAAACATTTTACTAAAATAGTTTTTGTCACAGTACACAAAAATTTTTTGTAATATTGTCAAAGTCATGTAGACAGTAATAACTCATTGTTTAACAGTCATCCCAAAAAATAACATAAATTATAGATAGATACATAGATAGTTTATTTAAAGGGACCATGTGCAATTGAAAACATAAATTTCAGTCAATGAAAAATGATGCTTGCACCAGTTAGCTAGGCTTAGCTAATTTACATCTGCAGTCCCTGAATAAACATAACTAAATACGTAACATGGCTACATAATATATAGACTGTATGTATATCATCAACACAGCAGATTAAAACAAGCCAAAGAAAATCGAAAAAAGAAAAGAAAATAGAACAAAACTAGACAGTCCATTAAGTGCATTAAGAATCAAAATTGAAATGAGAAACAGTATTATCAATTATGTTAGGTGATGACATATCGGATGTGTTTTTATTCAGGTTTTCACTTCAGAGGAGAATTTTTTTCGATTGTTATATGTTTTTATACTAGTGGGGAGAGAGTTCCATTGTGTAATAGCTTTGTAGGAGAAAGCTGATAGCCAAAAGGTAGAATGCAGATGAGGAATTCTGCAGTCTCCTCTGACTGAGGTTCTAGTTGATCTAGTATTTGTTTCAGAACAAAGTTTGATGAACATTTTGAGTGGTTGTGTAAGGGGGAGTGAGGAGAACCAAACGTGACCGATAAGGATTTCTGAAAGCGTATCTAAAGAGATACGGCACAAAATGCGGAAATAGCCGCACCAGGACTGAGAAGCACAGGATAGGGAACAAAACTAGCACAAGGCAAAACAAAGCCACCTCCAAAAACTAAGGCGATCTCGATAAACAGCGAGAATAACTCACAAAAGAACCTCACACACTAGAATATTAGGTGTAATAGGAGGTGATGAAACAAAACAAAACTTGATAAAATGAGTGAGGGAAAAGAATAGAAAAGACCTGTTAGCCAGAGCTCTTGTGGCAAAAGAGCTGAACACAACTGGCAAGAGGGGCCGGTTGCACCAGCTATACGTAAGTTCAAACGTAGGCTAGTTGTAACTTAAGTCTCCACTAAGTTACAACTTGCGCAGTCCTAAAATAGAATACGTTGCACCACAGAAAATAGTTAGAACGTAACACTACGCATAAACTAAATATTACGCAAGCCATTGACCAGGAATAATGGCGTAATTAATAATGTTTCAATGACAGACCGATTTGAATAACATTGACAAATTGCTTTAAAACTATGAACCTCGTCATCGCCAACAATTTTGCAATATACACTGCATTCTCCGGTCTTGTATGCTGACGTTGATATCTACGCCTGTCTCGTTTTAAGAGAGGACATAATTGTAGGCCAATGAGATTAACAGACATGCTAGCAGCTGATCTCCAGCACGAAACTGATAGGAACGGAGTGCTTTAACAACACGTGTCACAGTGGCTACTAAGCTGGATTCGCTAATAGAAGTTGGCAGACAGTTTCAAACAACTACTCCTGTAACAGTAGCTAACTAACGTTAGCTGTCCCAACAAAAAAGAACAGCATGAAGTAGCTTTCTAATAATGGTGGGTCAATGATACAAAACAAATTTGCGTCACCAAGGTAACGTTCCAACAATATCCTAATGCAAAGCTATTTCCTGTTTACATTTTTTAATGGCGCTCATTGGATAAATAAACGTTGACGTAATTTTGTGCGACTATACATTACTTTACGAAGAGCTTACAGTCTACTAACTAAGTTTTGTGTTAAGGACACATGGTGCAACCAAATTTAGTAGCTCACTAGTTGAAAACTAACTAGTAGCTACTAAGCCTGTAGTGTGAGCTTTACGGTCCAACTTATCAATATCAAAGTGTCGGAAATGCGGAAGTCCTGGGCTATATGTAGCCGGCAGGAAACACAAAACGGGTGTAGGGAATAAGTGTCGGGTAAGCTACAAACACCGGAATGGAGGCGGAAAAAATCTGATAGAGCGTCCTGACGATGCCAAAAGGAAAACCGAACGCAGAAACAGCAGAGGCTGCTAAAAACCATGACAGGACCCCCCTACTAAGGGACGATCCCAGGCCATCCTTCAGCCTTGTTTCTGCGTATGTCCCTAATAACTGAGACCCTCTGCCCAGGCGTCTCTCGGTCAAAATGCGCCGCACAGTATACACCAGACCTCCTTCCACGAACCGATGGGGGGGGGGGGGGGGCTTGTCCACCGAGGCAAGGGCGCTAACAAGCACAGGCTTCGACGGTGACCGGGTTTATTATGTGGGTGATTCTGAATGGGCCCACGAAACGAGGAGCGAGTTTGTGGGATTCCACTCGCAAGGGTAGGGCCCGCATGGCAAGCCAGACTCGTTGCCCAACCTGGTAGGGGGGAGATGACTGATAGCGTCCCTCGGCCGCGGCCTCTTGTTTGGCCATGGCGCGTGGAAAAGCCACGCGAACGCGCCTCCCAAAATTACTGGGGATGGGTGAGGGGCGTAGAAGGCCCAAGGGTGGGAGTTGTGAACCCTCATTGCGAGCGCAGACCGATATCTTAACTGGCAGGGGGAAATCGGATACCCCTACCATTTCAATGCTCTCACTCTCAGAGAGAGAGGCGGAGCTACCTAGATCAGACCAGGAATTAACCTGCTTGAGGTCACTGATAGGGCTAAGCTCCGAGCGATGGCCACGCCCATGAGACACAACCGGAACCGTCAGCCGACAGCGAGACCCGCATTGGGGACCCCATTGGAGGATGACAGCCTTGTCACCAGCCCAATTAATGTGTGGGCTGTGCCGGGCCAGCCATGAATGTCCCAAAACCAGCGGACAGGCTGGAGAGTCGATCAAAAGGAACTGAATGTGTTCAGAATGACCCTAGTGGGAGGCGTGCATGGTCAGAGAACCTGTGGTCTCTTCAATAGACCCACTGCCCAACGAACAGCCGTCGAGGGCAGCAACAAGACAGGTTGGAGAGAGGGGGTGTATGGGAACTTTATGTTCCCGGGCACATTTGGCATCCATAAGACAATTCACTGCTCCGGAATCGATAAAAGCGGCGACGTTAGTTGAGCGCTTATTCCAGGAGAGTTGAACCGGCAATAACGTCCGTGAGACAGTACCATTATATCTCGCTTAGAGTACCTGGTCTCCCCAGCAAGACCCTTCCATTTACCCTCAATTTAGGGCACTGATCCTTCACGTGCCCCCCGCACCTGCAGTAATGACACCCCTCCACTTGCAGCCTAAATTGTCTGGGCTCACGCAGATAAGCACCGTCCACCTGCATAGGCTCCTTCCCTTCAAGAGGGGAGTGGGCGAAAGAGGGTACAGGAGGCACTACCGAAGAGGGAGACAGTGCCGACGGCCAGGGAGTATGACTAACAGGACTGTCTCTACGCCCCCGCTCACGCTCCCTGATACGGTTGTCCAGGCGTATAGCCGTGGTAACCAGGTCACTGAACGTGGCAGGTGGTTCGAGCATAGCCAAAGCATCCCTTATAGGATCAGACAAGGCTTTTAAAAATAAAGATCTCAGCGGACCGTCAGGCCAACCAGTCTCCCCAGCTAATGCTCGAAAGGAAATCGAGAAAGCCACTACGGTGTCAGTTCCCTGGCGCAAGTTAGTTAGTCTCCTGGCTGCTTCCTCACGTGAAACCTCATGGTTGAAGACCAGCTGAATTTCCTTCATCAGCTGATTCGAATCGCGAACACAGGAGGCGTTGGCCCAAATTAAATCAAATTTAATTCGGGCCAACTAATCCTAAATCTTCTAACCGGACTTGCTGCGTTTCCTATTCGTACGAACCAGAAATGCAGCGACTGAAATTCCTATATCTTTACCGACTTCGTTTGTCAATGTAGCAAAGACAATATCGAAGTGTCGAAAATGCGGAAGTCCTGGGCTATATATAGCCAGCAGGAAACGCAAAACAGGTTTAAGGAATAATTGTCGGGTAAGCTACAAACACCAGAACGGAGGCGGAAAAAATCCGATAGAGCGTCCCGATGACGCCAAAAGGAAAACCGAACGCAGAAACAGCAGAGGCTGCTAAAAACCATGACAGGTCGGGGGGCCAGATTGTGGATTATTTTAAAAATCAAACACACATTTGAATAAAAAGTAAAGTTTTCTCAACTAAGAAGATTAAACTTGGACAGTATTTTACAGTGATTGATATTGAATAGATTTTTGGTCCAGGATTTTAATTGCTTGTTTGAAGAGTGAATTTATGGGTTTAATTAAACTCACCCCAGCTTGCTGCCAGCTTGTTATACAATATGTCATGTGTGAAAATATCATAGCATGCATGTATATTTTGGCTGCATCAATGTTTAGGTAGTTGCGTATGTGTCGAAAATTGAACAAATTAAATTTGTCAGTTTTCATCATATTTTTTATATGTTTTTTGAAAGATTAAATTAATATTAAATTAAGACACTTAACTCAATTTACAATTCTAATTGGCTGTCCTCTAACAATGATGTTGTGTGTGTCTTTTACAGAAGTACATACTCACTGTTTTTTCTATATTTAAACTAAAGGCTGGTATACACTGTGCGATTTCTGCCACGATTTTTCAGTCCCAGACAAAATTTGCGAATCGTAGAAGAATCTTCGTCGTGGCCAAAATCTCCCGTCTTAGATCGCTCAGTGTGACATACTCTCCGACGGCCGATTTTGTGAATCTTAGCCTAACCATGTGTTCTATACTGTTCCACTGTAATTTACAGCGAATCGTAGAAGAATCTTTGTCGTGGCCAAAATCGCCCGTCTTAGATCGCTCAGTGTGACATACTCTCCGACGGCCGATTTTGTGAATCTTAGCCTAACCATGTGTTCCATACTGTACCAGTGTAATTTACAGCTAAATCTAGTCCCACCCCCAATTCCCATAGAGATCCATTCAAATGCAGAGTACCAGAAAATAAGATATCAAGAGTCTTTTGATGTTGTTGGGTCACAGACATCAGAAAGCCATGGCATGCAAAACCAAAGTATATGTAAAAAAAAAACAAATATTAAAAATTTAAAGGCACAGTCAACTTAGTGTATGTAAACTTCTGACCCACTGGAATTGTGATATAGTGAATTAAATGTGAAATAATCTGTCTGTAAACAATTGTTGGAAAAATTACTTGTGTCATGCACAAAGTAGATGTCCTAACTGACTTGCCAACACTATAGTTTGCTAACATGAAATCTGTGGAGTGGTTAAAAATGAGTTTTAATGAATTCAACCTAAGTGTATGTAAACTGATTTCTGTGCCCACCTTTTGTGTGTAGTTATGCTGTAGGATATCTAACTACCCGGCTCCTCCATCTCTTGCTCTTGCGGAGGGAAGTCCTTTACTCTCTCCTCATTAGGTTCAATTTAAGATGGGTTTTCGAGTTGAAGAATTCTCAAGATAAATGAGCAGAGTCTTCTATTAAATTTAATCTTTTATTAAACGTATTAAACGTTGATTCAACGTGGGAAAACCATAAACCTACGCAGAGGATTTGGAATTCCCCGAACAAAAACAAAAATTAGTTTATATAATATCATAACTCCTCCTTTACGTAACTAATACACCAATTATATGTGGTGACACCCTTTCATAATATCTTATTTTATCCAATAACAAATTATGTAAAAAATAAATATGTTATATGACCTGTTCTTACCCTATGCGCTTGGGGGCACTCTTGATCTATCAAATTAAATTGTTTGTGACCTCTCTTCCAGTGCCTTTTAATCAGACCATGAAATTTTCTTAATTTCCCTTGTTTTTTATTCTTCTCCCACCTGTTCGGTCAGCATGATCTATCTTATCAGCTTAGTTATGGAACACAGGAGGAAAACATTCCTGTTTTGACTGGTATGCTAGATGCCCTCGTCCTTGCTGACAGAGAACTATCCTGCATCCTCTCACCACCCCCCATCTCAGCACTTTTCGACTAGATCTTGACTGTATTATTTTAATTATAAAAGTTTGCTTATGAGGCTTTCTTGGGCCTACAGAACAGTTTCACAAAACAGCTTACTTCCACATTCCCCCCTTTGAGACCATTCGGTCTCACACTCTCTTGTTGATACTTCGCCTGGTGGTGGGGTTATGTTATGACATTTCAATTGTATGATAAAAATAAACATTTGTAGTTGATTAGTTTCATGCATGCATAATTTAACTAAGTTAATACTTCCTCTAATTAACAGAGGATCTATCAAAAAGTTAATATCAAAAAGTTAATCAAAAAGCTACTGTATTTAATGATTTTTAATGATCATCTAATTTTGATTCGCTATAATTATACAAAGATTATATAAAAAGAATTGGATTATACTTGTAATGTCTTCTTCCTCTTCTTAGGAGCCCATATTCTGAGAAGCCTGAGGAGAGGTTACTAGCACTTCACTCAGGCTTCTCCTACCTTCTTCGCCCTTTTCCTTAATCTATTTATGTGTCTGGTTTATCTATCCTAAGGGCCTTTAGTCAGTTGGGGCTTTATTATGTCCCCTTTGAGTTGTTCTTTTCTTCCTGTACTGTACTCAGTATATGTGATATGTGTGATCATGGGGTGTCAAATGGATAAATCTTCTGACTATTTATCATGGCCATGAGTGCTAATGGTAGACCTTGTACCCATCTCATCCCTGTTTGCCTACATATTTTCTGTAATTTAGTTTTTAGAACCATTGTCGCTGCTCAGGGTCTGACAGACCCGGAATCTGGGGAAAATTTCTCTTGCCAAGGCTTTAGCTACAGTTTTAGAATCCGCATGCACAGTGGGGAATGCTTCTACCCATCTTGAAAATATATCAATGATTACTCGACAATATCTTTTGCCTTCTGCACGTTCGATCATATCTACATAGTCCATTACCAAATGGGTAAATGGACCCACCGGTGGTGGCATAGAGCCTGGTGTAGTCGGTATCCCTTTCTTTATGTTTACTTCCTGACAAATTTTGCATCTTGATATCATGCTAGTATAAACCAATGTTTCTGTATTTCTCTCATCATCTCCCCCCTTGCAGAGTGGCCAACACCATGGGCAGCTCTGCAAATGACCTCTATTACTGCGCTTGGTGCGATTGCTTTCCCTGCTTTCCCTGTACATTGCCGCCATATTCCTGTAGACTTATCCACATCCTCTATTTTCCCATTCACCTTTTCTGACATTGTAGAAGCCTCTTGTGCTTCTACATTCAGAAACACCTGTTGTACTACATTCAGTACTCCAACTCCTCTGCTGCTAGTTCAGCAGCTTTATCTGCATAATCGTTTCCTGCTGACACAGGGTCTGTTCCGCCTGTATGTGCTACGCACTTTATAATTAGAATTTTTGCGGGTTGTTTCATGACCTCCAACAGTTCTTTTACCTCAAAAATGTTTTTTATATGGTTTCCCCCTGCAGTGAGAAACCCTCGTCTTGCACATATTCCCCAAAATGTGTACTATATACCCCACAAGCATACGCTGAGTCACAGTAGATATTAACGGTGTGTCCTGTACCCCTTCTACAGACTCTTGCTAGGGCTACCAGTTCTGCTTGTTAGGCACTTGTCCCTGGGCTTACAGCTGATTCTTCGATCGTTTGATATGTCCATGGCCCTTCTTGTTGTACTACAGCATATCCGGCTCTCCTTTTTCCTGTGTGGGGATCAAAGTTTGATGAACCGTCCACAAAGAACACATGGTCCGGAGCCACCAGTGGTTCTTGGTGTAGGTCTTCTCTTGCTCTTGCTTCTGCTTCCACCACTCTTTCACATTCATGTGGTTGGGCTTCTTCTGGGGTCATTATTAATTCTGCTGGGTTCACAGCTTTGCATCTGATAATGGTCAATCCTGGCTGTGTGAGTAGGATCTCATATCCTGATACTCTCCGATGAGTTAGGGACGATTTCCCTCTATGTGACACATACAGGGTAACTTCATGCCCTGCCGTTATTTGCGTTGCCTTCTCTACTGCAAAGGTGGCTGCTGCCAGCCCTTTCTCTGCACAGAACAAGTGGAACCGTTTGTTGTAGTCTGGGAGTCCCAGAGTTGGAGCTGTTTGTAATGCTTGCTTAAGTCCAGTGAAAGCTGATTCTGTCCCTGGGAGTCATTCAATTTGGTGTCTTCCTGCTTTATTTAGGCACAAATCTCTTAGTGGCTGTGCCATTTCCGCATAGTCACAAATCCACTGCCTGCAGTACCCCGTCATTCCTAGAAATCTCTGCATTTCTTTCTCCGTTCTCGGTCTGGGCACCTTCGTGATTGCTTCAATTCGTTCTGCTGAAATACTTTTGCTCCCTTACTTAAGAGTATGACCCAGGTATTGCACTTGTTCTTTACAAAACTGTAACTTTGACTTGGATACTTTGTGGCCTTTTAGTGTCAGTTCTTGTAACAGTTTCTTACTGTCCTCTTTGCATGCAGTCATACTTGGGCTGCATAGGAGAAGGTCGTCCACGTACTGGATGAGAGTGCTTCCCCCCCTGTGGCGCAAAGTCTGCTAGGTCATTTCTGACCATTTGATTGAATAGGCTAGGGGATTCTACATATCCTTGAGGCAGTCTGTGATAAGTGTACTGTTGCCCCCTGTATCTATTAAAAAGTTGCATGTTTTCCCTCTTATGAGAATATCAATTTGTGGTTCATTTGTGGCACAGCTGGATGTTATAGATAGCATTTCCTTTGCTTCACACTCTCCCTCTGCTCCTAGGGGTGTAGGATTCTCAAGGCATCCCTATTGAAGGGGATTCTGTTGGGGACTCATTCCCCATTGTTGTTGTGGCTGTTGTGTGTGCTGTGGCTCCTGTGGCTGCTGTGGCTGCCATCCCTCCTGCTGCTGCCCATACATGTTTTGCTGTGGGGTCATTGCTATCTGGTTCTCGGGTCCTTGATATGATGGCATTGGTGGGGGGTACGATGGCCACCACCCAGGGTTTGCTCCTTGGTTCATGCTGCCTCTTGATTGGAATCCTCCCCTTCCTCTTCCTCTCTGACAGTTCCTGGCCCAGTGTCCCATCTTTCCGCATTTCCAGCAGTCTTTCTGCTGCCACTGGCCCTGGTTTGTCCATGGGAACACTGGCCTTTGGAAATTTGGTCCAGCCCATTCGATGGATGGGCCCTGTCCTCCTTGGACTTGTTGTGAGGGTGGGGGTGCCTGTATCTGCTGGGTTATCACTGCTGCTTGAATTCTCTGATCTTCTTTATCCTTTTCGGCTATCTCGAGAAGTAACAGCTTCTTCTTTAGAGATTTATTCTGCATTTCTGAGGTCTTCATATTTTCCCTGTACAGCTTCATGTGGTGGACAAGATGGGCTCTTTGTTTATCCCAATTCTCCTGGGAAAGCCCCACAACCTTGCTTAGGGCCTTTATCACTGGTTCGGGCAATGCTTTACACAACATGTGAAAGAACATTGTCGATGTTCCTTGCGATGCATCAAATGGCTGTCCCATGTTTGTTTTCCATGTCTCCTGCATTCTGTTGATAAAATCATGGATGTCCTCTCCTTCTTTTAGTTCTGCACTCGTTATCTCTGCAAGGTTTGATTTATGTGGAAACACTCCCCTCAACGCGGCCCACACACATGGTCTGTGCCTGCTGAATGCTTCCCCGTCCATCTTGTGAGTGTCCATAATTCCTTTCAGACCTGCCAGGTCCATTATTTCAGTGACCTGGTGCCCCACACATCTTACTAGTAGCTGCTTAACATCTCCCAGGGGCAGGTGAGTCGTCCTCATCTCTACCCTCGCTTATCCATGGCCCTGCTCCATCTGTTATTCTTGGTAAATCCGTGACCATGTTCTCCAGGTCCATTGATGACCATGGGGTGTACATTACATTACATTCATTTAGCAGACGCTTTTATCCAAAGCGACGTACAGTAAGTGCATACAGAGACATCATCAAGATCACTACAGAACATACAAGACAAAGCACATCCTTCCCATAATGTAGCAGCTATCCCTAGTAATGAACGTTGACTGTAGTTCACAGTAAGCTGTGGGTAAATCAGCAATACTACACTTCTATTCTAAATACTATTATAAACTATAATAAACAGACAGGAAAACACAGGGAACTAGTAAACACAGGGAACTGATATTCCTAGGTTAGGATATCAGTCAAGGTAGAGTCTGAAGAGGTGCGTCTTCAGGCCTCGAGGGAATGCAGGCAGGGTTGGAGTAGAACGTAGGGGAATGGGAAGTTCATTCCACCACTGAGGAGCTAAGGTGGAAAAACTCCGCAGTCGGGACAAGCGAGAGCCTTTGACACGGAGGGGGGGGGAGTGCCAGTCGCCCTGCTGTAGAAGAGCGAAGTGGTTGAGCAGGAACATTGTTCTGGATTAGGTCCTGCAGGTAGGCGGGGCCTGTCCTATTGGCTGCAGTGTAGGCCAGGGTCAGAACTTTGAACCTGATCCTGGCTGCAACTGGCAGCCAGTGGAGTGACCTCAGCAGGGGGGTTACATGGGAAAATTTCGGGAGGTTGAACACAAGCCAGGCAGCTGCATTCTGGATCAGTTGTAGAGGCAGAATGGTGCAGGCCGGTAGGCTTGCGAGCAGGGAGTTGCAGTAGTCCAGGCATGAGGTGACCATAGTCTGGACAAGAAGCTGGGTGGAGTAGGTGGTCAGGTACGGTCGAATCCTCCTGATGTTGTACAGGAGGAACCTGCAGGACCGTGCCGTCGCCCTGATGTGCTCTTTGAAGTCCAGCCGGTCGTCCAGGACCACCCCCAGGTTCTTTGCAGAGCGGGAGGCAGCCACCACGGTCCCGTCAACGGTGATGGAGAGGTCATGTAGTGGGGAGGTATTGTACGGCATGAAGAGGAGCTCTGTCTTGTCAAGGTTGAGCTTCAGGTGATGGGTAGCCATCCACTCAGAGATGTCAGTCAGACAAGCAGATATCCTCTCCTTAACCTGTGGGGTAGAGGGAGGGAAAGAGAGGAAGAGTTGAGTATCATCAGCATAGCCATGTGAATGAATTACTGAGCCAAGAAATAAAAATATACATAGAGAACAGCAGAGGACCCAGTACAGATCCCTGCGGGACTCCTGTAGACAGGGGATAAGTGTACTGTCAGAGCAGAGACGGAACCCTTCCAGGAGACTTGGTAGGACCTATCAGTGAGATACGATACAAACCAAGAGAGGGCAGTTCCAGAAATGCCCATCTCAGCGAGTGTGGAGATCAGGAGTTTGTGGTTGACCGTGTCGAATGCCGCAGGCAGGTCAAGGAGAATCAGAACAGAGGAGAGAGGAGGCTCTAGCAGTGGCGAGTGCCTCCGTCACAGCCAGGAGAGCAGTTTCAGTGGAATGGCCGGTTCTGAAGCCGGACTGATGCGGGTCAAGCAGGTTGTTCTGGTGGAGAAAAACAGACAGTTGGTTAAGGACAGTGTACTTAGTGAGTGGCTGTTGTCTCCCTGGTTGGGGTAGGACTTGCAATGGGGCCAGGAAGGTTTCTTCATCCTCTTCGTCTCCTTCTTCCCCTGGATTGTATCGATCAGGTGCTCTTCTTTTTCTGCCGCTCTTCCTGAGGATTTTGCTGGCACTGTTCTGGATATCACTACTGATATCGTAGACCTGCTTCAATTCTTGAACTCGTTGCTGCGAGTACCCTCCTTCGCGCAGGAATGCTTGTTCTGCTTTTTTCACCTCCTTTAGGGTTTGTTTCAGCATTTCCTTTGTCACTTTCTTTTTCTTCCTTATTGTACTTTCATCTGAGTCTTCACTATCAGAAGAGCTTGATTCATCTTTGGGAATGGCAGTTGACCTTAGTTTCACTTTCCCTTTGATGTCATATTCTCCTCTCCTTGGGTCTCTTCCAGTTCTTCTTGCTTCTCCTTTCGGTTTCGTTTCTTCCTCCCACATCTCATCCTCTACTTCTTCCATTGCCTGTTGATATCCAGTGGCACATCCTAGCTTGCTGCTCTCTTCAGATTCACGATGTGCCCTCGGCGACTTGACTGTTTCTTTCTTGCACCTTGTCATTCCCTGATTCTCTGGCCTGCCATGAGGTGTGTGGAAGTGTGGGTATGGTGTGCTATTTGCAGAATTTCCCTCGTTTCCTCGGCTGTCACTCTGGGCTGTCTCTGATTCTCCTTCCTCTGGGCATGCTGCTGTAACTTTTGATCTTATTAAAATGGTTTCCAAATTCCCTTCTACTTCCAGGGTCCCTTTCACTTTCACCAACTCTGGCCTCATCCTCACAGTAGTCTCAGGCCCCTGGCTCAAATCTTCTTGTTCCCCAGTGCTGTTCAATAGGGGATACAGGCCTGTAGCTCCATTCGCCGGTCGCCATCCTTCTGGTGGTCTCTCTGATGCTGCTGGCTGGGGGTTCACTTTCGGCTGGTGCCCCTCCTTCTTCTCCACAGTCGCTCTCCGTCTGAAAGACTAATTTTTCCATTGATTTAGATGTGCTCTGTAAGTTCGCAACTTTCCTTTCCGGCTCTTACTCTCCTTACTACACAAAATTGTTTCTACTGATTGCAGGTATTGAAGCCCAAAAGTGCCTTCCTTAGGCCATACCAAGGGACCACCTCTTGTCCACTTTTCCCATTTTTTCATAGTCTTCTCATAGTCTGTTTGAAATAATTCACTCATGCAGGAGAGAGGTGTCTTTAAAGTCTCGCCCTTCCGCGTTTCCAAATCCTTATTTTTCTTTAGCCCATGCAAGCTTATTCTAGTTAACTGAAAGTGAAACTAAAACTGAAATAAAAATAAAAATTAAAGTTACTTTTAAAACTAAAACAAAACTAAAACTGTACTGTAGTTGTGCAAAACGAACTAAAATAAAAATGAATCATGAATTCTTTTTAGTTTTCGTTTCTGATCCTCTTCCTGATCTGTGATCTGAAATCTGGATTGCATATAGAGTAATTTAAAACATTCAAAACCAATATTTAAGTTATCTCCTTCTAAATTAGAAAGTGAAATTAAAAACTAATTTAAAAAAATTAAAAAATAAATGAAAAACTTACAACTATAATAACTTTGCCTCCATGTTTTCTTTTTAAAATTAAAAATTAAAAATAAAATTAAAAAAAATAACATTTTAAAAATAATAATAATTTATTCTTAATTAATTTATTCTTAAGTAATTTATTCTTATTATTTTTATAATTCAGGGGACCACTCTGTTCTTGGTAGCCACGCCTTTACCTTTAATCCTGTTAGTTCCCACTTAGTGACTGTGACTCGCATGGCTCCTCCCCCTGAATGCCCCTGCTCAACTTCCCCTTCTACCTCTTCAGTTCTCAATTCCCTCAATGGAGTACACACCAGCCAAACAGCTCCGTCTGCCCACCAGTCTAAACATATATCAAATGTTTCTCCTGTTTCTATGGCCTTGGGTAGGCATTTATCAATCCCTGAATGGCAGCACAGAGATTTCACTCCATATAACTGTTCTCATGTTAATTATTCTCCCACTGTATCTTTTCCCACAATAACATACACAATAACATACACATAATATTTCCACTTTAGTAGTGGAGTAAAACCCTGTGATTTACATAATTTCCTTCAGCATTATATACAGCATCCAAAATACAACAAATTCTCATATAATGTTAGCACACCTTATCTTTTTTCTATTGTTCTCCTGTTACAGTATTGTTTAATCGATTATGTTCAGTTTGATTGTACAACCCGTGCATAAAGGCTAACCAGCCCAAACTTAATGTAAAAATACAATAATAGCACAACCCAAAGAACTATCAAACCTTGAGGTACACTTCTTGGAGGCGGTATTTGTTCTAATTTGATTAATTGAGACATATGTATATACATATAGTACTATTTACAAAAAATTATAACAAAAATTATAGTATTATTAACAATAGTAAATTATTTGGCCACACAACATAACTCACAAAATCACACTCAGAGCTCAAACTTTTTCAAAAATCACAAAATATCACACTGAGAGCTCAAAAATCACAAAATATCACACTCAGAGCTCAAACTTTTTTAAAAATCACAAAAAAAATTTTCAACACTCAAGACTCCTGCTTATTTCACTTCATCACAATAATTTTTCTACCTATTTATCCTATCCTATTTATTTAATTATTTCTTCTTCTTCTTCTTATTATTATAATTAAAAGTGTTTGCAGTAAGCTACACTATCTGCAGAGTAGCGTAGACTAGAGCCACATTCGGAGGCTATTGTTTTTTTTAAGTGACTAACCATGAATCAGATATGTTTGGGGAATTGGCGGTTTATAAATCTGATGTCTTTAAGGATTGCAGCTTAAAGGAGGCTATCATCAATTGTTAATGTAGGCTATTATCGTAAATTCTTAATTTTCCTAGTAGTTAATTTTATGGTGACAAAAAAGGATAAAAGGATAAAGTGAACAGAGCTGAAGTGAAGAAATTAATGAATAAAGAAATGTTGGCCGAGGCAAGGGTACATTGAGGTTCGGTTTCCACAGTCAGTCAGTCATGACCGCAAGAGCAGAGTGTAACACCGAGCGTCCGGTTTGGGGAGGGTGTGATATAGTACAAGTGAAATACAAGTGAAACATTGAACAGTTAATATTGTAAACCTCTTTTGCCTTTGCAATAAAAATATGTTAATGTGTTAATGTGAAAATAATAACAGTCTAATAAATAAAAAGTACTTAACAATTGCACATTGTTTTTGTGGAAAATAAGCATGTGCCCTGCTGGGCTTGAACGCACAATCCTCTGTGTGAGAGACAGCAACTCTAACCATTAGGCAACAGTAGCTTCTTGGAAAGCATGAAGCAATTAGCTATATTAACATTAAAAAACATTAGTATGAAATGTTTTTATTGGGCGATAAGCTTGATGAGCAGGTATACGGACCATACCCTCAAAGAATAATTCTCCCCATTGGATAACTTTGCGACGGAGGCAGGCAGTTTGGCAGGAAAAATAGGAAGAAGAAGAAGAAATGGAAGAGGAAGGAGAAAAACGGCAAAATAACCCAAGTTTGGGGCTTTATTGTGTGGATGTGTGAAGTTGTATCTGAATGCTGTCTGGTTACATGAGGTCAGAACATACAGAAGTTACTGTTTTTAAGGGCTGAGAGTCTATGGTCATTGTGGTTACTTCTGTAGGAAATCCTGAAAAGTGCCAAACTCTCTGTGCTGTATAGGTATGGGGCATGCCCCACCAAGCCGTAACTTGGTGGATGGAATACCTGCCATCCCAATGAGGACATTAAGAACATTCTAGTGATTTACCTAAAATTATTTATATAAATACATTACTTTCAACCTATAATTTGAGTAACAGGGTTGTACGTTGAGAGTGACCTTCTCAGTCATAATCACAATATCACTGAAAATACAGAAAAAAGAATGCGAGAACTTACTTTTTGTCTTCCCATGACGTAAATTCAGATGATGCAACTTCCCGTTGAACATGTCACTTGTGGAATGTTCCAAATATTTCAAAGGGGGGAATATGTTATGGTAACAGGGTTGAGTGAATATTATGGGACAGAACTAAAATGTGCTTTTTTTATGACTTATAATGAATGAATCCTGAAAAAGTATGGTTCAAGCATGAGATAGTGAATGGATTCACACAATAATACAAAAATGATTCGATTTTTAATGAATATTTTAACTCCTTTGCGTAGAAGGTGATGCCGGCGGAACCTTTTTGCTCAACTGAGACATTCGTTGCTACTGCAGCCGAACTATTAGTGGAAATCACAAACTCTTTGTTTTAAATTTATTGGTAGACGGTTCCTGACGATTTCTGCCGAATAGGGAGTTTCTGAGTGTCACTATTTCCCCGTAGCAAGTCCATTTAACAAGCACCCCCCCACCTAGTCTATACCTACCCATGCGTGACATAGTGGACAATAGCGTCTATGTTTGAGTTCATAAATATATGTGTTCATCATATAATATAGAATAACATCATAGCAACGAGATAAACCCAACAATAGCCTGATCGCCAGAAAAGCTGTGAAAAGCCCTGCTCACTCAAATGCAAAATAAACTGTGAAAGTACTGTCTCATTCTACCATGTATTCTACTTGCAATATATGCTACTAAATATGAAATAAATATACAATCCTACCATTGGTTTTACACATCGAGATGTTCCTTTCAAAATTCAGTGGTAATTTATTGTCTGGTACAATGGATTTGAGAAATATACAACACTTTATACCGCTATTACACTATCTGAAACATCCACGCGCAATACCCCCCATGCCCTGTAAGCCTGTCTCATTCATTACAGTTCATTCTGGTTTAATTGTCGGCTTTTTTATCCAATAGAGTACATTATAACCTTAGCAACGGTATATGCCAACTCTTTTTGGGTGCTTTGAGCAATTTACTACAGCCCAGCGTAACGGCAGTTTTCGTTTTAACGGTCTAGTATTACGCAAGCTCTATAGAATACGCATTACGGAGGGGAGTTTCCCTTTCCCAATATGTAAGTATTTTTGCGTCTAAAACGCCGTTGGTCTCGCTGGCTACATACTATGTACATTCGTGTTTCCACTCGAGCACTGTCTTTCCAATATGTTTGATAGCCCTTTTGTTAGTTTTGCATTTTGAGTGCATTTCACATACTGTAGTGCAATCGTTAAATCTAATTTTGATGTAGGCTACCGATGTTCATTGAAGATAGAACATTTGGCAGCATTTTGCAGATGGTGGAATACAATTTTATGTTCATGTTATCGTACATAATATAGGCTATGGCGAACTTGTCTCTTAGGGCATGACAAATGCTCATTCAAATTTACAGTGCGCTGATATGTGGTAGATTAAGGTAAACATTTCCTTGGAGTCATTATGAATAGGAAAATAAATAAAAAACTAGAGAAACATGCAATTCCAGGACAAAAGTATACATACTGTAGAGTACAGGGACAAGTGATGTTTTATTGAGGTACAAGAGTGAATGATTAGGCAACATATTTACGTGTATGTAACACTGTGATATCAATGTTTTTCATCTTAAGCCATCAGAAGGAGCAAATGTATTTGTTTTGTAATGGACAAAACTAATTAATTCATTTTATGACATGTTTTGCATAGGGGTTTTGGACCCATAGATATCTACCCCCCTATACTGATGAAAATATAGTAATTCCCACTTGAAAATGATGCAAAAGTGAGTTTTATGAGTCAAAACTGTTGATTTGTAGTTAAATATATCATAATTTTTATTTATTTAGAGCAGTGCACAATTTAGCCATTTGGATAGATTTGGAGACACTAATGGACAACAGGGTACACTGCTATATTTTGCATCATAGACCTTTAGTAGTACTGCATATCATCCTCAGATTTTGCATAACTTGTGGACATGGAGTTTATGATCCAGGAGATGTATATATATTACCGATTTCACTTATGTAGCTCTCAGCAAACTTTTTTGCATTTGTGGCACTTTATTTTGACTTAAATTATGAAAATAAACAAATCAAGTTTGTATTGTAAATGGTACACCTGTCTTGTTTCATTTAAGCCATTTACCAAGTTTATGTGATGCTCACACCTGGAGTTATAAAGCCTTAAACAGAGAACCCCCTAAATAGGTTAAATTTGCCATCTGCGCCAAGGGGTTAAGGTAAAGTATGGTTGTATTGGGCAGGGACAAGCAAAAATGTTGTTTTTTAAGGGTATTTTACCTTTAATTTACATGCATATGTAGGGACTACAATTCCATACAGTCCACAGGAGGCTCCTCCTCCACGTTGGAAGTGACGTAGGATGTTGTACCAGTTGTGATTTCTGCACTGAAACGTGATACTGCACAGTGGAATGCGCGACTGGCAATAAAGTTTATAATAGGGGCAACACAGCCAGCTCTTCCCGTAGTTTTTCTTCCGGTCCAGTTGTCTGCTCAACGTTATCTCGTCTCAGAGCCCCGTGCGGCCTGCTCGCTCAGGGGGAAAGAGCCCTCGCTCCACAGGAAGCATCGGCCGTCCGTGATGCCGACCCAACCGAGCGAGCCGGGCTCATCTACCCCCGGCTATTGGCCACGGAGGACCGGAGACGAGACGCAAGGAGGAATCGGGGCACCCAGTGGTCAAGAAGAACCACCAAGCGGACCACCTGCAGCCCCTGATCCTGTAGCAGAATACCGCCGATGAGTCCCCAAAGAGGCAAGCGGTCTGCAGTAGGATGACGCTGCATAGTTCGGGAGAGATAATGCGACCAGTTCCATTATCCCGTGTGAACTGTAAACCTGACGACGAAAGAAACCTGTTCCAGGGACCCAAGATGAGGCGGCCAGTTCCTCTATCTATCGCAACCCTGCGAACTCGCCACCACAGGATCAGGGCGACCGGATTTCCCCTTTTCATTGCGAGTGCAATCCAACGGAGTAATCATTTCACAGACTTTAATTCAATTAAGGCTGTAACATGGGCAATAGCGTATTAGTTAGCAATATGTTTGCGACTGGGTGTATGTAACTGCTATTGAAAGGTTAATGTGTGTTCTGTAAAAGTTTTGTGTTACCATTTTACTTTGGATGGCTGTAAGCCATCCACTGCGCTGCGTTAGGTTTAATGCATCACGCACAGAACGTATCTTGCATGTGATCTGTCTTTGAACACTAACCAGCCATAATATTAACACTGCACGCTGATCTCAACGCACATGCATTGATAAGCTTACGGCTATCCCCTCTGTGTATGGTATGTTCATGCGCCACCATTAGCTAGCTCCAGCGAAAGCTAGTTTCAAACCTCCCTCCATTTTAGTTTCTTTGTTCTCTCTGAACATGTGGCCAAGGCAACCCCTCACAAGCAGAAACACACACACACACACACACACACATTGTTGTACATTATAGTAGTGAATCATGCTTTGCTCTGTTTGGTACTTTCTGTTCAATAAACTATTACATTTATCCAAGATTGCCTGTATTAATGTTGCTCTTGTGGTGAACTGAATCAGCCAATGCTAATCGCAGGGAATCCCCAAAATGCCTTCACCTTCTAGCTGGATCATTTATATTAATTTGATATCAACTGAAAACATGATATTGTGATTTTGCTAAGACAATTATTAATGTGTAATTTTATTGGTAATTAATTGAATTATTAATTCAAGTTACCCATTTTTAGTTAGTATATTCTCTTGAGAATAATATATAAAGTTTATGAGACTGATTTATTACACAAAACCACGCCACCAGTTGTATAAGGATGGAAGTGGCGTATCGCAGTACATAAGTGACGCCCCGTGTATAAATATAGAGGTATGTCCCCTACATTTTTGGTACCCCGTGTATAGATTTAAATGAATATTCCCTACACATATTTGTGAATATAATATCAATGGGACGCAAATGGCACTCATTCGGCAGAATCTCCCATATTCCATAACGTTGTATCTAGGTTGGTCTACGATGAAAATGTGACGGTTGGGTTCAAATCACAATGCCAATGGTGTGCCAACGTTGGTTCATGACAATTATGCGATGGTTGGGAAAGAGTGGTATTCCAACGTTGTACCAATATTGGCTTACGACAAAATATGTAACCGTTGGGCTACAGTCACATTCCAACATTGTGCCAACGTTGGCAGGAGACGGTGACCGTCGCCAACCATAATGACTATTAGCCAAGGTTGGTCCAACCAACGCATGTTTACTGGGAAGGCTCCACACAGACGATTTATTTTGTCTACATTTGTGTGAGATTAAAACATGTAGCCAATGGCACAGTTATTTATATAATTTTCTTTTTTACATTAATGCAACAACGCAATGTTAACCAGGCGATATTTTGCATTAGAACTGTATTGTCTGTGCCTGAGAAATGGGATATACAGTGCCCTCCACTATTATTGGCACCTCTGGTAAAGATGAGTAAAAAGGGTTTATATATAGAATAAAGTAATAATTTTTTAGATTTGGTCGCATATCCTTTGCATGCCATGACTTCCTGATGTCTGTGACCCAACAACATCAAAAGACTCTTGATATCTTATCTTCTGGTACTCTTACAAGCAATACTATAACTAGTGTTGCACGGTACACCGAAACGTCGGTACTTTTTCGATACTTAAAAAAAAAAAACGGTTCGGTATTAGAATTTTCCGACGTTCGGTACTTTTAGGTCAAATGTGTGCTCTGCTGTTATGTGTCTGCATTACTAATTGAGAGGATGAAATGTGAATGTTAGCTAACAATACTACGAGTCTGATTCTTTCACACGCGCGATATTGTTTTTGGCCGGCAGAGCTATAGGCTTTACGTTACCTACTAAACTAACGCCTTACTTCCACGGAGAATTTAGGTGAGCACAAAGTAAATGATTTAACGATAGTTTGACTTGAAAAATGATGGTATAATCACTGAAAATAACCCCGATAGACTGTCGTCGTATTTTATCATGTCACGTATAGAAACAATAATTTTTTTTTAAAAACGTTGTACAAATGAGTATTCGCCGTTTTCCCTTGCTTACTGTACTATATACAGTACAGTGTTTCCCCTACCATTATCTTGGCCGGGCGGAAACTCACGTACCGCCCGGCTTGGACAAGAGGGAAAATAAATAATTTTAATGAAAAAAAAAAAAAAATTATATATATTTTTTTTAATATAATCTTAAAATTTACATTTTTTTTTATGTAGCTGCAATATTTCCCTTACCGCAGAATGCGGGAATGAGCAAAATAGCATCTGGAAAAACCCTTGCCAAAACAGCTTCGGTTTCCGTTAGGCCTAATTAAAATTTTCCATGGCAGCGCTGATATTATGAGGGTGTAATTATAGTTTCCGCCTCTACGCAAAATGGCGCACTTTCGTCCGTTTCTCTATCTGACCAGAACTCTTACATTTTAGTGTAGAGTAAAAGCTAATACTGCAGAGGCAGGAGTTTGATTCTACCTGTTTTTAAGGACTGATTATGGATCAGCACTATGGAGGAGTCTCAAAAGCAGCTCTACAGTGCTGAAAAGATTGATATTTATTTACCAAAAGCCTTTGTGAGCAAATGTTATTTTAGCTCAGAATGGAGAAATGCACCACTTTGTTACCAACACCCTCCCCATGTGTGCGACGACTCTCCGTACCCCCGACCTGCGCGATGATACTACCTCGGCCCCGCAGGCGCGTTTGATGACACCGTACGCCCAACAACACTGGTAGTTTCGAGGGGCCTACCACCCGGCCTGAAAAAAAATCTAGGGGAAACACTGCAGTACCTGATGCACTTTCGGTTTAGAACGTATTTAAATACATTAGGCGACGTATGTTATGGTTATTATATATATACTGTATGTGGCTATTCTGAAATAAATGTATTCTGTAGCACATTTCTGAATGATACAGCTTCTTCTTCAGTTCGAACTTAAAACTATGGATGTGCAGGGAATATTTTTTTAGATATTGACATTTAAATAAAACTAGTAGAAACCAGGAGGAAATTGCCTCTGAAGGGCCAAAGTAAATAGGGTTAAGGTCATTTCAGTAGAGGTACAGAGTATCGAATCAGTATCGTTTCAGTTTCAAGTACCGTTTCAGTATCGAGTATCATGATACTAAACCTGGTATCGGTATCGAAGTCAAAATTTTGGTATCGTGACAACACTAACTATAACGTCTCTGCATTTGAATGGATCTCTATGGGAATTGGGGGGTGGGACTAGATTTAGCTGTAAATTACACTGGAACAGTATGGAACACATGGTTGGCTAAATGGCCCTACGTCATCAAGGGTCTGATGTATCAAACAAGCCTTAAACCATCACTCTGCTTCCAGAAATACAGTAGATATGGATGGATAATATGAAGGGTTTCTTCTCCTGACTTATTTTTCCATAGAGTGCAATAGGAAAATTTGTCAGGAGAAACAACCCTTAAAGTGATACATCCATATCTACTGCATATCTGGCAGCAGAGTGGTGGTTTAAGGCTCGTTTGATACCTCAGACCCTTGATGACTTACAGCCATTTTACCAACCATGTATTCCATACTGTTCCAGCATAATTTATAGCTAAATATAGTCCCACCCCCCAATTCCCATAGAGATCCATTCAAATGCAGAGACATTATAGTATCAAGATCGGAGTCAGTAAGAAGCTTTTCATGCTTCTGATATTTAAATGTCCACCAAAAATTCCTTTTGGTTTCAATTTAGGATCCCAGAGTACTTTGGCATGATTAACAGTTTTAAATGTCCTGAAAGCATGTTGCTTTCTAACTGCTGGGTTAAAGCAGTCTTTCATTTCCAAAGTAAAGGTTGTAGTAGGCTAATGTTTTTTTTTATATATGGCAGTAGACTAAATAATGGAAAGCTGGCAATGAAAATGTATACACATATGCATGCACAGGTGTATATAGACACATACATGCATATTACATAAACACATCAGTACTTTTAACTACTGTACATTTACCTTAAAACACACACACACACACACACACACACACACACACACACACACACACACACACACACACACACACACAAACTTGTCATTTCAGGCAGAGTAGCTGCTTGATTTTTCCCAGCTCAGAAGGGCCATTTGTAGCTTGGCTCTGTTACTGCTGGAGTTGTGGAGCTTTGCTTGTGGAGTAAAGTCCAGCCTCTTGGTGTGGTAGGCCTTGTGGGGGCTGCAGCATAGCTGGACTGCTGAGGAAAGGGCTGTGCTGTGGGTGGCAAAGTGGGTTGGTGATGCTGGGACCGCGTTGTGGATGACACATTGGGGTGGTGATGCTGGGACCGTGTGTAGATGTGTCTTGTAGATATCTGTGAATGATGGGGTATGTTAGGGTGGTGCCAGGAGGTGGTGTCAGGTGGTGGCATCCAATGTCGCATTCCAGGCAAGGAACGTCCTCATGTCACATTCTTGAGGGTTCGGGCAAAGATTCCCACACTGTCCTTGTTCAAGTGAGGCCCATCATAAAGGTTCTTTGTTTCTTTATTTTTTTCCCACATGGCAGTCAATCCAATTAACTGAAATCCATGGACAGTCACAACAAATGAACAATTTTTACAATAGAGAACACTTTAAAACACAGGCAGGTCCCAGGGACCGATACTATGATGGTGTGCCAGTTGAACATTTTGAAGCGTTGCACAACCCTTGATGATTTCCTCATTGATGCCATGAATAACATGGGGAGGGATGTCCACTCGTGGCAGCAACAAAGAGACAATCATCCTGGTCTCAGGGAACATCTTTGTTGCTTTTATTGCCACCGTTGTGATTGCTTTTCCCATGTTCAGGCCTAGAGACTTGATTTCATTTGTTACAATTTGATTTGTCCCAATGCACTGAGGGGAGCCAAGGGTTGTGGGATTCAGCAGCTCCAGAGCCCGAGTTGTGTTGCTGCAGCGTTTTGAGACTACTTCCCAGCCAGGGAATAGTTTAAAAGAGTCAATAAATTTGCCATTAAAATCCATGAGAAGGACCATCTCTGGACTCATTTCTCCTGGGGACTGCTGAGTGTGTACCTTTCTCCTGTGGGCAGGTACCTTGCTCCGGTGGATGGGTGATGTGCTGACCAGGTGATGTTCTCCTGTGAGCAGATGCTGGGCCGGTGCTTTTTTCTGGTGGGCGAGTGCTGTACTCTTGTGGGCTGCTGAGAGGATTCTGTGCTCCTACAGGACGGTGCTGTGTAAATGCTGTGCTCTTCCTTCAGTTTTTTCTGTGACTCAGGATCAGAGGAGATTTGTGGAGTAGAGGGTGCAATGTGCAGTGTAGTGTGGACCTCAGGTTCCTTAGACACTTGAATTTTCTTGGCAATGAGTAGGCTATCCCTCAGCTCCTCCAGTTCTCTCTGTAGGGTCATGCTGTACTCCTCTCGTTTCAGCATTTCTTCTTCAAATCTCCTAAACTTAAATCCTAGAGCCATGTTTTCTTCCTCCAAGTGCTGGACAGCTGTACGGAGTTGTACAAGCTCCATCTTTTGTCCTACCATGGAGATGTCCAGTGCACTTAATGTTTCCTCTCTGAACTTCAGAAAGTCATGCTCTAGTTTTGAAATAGTGTCTTTTAACACTCTAGAATGACAAATTGAGGAACAGGGGTGTAGGTGAATTTACAGGATTACAGCCATTTTTGTGAAGCAAAATACTTCTTTCAGAGTGTCCGCTTTTACACAGTAAAATGTCCAGTGTTAATTCAACTCTAACAGTGTACATATGAGCCTGATCTGGCCAGAGTAGGCTCATATGCTAGAGTTGAATCAACACTGTTAGAGTTGAATTAATACTGGATATTTTGCTGTGAATATACTGTGTAGTTTCACAGATAAAATTATTTTTTTTAATTCTTCAAGGCAGCATTCAGATCCCTGGATAATAACTGTCCCATTATTTTATACATTAATTGTTAATTTGTCAAATAATTTAATTTCATCCAGGACTGTAATCTGTTTTCCTCTTTGTATGTCCTTTATTTTATTGACTGGATATGCATCACAGAAGGCAGTAAACCAGGCTGTAAAGAAGACTAGGTCACACCTAACTCTATTCTTCACTGATCCAGTATAATCAGAGATGAGATGCTGTGTCCGAAATCGCTCCCTATTCACTATATAGTGCACTATTTAGGGTATCGGCCATTTTGTAGAGTGTCCAAATTCAAAATGTCAAATTTGACACCCTATATAGTGCACTCAATATCCCCCACAATGCACCACAAAATGTAGGGTACAAACGATGTACACTACATTACCGGAGACATTTTTTTT
The DNA here is from genome assembly GCA_029718625.1 of Synaphobranchus kaupii. Lineage (NCBI taxonomy): Eukaryota > Metazoa > Chordata > Actinopteri > Anguilliformes > Synaphobranchidae > Synaphobranchus > Synaphobranchus kaupii. Next base: position 16,338,842 of record CM056382.1, read on the forward strand.
GTCAAGTTGGCGATGACTGAGCCTGCGCTGGTCTACAAATGTAAATATAAATGCAAGTTTCATCTTGTAGCCTATATTTAAATCAGTTTAATCGACTTTATAACCGAAATATAAATAAACGCGGTAGATTAAATATATTACAAAGTGTTAACAATTTATTTTATTTAACAATTATTACTGTTTAATGGAAAATGCAACTTAATTAGCTAGCTAGCTACCTAGTTACCTAACGTACCTATTTACCTACAACGAGACAACAAAATCCTTGTTCAAAATAAAAAAGAACACTTTTTTACCGTTTCTTGCATGCTTTCTCACCAAGCCAGTGACCGCTGTCACACAAGCGTCGCGCGTTGCTAAGTAACCTGCTCAGAAATGGTAGTGTCCGAAATCGTCTCCTCCTTTCACCAGTCAATCCATATCTAGTGCTCTATGTAGATTCCCTAAGTAGTGTATAGGGAGGGAGTGAATGAGTGAGCGATTTCGGACAGAGCCAGACTCCCTGGATTGCCTATCAGTACATTTTCTTTAAACATTGTCTTTTCTGTAGTAGATTTGCAGTTACTTGGCTATTGTATTTCAAATCCATTAGTGTTTTCAAATAATGCCTATGTGTAACTCAATGAGTTTGCCAATGTTCCATCCATTGTTACATCCATGGAATTTTCAGTAGTAGCTCCAACTGATATTTTGGATTATCCTGATGCATTCAGCCCGACTGAAGAAATCTAGACTCATCCCAACTCAACTGGTTTTTATCAGTCTGTCTGTGTGCACGTAAAAAAACTGAGAAAATCTGAAAAAATCCAGTTCTTGGTCGAGATTTTCTCAGATTCGAAAATTGAGCATGTTGGATCTCAGTCAGTTTTGGATGGACAGTGTGCACCGGGTTTAAAAGGCAAAATTGTGTTTCGAATTGTCTCATTTACTCCATAATTATGCTAATTATGTCAATTATGCAAATTAGTGAATAAGTCGATGAGTAACTTTGTAATAAAAACAAATATAGTAATGTAAACAAACGTGGTTGTATGCATCAAAATTTGAAGTCTATAGGGCACAATTGTTGATTTTCTTAGTTTGCCTCATTAGTAGGCAGATTAGGCTAATTATGCAAAACCCTAATTGAGGACTCTTGAAGACTCATGAGATATGCAATCAGTGATCATCCAGGAATGTCTGCTGAAAAATTCAACTGTCTACATTTTTCTTACAACCCAATGGGCCCTATCTTGGCGATCTTGGCGCTTGGTCTAAGCGCATGGCGTAAAGTCAATTTAGGGCGTGTCCAAGTCCACTTTTGCTATTTTAACGGCGTGTTTTAGGCGCTAAGCACGGCGCAGCGTGCAAGTGGGCTGAACCTAGTCTCTTCATTAATTATAGGTGTGTCTTGGGCGTGACATGCAATAAACCAATCAAAATGTCATATCCCATTCCCTTTAAAAGCCTGCTTTTCCACCTTGGCGGATTGCTTATATGATGGCGAAACAGACATGCTCGTGCGTGTTTAGTGCAATCAAGGAATAGGCTATATGGATCAATAGTAGCCTATGATAAATATTATTCGGACAAACCATTATGAGTTCCCGGTAATTCCCGAAAGTGCTGTTATTCTACAAAATATATGCGGTTAAATTTAGTTAAAGGCACCTGCAACAGCTGAGAATAAGCTACCAATGGCTTCCGTCTCACCTTAGAAAACGCCAAATTAGCCTGCTTGTTTAACAAATTTCGTTTGATTAGGCAATGACGCAATGAACTCATGTTCAAGCTTCATCCGAAGTTCATTACCTGCATTCTAATTTTGATTAATGAAATAAATGACGTTATTTTGCCTTAATGATGACAACAAATACAATAAAGCTGTCAGGTTGGCAACCCATAGGTTCAGGCATATTTTCCCTTCTTTTATAATGTCCTGCTTATGGAAATGTGACCAACCAGTTTTACTGGTAGCGTAATGCTTTAAAACAATCCACTTTCCCAGGAAGACTGTTAAAAGTGCGATTTACAGCAGGGGAAACAGACCTGCTCCTGTAAAGCGCACATGAAGATAATGGTATTGAAATTAATTGTGAATTAATTGTAACCTGCTGCAAATTTGTTTTAGTTTCTAATTAGACGCTTAGTTCTCTTTAAAATATTTTGTTCAGTTATGGAATAACAGGTGAAATCAACGGGGTTTTAATAAGCTGAGGGTATGGAAACCTTGTCACTGTAATTTAAAAAATATGAAGGACGAAGAATAGCTAAGGTTACAATTCAGTTAACATGATGACATTTATCTCCATTTTTTAACCATAGGCTATCGAAAAAAACCTTATGCATAGCGAATCCGCTGTAGCCTAGGCTATTTGAAAAACAATAAAAGCAATATTCACTGGACAAGGTTTTAAACTTTTTTCAGTCACAAACCATTCTATTTACTTACAGGCTGTATTCTTAGATAAACAGAGCTGTATTGTAATGACATCTGAAGCGCATTTTCAAAACTCAAATGTCCGTCTATTGCAGTGTGCGAGTTTACCATGGAATGACAATTCACGCATTAGGTGTAAATGACAATTTGCGCATTAGGCTTTATATAGGTATTATCAGCTCCTTTTTAACGGATAGCCATTGTCCCGTACCATCGCACATCGCCTGGATGTTGATGGAGTGGGCTGAGAGCAATGTAGTGTGGCATCGTTTCCCTTCGCTGAGGGAAAGGTATGTGGACCTATGGAACCTTTTATTATTATGCATTTTTGACATAGCCTACACCAGGGACGTGCACAGATAGACCTCAGGTAGTGCTCAAGCACCAGCCCTTTTGCCCTCTGAGAAGATAAGTGCCCTTTTTGAAAGACATTTTTTGTTCATTTCTTTTTCTAATTTTATATTTCAGTTTTTTAATGTGGCCCATGGCATCAATTCTCAATTATAAGCGTGTAATAATGCCCGATAATTAATAATAATAATTGCATTTGAGTTGTAATTCTGCGAGACCGCACCTCACAAGCCTCCCCCCGCCCCTCCCTTTTCGACTTTCTTGTTGACACAGCTGCCACACAAACTGAATGCCCTGCAGCAGCATCCACTTGACATGACAGCCAGCCAGGTAACGTAACGATAATGTTTGCTCTAAGCCAGTCGCCAAACTAACTTGGCATTGTTTGTCACTGTTGTGAAATTAGACCACTATTAAAACATTTCAATACAGCAGCAGTCAGCCTCGAAATAGGCCACCTGCCCTCTTAAACTCCGCGCGTGCGGACATTACTCCCACGCCCGACATTACTCTCAGAGGCTGTAGAGGGCTAATTTTTAAAGCTAGACTGAAAATCTGATATATGAAACCTGAAGACCTAAGGCATCCATCCCTGTCACGGTAGCTTGTCGGGAAGGGGGGTAAATAACGCTATTTTGTTACGCTAAATTTTGGCGAGGGAAACTGAGGGCCACTGACTGGCTACAGTCTGGTGAGGCTTACTGTTGAAATGCATTGACTCTCTCACCAAGCAGTCTTATTCGTCTCTGTGTGAATTGATACAGTAATTTTGTAGAAACCTGTTGAGTATTAGACATCTGCATGAGTGTATGGGTATTGAAATAAATAAATATGTAAGTAAGTACAAGATGTGCCACTGTAACGTTATTTTTTTCAATAAATAAGAGAGGGGTGCCCTTTTTCTTACTTGAGCACCTGCCCCCCAAAATGTCTGTGCACGCGACTGGCCTACACAATAATAATATTTCGCTTTGTGACCTAGATATTTTAGTCATGCTTGTGCGCGCCCTGTGTGTAACAGACAGGATGGTAGGCTACGCGCGTTGTGCACACGCCTATGTAGACGCACTTATATGCGCCGTTAAAATAACATGTAAACAACTGCGACATGACTTTAGACCAGGTTTGTGGTGGTTCTAGCGCAAGCGCTTTCTGTTGGCTCAAGATAGCAATACGCCAGAAAGAATCCTGGCCACTCCTCGTCTTAAGACCAACACGCCCAGTTCACTTGTAATGGGCGCAAGAATACATGGTAGTTAAAGGACGTGAACGCAAGGCGTTATTATGAACCATGCGCCGGGTGTAAGATAGCAAAGACACTTGCGTTTGGGTTAGCGCCGCTTTGCGCCGGGTGTAAGATAGGGCTCAATGTCTAATGCTATTGTGCTAGGTGACCATAGTGAGTTTTGAAATTATCAGCTATACCCCCTTGGACGTATAAGCCCTTATGTCATACACCATGCCCACTTGGACCGATTTCCATCCAGTGTGATATATTGACTAATATCTGTCCCATGATCATGTACCTTTAATTCATTCGGTCATTTGGTTTCAGAGATATACTTTTTTTTTGAGAGATTTTAAGCAATCTGTGCCCAGTGATGAATAGGCCTACATGTTGTTAGGAATGAGACCAACATAGCTACAGATGTGTATAGTTGTCAAATATAAAAAAACCGAGTACTGGAAATACATGATTGTACAGAGAGACATGTTTGTTTTGCTGGTGCTCATATTAATTTCCTTTCCTTTTTTACATCTACTATGAGATAAATTCACATACACCCAGATACACCAGAATGAGCACCAGAATAGGAAGCCTACACATTATTGAACATATGATATAATTACAAATAGCTTAACAAGGTAGACATAAAACAAATTGAATAAAGACAGACAACAACAGATATGATTGTTATTTTTTTTATTAAAAGTTTTGAAATATTAGCCTAATATTAATACCACAAGTGATTTTGCATAACAGTCACATATGCCAGAGCCGTCTTTGCAGCATGATGTCACTCTGGCAGCTGACAAAGAGAGAGAATCGCTTAATAATGGGCGGCAGTGTAGTATAATGGTTAAGGAACTGGACTTGTAATCGAAAGGTTGCAGGTTCGATTCCCAGGTAGGACACTGCCATTGTACCCTTGAGCAAGGTACTTAACCTGACTTGCTTCAGTATATATCCAGCTGTATGAATGGATAAATGTAATGAGATATAAGAAGTTGTGTAAGTCGCTCTGGATAAAAGCGTCTGCTAAATGCCTGTAATGTAATGTAATGTAATAATGCCTTAAAAGCAAAGTGAGCTGTATCACTGGTCCAGTCAGCTAGAATAATGCAAGACACAGCTAGCTGTAACTGGACAGATAGTATTGGGATGGCAGGTATGCCATCCGCCAAGTTACGGCTTGCTGGGGCATGCCCCATACCTATACAGCACTGAGAGTTTGGCACTTTTCAGGGTTCCCTACAGAAGTAACCACAATGACCATAGACTCTCAGCCCTTAAAAACATGAACTTCTGTATATTCTGACCTCATGTAACCACACAGCATTCAGATACAACTTCACACATCCATACAATAAAGCCCCAAACTTGGGTTATTTTGCCGTTTTTCTCCTTCTTCTTCCTATTTTTCCTGCCAAACTGCCTGCCTCCGTCGCAATGTTATCCAATGGGGAGAATTATTCTTTGAGGGTATGGTCCGTATACCTGCTCATCAAGCTTATCGCCCCATAAAAACGCTTCGTACTAATGTATTTTAACGTTAATATAGCTAATGGCTTCATGCTTTCCCAGAAGCTACTGTGGCGTAGTAGTCAGAGTCGTTGCCTCTCACACAGAGGATTGTGGGTTTGAGCCCAGCAGGGCACATGCATATTTTCCACAAAAACAATGTGCACTTTTCATTTATTAGATTGTTATTATTTTCACATTAACACATTAACGTATTTTTATTGCAAAGGGAAAAGAGGTTTCCAATATTAACTGTTCAATGTTTCACTTGTATTTCACGTTCACTCTATCACACCCTCCCCAAACCGGACGCTCGCTCTTGTCTGGTTTGGGGAGGGTGTTACGCTCTGCTCTTGCGGTCATGACTGAGTGACTGTGGAAACCGAACCTCAACGTATCCTTGCCTCGGCCAACATTTCTTTATTCATTAATTTCTTCACTTCAGCTCTGTTCACTTTATCCTTTTCACACATAACACAATGTCACTATAAAATTAACTACTAGGAAAATTAAGAATTTACGATAATAGCCTACATTAAGAATTTATGATAGCCTCCTTTAAGCTGCAATCCCTTAAGAGATCGGATTTATAAACCGCCAATTACCCAAACATATCTGATTCATGGTTAGTCACTTTAAAAAAATTTTTTTTAAAAAGCCTCCGAATGTGGTTCTAGTCTACGCTGCTCTGCAGATAATGTAGCTTATTGCAAACACGATGGCCAGCAGCCATACCACCATGCACTCTGCTCCTGCTGAATTGCTGAAGCTAAGCAGGTGTGGGCTTGGTTAGTACTTGGATGGGAGACCTCCGAAAACTAAGTTGTTGGTGGACCAGTAGGGGGCAATCTTCCCTCTGGTCAAATAAATCCCAATGCCCCAGTGAAGTGATGGGGACACTGTGCTGTGGGAGATGCTGTCTTTCAGATGAGACTTTGGTGGCTCAAAATAGTTAAACCGAGGTCCTGACTCACTGTGGTCATTAAAGATCCCATGACACTTATCGCAAAGAGTAGGGGTTTCCCCGTGGTCCTGGCTAAATTCCCAACCTGGCTCTTTCAATCTGCCACCTAATCATCCCCCAGTTTAATTGGCTAATAATCATTCTCTCCCTCTCCACCTCAGCTGATGTGTGGTGAGCATTCTGGCGCAAAATGGCTGCCGCTGCATCACCCAGGTGGGTGCTACACATTGGTGGTGGTAGAGGTGAGTTTCCCCCTCATCACTGTAAGCGCTTTGAGTATCGAGAAAGGCGCTATATAAATGCAAGGTAAATGCAATAATAAGAATAATCTCTGGTATGTACTTTCTTAGTAGTATCTATTGTTTTCGTTCTGGCTAAGATTCCTGGGAAATATGCGTTGTCCAATTAAGCTTGTTAGCCAACGTTACTGTTGCCAGAGAAACGTCAGTCTGCTTCTAGTCAGGAAGCAGACACAAGCTAGGCTACTACGAAGCGAATCAACATGCCTTATAGCCTACATTCATTGCACTACAGAAAAGTAAACTAAACCTAGCTGTCCGGTACCAAAACATTTCCCGCAGGTGACGTTCTACACTACCGGAAAAAAAACTGCAATGGAATTCTGCTGTGCTTATGAACTCACTCACTCACTCGCTCACTCACTAGCTCGTAGCCCACACATGGAAGGTTGGAGTTACACATCCGGCAATCCAGTGTCGAATAGCCTAACGTTAAATGTATTTCATTTTCTATAGAATACTAATAGCCCTATTTTAAAACAGTATTTCCATATTTTACTGATGCAAACTATTTAGGCTGTACTAGCTATTTAGGCTCTATGTCTTTCAGCTAGAATGTGTTTGCATCTAGCCCATTGTGCATGCATGTCTCCATATAGATTTGGTTCATTAATTTACATGCTTCTTCATGATCCATAGCTCAGGTGGTGCTGTTCATTGTATTTCATTACACATTAAATACTGCTCATCTACAAACTCTTTTAATGTAATTGTGTGCTATCTGTAATAGGATAACTGTTCTCATTCTTGTCAATAGAGGGCGTTATGGTTACGCGAATGTCTGCATGCATTTCTTTGGAATGCATGTCTCTCTCCATGTTTATCTTCATGCATTATGCATCATTAGTTAGCTATAAAAAAATAAGTGTAACACCTATATCAAGCCTAATGCGCAAATTTTCATTCAATGGAAAACTCACGCACTGCAATAGACGGACATTTGAGTTCTGAAAATGTGCTTCAGATGTCATTACAATACAACTCTGTTTATCTAGGAATACAGCCTGTAAGTAAATAGAATGGTTTGTGACTGAAAAAAGTTCAAAACCGTCCAGTGAATATTGCTTTTATTGTTTTTCAAATAGCCTAGGCTACAGCGAATTCGCTGTGCATAAGGTTTTTTCGATAGCCTATGGTTAAAAAACGGAGTTAAATGTCACCATGTTAACTGAATTGTAACCTTAGCTATTCTTCGTCCTTCATATTTTTTAAATTACAGTGACAAGGTTTCCATACCCTCAGCTTATTAAAACCCAGCTGATTTCCCGTTATTCTATAACTGGACAAAAGAGTTTAAAGAAAACTAAGCATTTAATTAGAAACGAAAACAAATTTGCAGCACGTTACAATTAATTCACAATTAATTTTAATACCATTATCTGCATGTGCGCTTTACAGGAGCAGGTCTGTTTCCCCTGCTGTAAATTGCACTTTTCACGGTGTTCCTGGGAAAGTGGATCGTTTTAAAGCATTACGCTACCAGTAAAACAGGTTGGTCACATTTCCATAAGCAGGACATTATAAAACAAGGGAAAATATGTGTGAACCTATGGGTTGCCAACCTGACAGCTTTATTGTATTTATTGTCATCATTAAGGCAAAATAACGTTATTTATTTTATTAATCAAAATTAGAATGCAGGTAATGAACTTCGGATGAAGCTTGAACATGAGTTCATTGCTTCATTGCATAATCAAACGAAATTTGTTAAACAAGCAGACTAATTTGGTGTTTTCTAAGGTGAGACGGAAGCCATTGATCCATATAGCCTATTCCTTGATCGCACTAAACACGCACAAGCATGTCTGTTTCGCCATCATATAAGCAATCCGGCAAGGTGGAAAAGCAGGCTTTTTATTTTTTTAATTTGTCAGAATGTCTTCTGATTTTTTTCCCATTTTCTCCCAATTTAGTAGCCAATTAAACCCCTATTCTAATTCAATTCCCCCCCGTGTAGCAACCGCTAGAGAACCACAGCTACACAACCCTGTCAGCCAGTAGTAGGAAGGAGGATGCCACGTCCTCTACAGGGCGCGACTCCTCGAGCTCCTTGACCGTGATTCCAGCTCGGCCAGGGCCGCTATGCGTGCAGCGATTCTCTCCGAGCCCCTCCCCCCACCCGGAAGCAGCCGCCAATTGCTGCTCCCACAGGGCGCCGGCCATGCTCGGATCTGGCAGGACTGGGGTGCGAACCCCGATCCTCGGGGCACAACTGCACCGACTGAAAGTCGGCGCTCTTACCGTTGTACCACCGCAGCGCCACTGGAAAAGCAGGCTTTTAAAGGGAATTTGATATGACATTTTGATTGGTTTATTGCATGTCACGCCGAAGACACACCTATAATTAATGAAGAGACTAGGTTCAGCCCATTTGCACGCTGCGCCGTGCTTAGCGCCCAAAAAACACGCCGTTAAAATAGCAAAAGTGGACTTGGACACGCCCTAAATGGACTTTACGCCATGCGCTTAGACCAAGCGCCAAGATAGAGCCCAATGTCTCAATTACGACTTACCCATGATGTAGTTGATTGATGGAAACCATTTTCAGCTAATTCCATGGTGTCCCTTCTTTTGGACATACACACGTTGCTAATGCTAGCGCAACTCTATGGTAACCGGTAGCATCCACTACCAAACGCACTTAAACACTCCACAGTGCACCCAAAGCAAATAAAATACGACGACAGTCTATCGGGGTTATTTTGAGTGTTTATACCATAATTTTTTAAGTTAAACTATCGTTGAATCCTTTACTTTGTGCTGACCTATATTATCTGTAGAAGTACGGCGGCGGAGCGATACTTTACGTTACCTATGAATGGCAGTGCACCGATCGATCAATAGGATAAGCAGTATGGCAAGCCGAATAGTTGCCCGCAGCTCGATCTGTTTTGTTTTGAAAGGGAGAATTTATCTTTTTGGCAGGAATATAGGCTATCGTAATCAACTAATTACTCGATGGGTAGCCTACTGCTGTGGGGAAACATTTAGGCTAGTTCATTAGCCTACATGTAAGATAATATGCTGTGCATTGTGTGAATGATTTGTAAACATAATACATGATTTGCAAACATTTTCTCTTTGTCCGCAGAGGGCCTTTTTTTTTTTTTTTGCATTCCCTTGAATTCACTTCCTGTGTGATCTTTACCTGTATTAAACATTGCAGCGTCTGGCCACAAGTGTTAACAGTTGCAGTGCTAGAGTGCACCTTGTGTGGTAGCCTTTAAACTAAACTGATAGAATTAACTTGAGCAAAATGTTGCATCCAGTTACTTGTTGGATCAGTGGTCTCTTCCAGGATGACAGCGATCTCCACCACCATCAAAACAAATGAGATAACGTCACTGTGTGTCCCGTTTGAAATGTTATTCACTGCCAAATCATTCTTGCATTTATGCTAGTTTGTTGTTTGTATTTTTAAATTGAACAGCTAGATAGACCTAGACTCGCATTGATTCCGGTGGGCCGATCATCATTCCAAGAAAATTTTGCTACAACTAAAGACTACTAGTTGATGTGCTAAAAACTTAACTAGTGGACATGTTGGTTTTAGGCTGGTAAACTAGTGAAGAGAAGTGTAGCCTAGTTAGGCGAATGGACTCTATGCAATTTATCTAGTTAACGTTACACTGTTGCCAACTAGTGCTGCTAATGTACTAGCCTAAATGTTTCCCCATAGCACTAGGCTACCCATCGAGTAATTGGTTCATTACGATAGCCTATATTCCTGCCAAAAAGATAAATTCTCCCTTTCAAAACAAAACAGATCGAGCTGTGGGCAACTAGTGGGAAACCGTATGGATATCAGGGATATGGAATAAATTCTCATTCAGCTTGCCATAGCTACTGCTTATCTTATTGATCGATCGATGCACTGACATTATTGGTCCAGAACATTCTTGAAGTTGTAAGTATCCTGTGTAGCCTACTAATGTGTTAGTTCTATTTACTCTAATTGGTGTAATATCATCAGTGAATCCATTTAAAGTGTAACCTATTTATTTTAATACATTGAATACATTTCAATAAGTGATTTCAAAGCTATCTAGCGCCTTCGACGCATGCGCATTGTGTGGAATCGATGTTTAATTAATTTTCCCTGTGACCTGCCTGTGCCCCAGTGACGTAATTTTAACTTTTCGACTCGTACCCACAAACTTGAATCCGTATTCGTAAGGAAGAATTCGTAGCCGTAGAAATCTGAGTTGTATCCATAAATCTTTGCAGTCGTAGTTTTTTGCACACAATTTATGTATGATTAATGTGTATGAAAACATAATTTTGTGTAGGCCTGCAACAAATAACAAATGTATTTACGGACGAATCTTTGAAGTTATGCATACGTATTATGTACACCAAATGTATTTACGCACAAATGTTTAAAGTTATGCATACGTATTTTTGACAGCGTTCTTACTCCATAAAACGTAGGCTCGTTGTAACTTAAGTCTCCACTAAGTTACAACTTGCGCACTACTAGAATAGAATACGTTGCACCACAGAAAATAGTTAGAACGTAACACTACGTATAAACTAAATATTTACGCAAGCCATTGACCAGGAATAACGGCGTAATTAATAATGTTTCAATGACAGACCGATTTGAATAACATTGACGAATTTCTTTAAAACTATGAACCTCGTCATCGCCAACAATTTTGCGATATACACTACATTCTCCGGTCTTGTATGACTACGTTGATATCTACACCTGTCTCGTTTTAAGAGAGAGGACATAACTGTAGGCCAATAAGATTAACAGACATGCTAGCGACTGATCTCCAGCATGAAACTGATAGGAACGGAGCGATTTAACGACATTGTTAACTAACAGCTTGATCGTGTCACAGTGGCTACTAAGCTGGATTCACTAATAGAAGTTGGCAGATAGTCTCAAACAACTACTCCTGTAACAGTAGCTAACTAACGTTAGCTGTCCCAACAAAAAAGAACAGCATGAAGTAGCTTTCAATGATACATAACGAATTTGCGTCACCAAGGTAACGTTCCAACAATATCCTAATGCAATGCTATTTCCTGTTTACATTTTTAATGGCGCTCATTGGATCAATAAACGTCGACGTAATTTTGTGCGACTGTACATTACTTTACGAAGAGCTTACGCCGCGTTCTCACAGCGAGCAACTTGGTCGCTGGGTTGGTCAAGTCTACTAGGCTGGGGGCGGGGCAAGAGCTTCCCGTTGTGTCATCCAAGTCAGCTCGTGCAGCTACAATTTTTCATGAAGAGAAACAACGGCAGTAGCCTACATATAACAAAGACATATTTGCGATGCATCCTATTCTTTATAGTTATGTCATGACACTAATAATTACGTGTTCTCGCTAGCTGGCGTTAGGCTATATCCATCTTCGTCGTGAGCTAGCGATCTTTTAGATTTATGTAAACTCAACATGTAGTTTGGGCTCAATGTGATATTGGTAGAACAAGCCACATATATCCTTTAAGGTTATGTTGATAATTATACAATGATAATATATAAATTATTCACTGTTGTTCCCGCTGCTAGGCTAACCCTATTTCGCCTAGCTTAGTTGGATAGGCAATATTACGTAGGTTACGGAACAATTATTCACGAAATGGTTTCATGTCGATTGGAGAAATGTGAAGTGTGGAATTCTGATTGGCTGTTGAGGCCGATGGCCGCGAAAAAGTTAAAATGCGGGCAACATTTATCGGCCGATTTTGGTCACTCAGTTGCCTAGTTGCTCAGGTCGCTGACCGTCGCTCAGCTTCATAGAAAATGAATGGACTTCCGGCAACTGGGTGACCGAAGTTGCTCGATGTGAGAACGCAGCGTTACGGTCTACTAACTAAGTTTTGTGTTAAGGACACATGGTGCAACCAAATTTAGTAGCTCACTAGTTGTAAACTAACTAGTAGCTACTAAGCCTGTAGTGTGAGAACTTATGAACTTATGAATAGCTGGTGCAACCCTACCCTGTTTCTTGTACCTGCCCCCCCTGGGTTGCCAGCTTTCTACTAAAAAAATGTGGGTATACATTTTCAACGTGTCAGTGACATTGCCTTTAATAACCTACCTTTGTGCATCGTAGTTGCTCTTGCGTGATGGGGAAGGCAGTGAACGTATTAATCCATCGCATTGATAAAATGATCATAGCTCCTATTGACTTGGATATACCCATCACACAATCAAAAGAAATAATCGCTGGACAGTGGTTGCATGCAATAGTATTAAGTAAACAAATAAATTGTTGGATTTACTGAAAAAAAAAGAGATAAAAATCTTTATTTTAACGATTTACCTCAGTCATGTGGTTGAACACAATGGCTTATATGCAAGGACAACAAGACCAATATTATTTTCAAAGAACATGCACTCATTCTAATATCCATTTCTGCGAAAGATGCTGTATTTTTCATAATCATCTATTGGTGGCGCTAGGCATAAATGACCTTTTTTTCCCGAACAAAGTTGCGCAGAAAAAAATTATTAAGTTTAAAATCTGAATACGCGTATCTTGCAGACACGCCTCCTTTTCATCAAATCTCCACCGTGTGCATAATGCTGGGTATGTACTCGACACTTAAAACAGCCGATAAGTCAAATGTCTGAATCATAAATAGCTTAACCTACGCTGAATTTTGGGAGTAAGTCCCATTTGCGCATGTTTATCTCAACTCTGAATCTGGCCTTAAGATCTTAAACAAAATATATGAATATAAATACCAATATATAGCCTACAGAGGAAAAAATAAACACAAAAAATCTCTGTAAAACTAATATTAAAATCTTCACTAACTAGTTTAAGAGCATCTCTGTTTCGCCTTACCTTTTCGTTGTGTTGCACAATTTGTATACAAACACCCTCCAGTTCAATTGGCATCCTTCCTAGCAACTTGGTGAACATTAGCTCCAATGTAGTCCTTGCATGCATGATGCTATTTGGTTGCCCGATTCAAATTCTAGTTTTTAACGTTAAGGGCCGAAACATACCTCACGCAAATTCGCAAATGTGGACGCTTTGAGCTATGCAAGTTTTCCTTTTGCCATGCCATTTGTGAAAGACAAACCAGAGCATTGCAGCGAGAGACATTATAGCAGGCAACAACAGTAAACAACGTTCTTGTTCGATCTCTGCTTTCCTCTGGTTTGTCTTTCACAAATTTCATGGCAAATGAAAGACTGTTTGCGTAGCATGAAGCGTCCACATATTTGCGTGAGGTATGTTTTGGCCCTTAGTGTCCAAAATCCTGTACAGTCCATGTCAGCGACTTTGCTATGAGAAGACAGGGCCATAAATACAATCGATGCATAGCTAGCGAGGCTGCCCATACGCCAAGTGTAAAGTTGATGCATTGAACATTACCACCTTCTCGTTTCTCTTGGTAAACTTGATTTTAGGAAGCGGACTCACGGCCATTTTAACCCGCACCTTCTCCCTGTGTTCCAATGAGTGGAATGGATTTTGCAATAAAATATTTGCCACGTCCCCCTCCGCTCTTTCCATTCTGCCTATTGTTAGCTAGCTAACATTAGCTAAGTTAGCTCCCACCAAAAAGTGTTGACGCCTGCTAGCTCTCCTTTGAAAAAATGCATAGCTATCACAACACAAGCTTCTCTCTTTGCTATCCAATATGAAATAATGTAGGCTACCGTTAGTAATGTCAGAAAAAAATATTTTCTTTCGCCAAGCTACTCCAAATGAATAACAAAACCTCCTACCACTTCTTGTTATCGCCCTATTACCCCAAATTTAAAAACTACAATTTAAAGAATCTATAGATTTGCACAACTATACTTTTATCACAAGCTTCTCTCTCTATATATGAAATCTCCTGGCTTACACTCTACAACTGTGCATGAGTCATGACAGCCTTGCATGCATCGTGATACTAGATCAACCCCTCCGATACTTTAATAGGAATAAAAGATTGACATACTTTAAATCCTAAGGCTAATTAGTCTGACGGCTTTACGGAGTTTGGTTTGTCCTCCCCATACGTTATTTTTGCAGTTTAAAACATGGGAGATCAGGAGCTGCTGTATGGGGTTACATTTCACTTGAGTTTATGGAGCCGCTAGGGACGGCGAGAGAACCGTGGCCTCCTGCTACATTTTTCCATTGCAATAGTGGGCGCTGTTGACATTTTTTTTTACCATTTGTAAAAGAGGTGCATTTTAGAAATGGATATGACCGTGATTGTTATTTTTTAATAAAATTATTATAATTTTTTAATAGTTGAAAATACTTGAGGCCGGTGCTCCCTGTCCTCTATTGACGGGCCTCCTCTGATACAAATCGACACAATGTGAATATAGCTAGAGCAAACTAAACTGCTGTACTTCAGAGCATTAAATCACAGTTGTCTTATGCCGAGCTCACACTACACAACTTTTAAATCCTGTCCAAGGAGAGCAGCTCACATCTAACGACTGTCAAATGAGTCTTTAAAAAATGTGCAATAGCCTACAGCACACACTAGGCGATTTAGGGAAGACAGAGAATTACTTGGGGGTCGCTGTTACGACCCTGGCTCGAAGGGGCTGCAACACGATTTCAAATACAACTTACAAAATGTTTTTATTAAAATCTCCCCCGTTTTAGCAAGTCTCTGTTTACCCACACTTCCGGTATCATTATGTTTGTTGTAGCGTGATTATATCTATAGCTAGCTGGCAACCTAAGCCATTGATCAGACTGGCCGATAAACAGTACATTATTAGCTAGCTTAGCTGGTCGGTGTAGCTAGCGTTGTAATGTTGGTGTAACTTAGTAGATGACTAGCCGCGTTGGTGGACTTGTTACTTTATTATACTGATGCAATGTGGGTATTTCATAAAGAGTGGTAGAGAACAGTTTTTAATTGTGCAATTTTATATTCTGCCTAGTCTTTTCACTAAGATAGCACAGTTTCTGTTCAATCAATCAATCAAAGTTTATTTAAAGTGCAAAATCACATCAGGTTGTATCAATTGGGATGGCAGGTATGCCATCCACCAAGTTACGGCTTGGTGGGGCATGCCCCATACCTATACAGCACCGAGAGTTTGGCACTTTTCAAGGTTTCCTACAGAAGTAACCACAATGACCATAGACTCTCAGCCCTTAAAAACATTAACTTCTGTATGTTCTGACCTCATGTAACCACACAGCATTCAGATACAACTTCACACATCCACACAATAAAGCCCCAAACTTGGGTTATTTTGCCGTTTTTTCTCCTTCCTCTTCCGCTTCTTCTTCTTCCCATTTTCCTGTCAAACTGCCTGCCTCCATCGCGATGTTATCCAATGGGGAGAATTATTATTTGAGGGTATGGTCCGTATACCTGCTCATCAAGCTTATCGTCCAATAAAAACGCTTCATGCTTTCCAAGAAGTTGCTGTGGCTTAGTGGTTAGCACTACAGTCTCTCACACAGAGGGTTGTGGGTTCGAGCCCAGCAGGGCACATGCTTATTTTCCACAAAAACAATGTGCAACTGTTAAGTACTTTTCATTTCTTAGACTGTTATTATTTTCACATTAACACATTAACGTATTTTTATTGCAAAGGCAAAAGAGGTTTCCAATATTAACTGTTCAATGTTTCACTTGTATTTCACTTGTACTATATCACACCCTCCCCAAACCGGACGCTAGCGCTTGTCTGGTTTGGGGAGGGTGTTACGCTCTGCTCTTGCGGTCATGACTGACTGACTGTGGAACCCGAACCTGAACATACCCTTGCCTCGGCCAACATTTCTTTATTCATTCATTTCTTCACTTCAGCTCAGTTCACTTTATCCTTTTCACACATAACACAATGTCACCATAAAATTAACTACTAGGAAAATTAAGAGTTTACGTTAATAGCCTACATTAAGAATTGATAATAGCCTCCTATAAGCTGCAATCCTTTACCGCCACTTCGCCAAACATATCTGATTCATGGTTAGTCACTTTTTCACAAAAAAAAAACAAAACAATAGCTTCCGAATGTGACTCTAGCCTAGTCTATGCTACTCTGCAGATAATGTAGCTGCAAACACTTTTAATTTAACTACCGGAAGAAAAGGCAAAAGACGTTTCCAATATTAACTGTTCAATGTTTCACTTGTAGCCTATTTCACTTGTACTACAGTGAAATGGTGAAAGTCAGACCAACACTGACAAATGGCATATATCACGTGATTATACCCCTTTGGTCTTCTGGTTAGCGTCAAGCCTTAGTATTGCGAGAGACGTGGGTTCGTACCTCGCCCGGTTGATATTAAAGTGTAGTTTTATTTTGGACTCAAACAGTGTGCACATGTTCTGGTTTTCTCATGCAAGAATGTTTTTTTATTGCAAAGGCAAAGACATGTTTACAATATTAACTGTTCACGTGTAGCCTGTTAAACAATTCAGTCACTGGACACCACGACAGTAATGCAATAGGCTAGCTAACGTTATGGGAACAGGCATCCCATGGCCATTTGTCAAGCAAAGAAAAAAGTTTCAAAGCAGAATATCATCTGGTTAACATCGCGTTCTTGCATTAATGTAAAAATGCCATTGGCTACATGTTTTAATCTCACACAAATGCCAACAAAAATATTCGTCTGTATGGAGCGTGTGGAAGTAAGCTGTTTTGTGAAACTGTTCTGTAGGCCCAAGAAAGCCTCATAAGCAAACTTTTATAAATAATCAAATAATACAGTCAAGATCTAGTGGAAAACTACTGAGATGGGGGGTGGTGAGAGGATGCAGGATAGTTCTCTGTCAGCAAGGACGAGGGCATCTAGCATACCAGTCAAAACAGGAATGTTTTCCTCCTGTGTTCCATAACTAAGCTGATAAGATAGATCATGCTGACCGAACAGGTGGGAGAAGAATAAAAAATAAGGGAAATTAAGAAAATTTCATGGTCTGATTAAAAGGCACTGGAAGAGAGGTCACAAACAATTTAATTTGATAGATCAAGAGTGCCCCCAACGCATAGGGTAAGAACAGGTCATATAACATATTTATTTTTTGCATAATTTGTTATTGGATAAAATAAGATATTATGAAAGGGTGTCACCACATATAATTGGTGTATTAGTTACGTAAAGGAGGAGTTATGATATTATATAAACTAATGTTTGTTTTTGTTCAGGGAACTCCGAATCCTCTGCGTAGGTTTAAGGTTTTCCCACGTTGAATCAACGTTTAATACGTTTAATAAAAGATTAAATTTAATAGAAGACTCTGCTATTTCCTTCATCTTTATCTTGAGAATTCTTCAACTCGAAAACCCATCTCAAATTGAACCTAATGAGGAGAGAGTAAAGGACTTCCCTCTGCAAGCGTGCTGTCATTCCGCCGTGGTCTTGTCTGACTCACTGTGGAATCAGAACGTTCAACGCTCGCCTCGGCCAACATTTCTTTATTATGTCTTCATTCATTTCTTCACTTCAGCTCTGTTCAGTTTATCCTTTTCACACATAACACAATGTCTCCATAAAATTAACTACTAGGAAAATTAAGAATTTACAATAATACATTAAGAATTGACGATAGCCTACTATAAACTGCAATCCCTTAAGACATCGGATTTATAAACCTCCAATTCCCTAAACATATATGATTCATGGTTAGTCACTTTTAAAAAATTACTATAGCTTCCGATCATTATCTTCATGCATTGTTCATCATTAATTAGCTACCAAAAATAAGTGATATCTGAACAAAAACGTCTCCGACGTAAAAAAAAAAGCCAAGTTACTCACGCATAGCCTACAGACCGCTGTCTATCAGTCCTTAATTCCAACTTGCAAAAACTAGGCCTGCCTTTAAAAGTATTGATATCAAAATGTGGCCAAGTTACAACTAACAATATTGCCTATCGTAGCTCACACTAAATAAACTAGCTCTATTCCAAAGCAATGCTATCCAAACTTTCCTAAATTATTTTATGCAACTTGGCCCTGTGTTTCTTCATCTTACCATCTCAAGAGAATGTGGTCAATGAAACTGTATGTTCCACATCAAACTGCAAAATGAGAATAATTTATAGTGGAAATACTCTGATTCAGATGTGTTGCACTTAGAAATTAAACAGAAAAATTACTACACTATAGGGCATGTTTGAATAATTGTCTGCATCCACTGCTTTGGGTATATGAAAAGCACAGAATGAACAAAATGTATTATTATTATTATTATTATTTATTGATTTATTCATTTGGAATATTTGGATTTCTATCAAAACCTGTGTGGTCCTACAGAGCATAGATATCCTTGTGTTCACAAAATTCTGTTTGCAAATATAACTATTATTATGTTAGGAAAATTAGTACTATTACTTATTTTCCATCATCTGACCCACAAACATGTCTGGATACGTTTGTAAAAATGCTATATGTACGCTATTTAAAAAATATTTGTATCTGCATTTATCTATTCATCCCCCCTTTCTCTATTGTACATGATGTTTCTTGATATAAATGTCTGCTTGTGAATAGTAAAGAAATCTGTAGCAGCAGTTAACATTTTAAAACCTGTACATTTTCTAAAGTAAACTTGCCAACAAAGTATAACCGTATCCTTTCTGGAGTGTAATTATTCATCAACTGTTAAAAACATTAATTGAAATCATATGTTGTTCCATGAGGCCCAATGTCTTCATATGCTAAGATGAAGAAACACAGGGCCAAATTGCATTAAATAATTTAAGAAAGTTTGGATAGCATTGCTTTGGAATAGAGCTAGTTTATTTAGTGTGAGCTACGATAGGCAATATTGTTAGTTGTAACTTGGCCACATTTTGATATCAATACTTTTAAAGGCAGGCCTAGTTTTTGCAAGTTGGAATTAAGGACTTATAGACAGTGCTCTGTAGGCTATGCGTGAGTAACTTGGCTTTTTTTACGTCGGAGACGTTTTTGTTCAGATACACTTTACAGCAATAAGACAGTATTAAAAGAATCATGGAGAGACAATAAACATTACAATAGGTTGTAAAGAATTTTTAAAAAATAAAAATGAAAATAAAAATTAAAAATAAATTAAATCACAAGATGAACACAGAAAAAGGTAGGCAAGGCAAGATAGACAAAAGCAGAGTTTAGCAGGACAAACAATCTAACTATTTTACAGCCTCGCAAACACACACACACAGAAACAGAAACAGCACAAAACCCAGACATGTTTGGGCACAGACACACTCATACAGACATCAGATTGGTAAGAGAAAGATTATCGAACCCAAGCCAGTGGTGCTAAGGTAGGTCATATGATTGTGAGAATAAGTAGGTTTTGAGTCTAGATTTAAAAATTGCAATAGAAGTAGCTTCCCTGACTGTAGGAGGTAGCTGGTTCCAGAGATAGGGAGCTCGGTATGAGAACGCTCTACTGCCTGCTGATTTTTTTTTGATTTTAGGAAGAGTAAGGTAGCCAGCATCAAGCGATCGGAGGGCACGAGGGGGAATATAAGGGATGATGAGGTCGGATAGATATGATGGTGCAAGCCCATGTAATGATTTATAAGTTAACAGAAGCACCTTAAAGTCAGATCTGGCTTGAATTGGGAGCCAGTGAAGGGAGATTAGGATTGGAGTGATGTGATCAAATTTTTTGGTTCTGGTTAGTATTCTGGCGGCAGCATTTTGCACGAGTTGTAATTTTTTAATACTGCAGTTGGGTAGGCCAGAGAGTACGGCATTGCAATAGTCGAGTCTTGATGAAACAAAAGCGTGTATTAAGGTTTCAGCATCCGCCGTATTTAGCAGGGAGCGGATTTTCGAAATATTGTGAAGATGGAAGAATGATATCTTAGTGATTTTCTTAATGTGTGCGTCAAATGAGAGAGTCGAAAGTAACGCCAAGGTTTTTAACTATAGAACTCTGGGTAATTACACAATCCCCAAGGTTCAGAGTAAGGTCTGCAACAAGAGGTAGTTGGGTTTTTGGGCCAACAACTAGCATCTCAGTTTTGTTGGTGTTTAGTCGCAAGAAGTTTTGTGACATCCAATTTGTGACAGTGATTAGGCATAATTCCAGGTTTGTAAGTTATGAATGGTCATCAGGACTGATTGGTATGTAAACTTGAGTATCGTCGGCGTAACAGTGAAATTTTATACCGTGGCTGCGGAAAATTTCGCCCAGAGGTAGCATGTAGATAGAGAAGAGCAAAGGCCCCAACACAGAGCCCTGCGGTACGCCAGAGTTTAGAGTATTCAGATATAGTACTTTTATGTGACACACAATGCGTTCTATCACATAGGTAGGAAGTTAGCCAGGAAAGCGCAGAGTCATGAATGCCAACGTAGCTCGCTAGGTGATTTAAAAGAATATTATGATCGACAGAATCAAACGCCGCACTCAAGTCGAGTAGGATAAGAACAGAATCTGAGGTGAGGAGTAAGTCATTTACCACTTATGTGAGAGCGGTCTTGGTGCTGTGGAGAGACCTAAAACCAGATTGAAAGGGTTCAAGAAGACTATTACACGAGAGGTAATCGGTTAGTTGGGTGAAGACTATTCTTTCCAAGACTTTAGAGAGGAAGGGGAGATTAGAGATTGGTCGAAAGTTATTAGGGACATCAGAATCAAGGTTATATCAACTGTTCTGTCAGTGTGGTGCTGAACTGTTTTATGGCAGTGGGGAAAGAACTTCTCGCATGAAGATTTTTGGCGGGCATGGTTTTACAATTTCCAATTAGAATATTTGGTGGCTAGTTTTTGTCTCCCCCATGTTAAGTCAATGGGGCTGTGTAACCAGATATCGGGGCAGGCTTAAAAAACTATCCAACGCACATACATGTTTGATATCAAAGCACATAATACATCTCTTCCCCGACATTTGGATGTTTTTCATTCAGAAATTGGTGGTGTAGAATTTGAGCTATGTTTGTGAACAAAAAATGTTTATGTATCCCACCAAATGGAAACTGCTGAACTAATATTTCCCACTTTTGGTTTGTGATGAGATATAGGTGTGATGAATCACCCTGCCAAATCCTTTGAAAATCCATGCTGTAACGGCGGAGAAGGAGTTGGCCAAATATCTAAGTCTCAACATAGGGAGAGCCCTAATTTAAAATAATGGACATATTGGTAGGCCGCTACTAGTGTTATAACTATTACAATACTACTATAACTACAACTAAACTACTACTAGTACAATAATTACAACTACAGGAAGGCCAGTGTGCACTATTACTACCATTAGTCTCTTTACTCTATTTCTACTAGTACTGCTACCATACTTCTTTTTCAAGCCAACTTAATGTTTGAACGCAAACTTTCTTTTCTAGTTGTGTAACTGATAATTGTCTAATCACAATCTAGGCTAACGTCCTCATACTGAAGAATGACTGACTGAAATGCAGGCGAGAAAACTTCTTTGGATTAGTTAACTTCATTGATTTATAGCGAAAATGAGAGCCTGTTTAAAATAAGGCTAGATTAATGTAAATATGCTATTCACTTGACTTTGCTTTCAAAGTTATTGATTATGTATTATTATTATTATTATTATTATTATTAATATTATTATTAATAAAGTGCCCATTCCCCCTATGGATTTGTATCTAAGATTCACACACAGCTAGATGGAGATACTGCACAAATATTAGCTTAGTTTTTGATTGCTTTCCAAAAATAAAATCATCAGGGGTTAGCAACTTTAAAGTAGTATTTTCTGTCCACTTTTATACTGCTGTTTGGAACTGTCTTCATCCAGCATACAATTTTAGATTGCAGAAGTATGTACTTATAAGACTTATAATCTGTTAACGTTTTCTATTTAAAAATGTTTTTCTATAATGATATCTGTGGATGGATCCAATTTATGAAAGCAATGTGGAACTTAAACCTATGTAATATGATGAATAAGGTCACCAGTTTCCCCAAGGCAGTACTCACCTGCATTTCAGTTATTCCTGTGTATGAGATCAGTAGAGCCTTCACTGATTGCACGTTTATCACATTACAGCTCCCCAGTCATCCACAATGATAATCATTGTTAAGTGCCAATTGACTTAACAGCAATTGTCCCACTGTCATGTGCTGCATTGTGTGGTTATTAGAACCACAAACATGTGTCAGTCTTTTTTTACACAAAACAATGAAAGGATAAAACTTGAATTTAATATGAAGAGATGCATATTTCTGCATCTACATAGTTGGTTGGAATGGACAAGCATTGTTTTTCTTCCTTTACAATATTTACATTATCATGCCTCCCAGAACACCCCCACTGTTTTCTTGTGCAAATAATTTGTAATTGATCAGTTTGGAAGAACAGTTCTAGTCAAACCGTGGAATCAAGTGAAAAATTTAGTCAAGTTGTGTGTAGACTAACTTGTGGTCAAAAACCCTAACATCCCCAAGGAATTTGTGCGCCGATGTCTCTGATTTGTTCTTTATTTTTTGCCCGAAAAATGAAGAATGAGGGTTTTGCCAAGTTCCAATTTTTAAGTGAGCTGGGTTTAGAGGCCTAAACCCTTGTTGCACAACTCCCTGAATTGTACCAGCATGACAATACTTTGTCCATTGCCAGGTCCACAAATCCGGAATATAAATCGATGTACTGGAGATGGTACAACACAGCATGATACTAACTGCCCCATCTCATTCTGAATGGCTCAGGTAGGAGTTTTGCTGGTAGGTCTGGACCTTGCTCTGTTACTGCATGTCTTAGAAGCAATGTAGTGCAATTTCCTGCATGGAGAATACTTAAAAACTTTTTCAACAATACCCACAAGTTTGAGAAAATGGCTCGTCTGTGCTGTATGTTGACTCGTCTGTGACAAAGTACATGCTGTCAGATGACACAACCGTTTCCTTTATATGAATCAACAGCCTACAGCACATATTTATGCTTAATTTGATTAAGCAGCCATTGGTTACATGCTTATTGAAAAATTCATTTGGTGGTTATCCAGTTTATCTAGTGGAATGTTTGCACTCAAAAATGCATTGGTTAAATAATGGATGACATCTATCTGCCCTACCCTGCTGACAGACAGTTCCCTATTATTGTTAGTCTCCATACAATAAGACTGTAGTTGATTTTTACTTATTGTAAATGTGAAACTATTGTTGTTTTGTGTGCATGTATAGTGTGACAGAGGTCGCTGGCAGCATGTTCACTGAATCCATTTTGTTCCTACTAAAGAACATGCTTGAGCTAGTGACACTTGTGGGTGCACATATCTACACACACACCCTTTATAGACCTTTAGTGAAACACACAAACCACCAACAGCTATAAGTGGGAAACATTTATTTGACTTAATTCAATCACTCCATTATGAGCACTCCATTATCATCTCTGATTCTGTCTACATATGTGTTCATGGCCATGTTCTTTTGGCGCATCGCAACTTCCTGCTTTTGCCAACATACAGAGAAATTTTGTCTCTGTATACTTTCAGCCACATAGTTGCTTACAGCTTCAGAAATAGTGTGCTGTTCCTGAAGATGATTGCTGAAAAGGAGATGCATCGCTCAGACAACCAGCCTAGAAAAGATTATTAACGTTATGAGAGCCCTATGACCGCTAGTTTGATAATTTCATTTAAACAAAAGTTTTACCACAAAGTCAGAGTTGCCTATTTATAATAATAAGGCTACTGTAATGTAACTAACAATTGACATCAATAAAGAATACCAATTTTTTAAATTGCTGCATCATTTTCAAAGTTACAAACATTTCAGATCTTTTTAATGACATTCCTGATTCATTCATATCTCGAGGACGAGGTTCTTCTGAACTTCTTCTCGGGCATTGTTGAAAATTGTTATGTGGGTGCAAGTGGGTGAAAACATTTACCCCTCTATAGCCATACCCAAGATGCAAATGAAGCTCTCTAAACAGCTGCTGTCAAGGTGCTTGAATAAAGTTTAGATTTCAGATTAAATGTCAATTAAGGTAGCTACAGTTGTTACCATATTTTATAAATTACAAATAACAAACACATCATGTATGTGTTACATTCTCCACTCCCCTGTTTTTGCTGTACTAAGCAGATGACATTGCATTATGCATTATGACAAACATGTATGCAAAGGTCCATATTCTAAAGGTACTAAATCTGCGGTGCTGCAAAGCTTTGTTAAATCTGGCCCCATAACATGATACATTTTACACTAGATTTAAACTATTAATTTTGCTACTTTTGTAGAAAAATGTACCTTAGTTCAAATCATTCCAGAGGATTTCATTATTAAATTAATTGAACATAAATAATAGCAATTATATTTTTGGAGTAATGATGCGTAATGATGAGTTTTCCACAGATCCTGAACCACGGGAATAAAAACTTATTTACGTTGACTTAAGTGTGATGTGTGACCTGGTCCTTGAACTTCAATCACTCTTAACAAAACCATTTAAGAGGGGCATCCCCAAACCTTTTTGTTAAATGTGAGAAATACACCTGGGGAGGTCTTTGTCATTGCATGCACGAGTATCCGGAAATAAGTTGGCTTTGTTTTTCTAGGGTCAGATTTTCTACAAAAAAGGAAGGATTAATATGATAAAGGTGCAGTGCTTTTCTAATCGGACTGATGGGAAAGCATGGTTTTTGAGGCAAGAGTCAGCACTCTGTGAATTATTGCGAAGTGATGGACTACCTCGGAACAGAAGCAATCCCAGAGATAGCTCTTGCATCTCCAAATTATCTGCTTTTTTGATACATCAACAAGGGAGGCGGCCAGTCAGCAACACACAGGCAGTACCATACAGAACAAAGCACTCAGAATTATTCATGGAAATTAAATCTTTTTAGAAGAATCGGGTTCAACCCCGTTCAGCCTTGTTCCACTCTCTAAAATTAAAGGACATTTATTTTCTATGGCAATGCAGCATGAAATCATCGCAAATTTAACTTGAGCTCAAGAACGGGGGAATAAATAAAAGGAAGTACTTGCATGCTTTGCATTCATATGTTGACATACAGTTCAGGCACAGGAATTTCTAGGAAGGGGATATTGCACTTGACAGCTATGCTGGTCATACTTCATGCCTACTACAATAGTAAATGCAAACCTGAAAAGCATTCTCTCAAATACATTTTTCTCATATAATAATAATAATAATAAGAGGAATAATTCATTTTTATGGTGACTTTCAAAAACTCAAAATCCTTTATAGAGATCAAATGAAAAGGAGTTGTAATAGAACAGAAAAAGTATATAGTTGAAGTTGGAAGTTTATATACACTGAGGTTGAAGTCATTAAAACTCATTTTTA
This sequence comes from Synaphobranchus kaupii, assembly GCA_029718625.1. NCBI lineage: Eukaryota > Metazoa > Chordata > Actinopteri > Anguilliformes > Synaphobranchidae > Synaphobranchus > Synaphobranchus kaupii. The sequence goes on from CM056382.1 coordinate 16,364,805, forward strand.
ACCACTCCACAGATTTCATGTTAGCAAACTATAGTGTTGGCAAGTCAGGTAGTGGACACAAGTAATTACACAAGTAATTTTTCCAACAATTGTTGACAGATTATTTCACTTTTAATTCACTATATCACAATTCCAGTGTGTCAGAAGTTCACATACACTAAGTTGACTGTGCCTTTAAATTTTTAATATTTGGTCGCATATCCTTTGCATGCCATGACTTCCTGATGTCTGTGACCCAACAACATCAAAAGACTCTTGATATCTTATTTTCTGGTACTCTTACTATAATTTCTCTGCATTTGAATGGATCTCTATGGGAATTGGGGGGTGGGACTTAGCTGTAAATTACACTGGAACAGTATGGAAACACATGGTTGGCTAAATGGCTCGAAGTCATCAAGGGTCTGACGTATCAAACACGCCTTAAATCATCACTCTGCTGCCAGAAATACAGTAGATATGGATGGATAACTTGAAGGGTTTCTTCTCCTGACTTATTTTTCCATAGAGCCAACCATGTGTTTCCATACTGTTCCAGTGTAATTTACAGCTAAATCTAGTCCCACCCCCAAATTCCCATAGAGATCCATTCAAATGCAGATTATAGTATCGCTTGTAAGAGTACCAGAAAATAAGATATCAAGAGTCTTTTGATGTTGTTGGGTCACAGACATCAGGAAGTCATGGCATGCAAAGGATATGCAACCAAATATTTAAAATTTAAAGGCACAGTCAACTTAGTGTATGTAAACCTCTGACCCACTGGAATTGTGATATAGTGAATTAAAAGTGAAATAATCTGTCTGTAAACAATTGTTGGAAAAAGTAGATGTCCTACCTGACTTGCCAACACTATAGTTTGCTAACATGAAATCTGTGGAGTGGTTAAAAATGAGTTTAAATGACTTCAACCTAAGTGTAAACTTCCGACTTCAACTGTATGTGCTGTGCATTAGACAAATTAAAGCATTATTGATTTCAAGTTGCTTAACACAATTTAAATAAATTCAGGTCAATAAAATAACAATGTGAGTAAAAGCAGTAACACTCCAATGCAGAAATGTAAAAATGTGTTTATTTAAAAGGGATTTAAGTGTAACGAGTACTTGACATGTTTGAGGAAAAAAAGAAAAAAGAAAACTATAATTACAATGACCCAGACGGGCGACAAATTAAAGGAAAAACCAACATAATGTGTCTTATTAATCCCTTTGCACAGATGGCAAATTTGGTCAATTCTCACCTATTTAGGGGGTGCCCTGTTTAAGGCTTTATGATCTTAGCACTTGGTCTAAAACTCATGGCGCAAGTGCATTTAGGGCGTGTCCAAGTCCACTTTTGCTAGTTAGACGGCATGTTACTTGAGTGCTAAGTACAGCGCAAGGTGCAAATGGGCTGAACTTAGTCTCTTCATTCTTGCCAGCAAGAAATAGGCTATATGGATCAATAGCCTATTATGATCAATATTATTTGGACTAACTATTATGACGTGTTTTGATATACACAATAATAATCTTTCACATAAAGGTTTAACACCGGCACCGGTTCCCGGTAATTCCTGACCAAACTATTTCCCAGCAATATAATAACAGGAAAACATTTTCCATTAGCTTAGACCAGTGCTGTTATTTTACAAAATATATGCAGTTTAATTTCGTTATAACACCTGCAGCATCTGAGAATAAGCTACCAGAACATGGCTTCCCTCTCTCCTTAGAAAACATCATATTACGTGCATAAAAAAACCCGCATATTACAAGCAGTACTTTTTTCATATCGAGGACGAAAAACTCCCATCAGAGAATGTGTTTTCTGTAGCTGTAATAGTACATTGACTAGATTAAAAATTCTGTTACGCAGGGCTGTAATTTATTGTTCAAAGCATCCAAGAAACAATTGCAAACACCGTTGAGAAGGATATACGGTCCTCTATCGGATAAAACAGTTGTGAATAAAACTGAAATGACGTGAAATATTTCATAGCTGCAGTTAGGGCATATGGGGTTCGGCGCGCAGACATTCCGGATAGTGGTATAACATGCTAAACTGGTGTGTATTTCTCAAACAGATTGTCCAGGACAATAAATGACCACTGAATTTTGAAAGGAACATCCCTATGTGTAAAACCAATGGTAGGATTGTATATTTATTTCATATTTAGTAGCAGATATTTATACTAGAATGACGTAGTATAATGACACAATAATTTCACGTTTATTTTGCATTTGAGTGAGCAGGGCTTTTCACAGCTTTTTTGGCATACGTACGATCAGGCTATTGTTGGGTTTATCTTGTTGTCATGATGGAATTCTAATCTTATATGATGAATAAATATATTTATGAACTCATAGACGCTATTGTCCACTATATCACGTATAGGTAGGTATAGTTTCAGGCGAGACTGGGTGGGGGGGTGCTTGTTAAATGGACTTGCTATGGGAAAATAGTGACACTTAGAAACCCCATATTCGGCAGAGTTGTCACGAATTGTGTACCAATAAAGATAAAACATGGAGTTTGTTGATTCCACTCATAGTTTGGCTGCAGCAGCAATGAATGTCTCAGTGAAGCAAAATCTTGGCGCCGGCATCCTGGTCACTAGGCATCTGAGCGAAGGGGTTAAGGTGTTAGGCCTCCACGAGCCGCCAGAACAGCTTCAATGCCCCTTGGCATAGATTCTACCACTAATCTATCATAAATTCTAGTCTCTGGAACTCTACTGGGGAGATGGAACACCATTCTTCCAAAATATATTCCCTTATTTGGTATTTTGATGATGGTGGTGGAGAGCGCTGTCTAACACGTTGATCCCAAATCTCCTATAGGTGTTCAATTGGGTTGAGATCTGATGACTGTGAAGGCCATAGCATATGATTCACATAACTTCCATACTCATCAAACCATTCAGTGACCCCTCGTGTCTTGTGGATGGGGGCATTGCCATCCTGGAAGAGACCACTCCCATCAGGACAGAAATGTTTCATCATAGGATAAAGGTGATCACTCCGAATAACTTTATATTGATTTGCAGTGACCCCCTGCCTCTAACGGGACAAGTGGACCCAAACCATGCCAGGAAAATCCCCCCCACAGCATAACTGAGCCTCTGGACCCCCTCACTATAGGGGGTTTTTCATTAATTTGTCACCCGTCTGTATGTGTCTGCTTTAAAATCTAAAAACAAGAACAGCTTAAAAGTATTGTATAACAAATTAAGCAATGAACCTCAACAGTGAAAAACAAAGGAATAATTTCTTATGATTTTACAATTTTCTGCACAGTTGTCTAAACCATTTTCCCCACATAATATGAAAAGTAACAGTTTAAATAATAAAATGACAATTTGATTTCTGCTTACCTACCTTGGTGTAGGACAACTTTTTTTTCAGGGGGGGGGAAACAAATGACTATCTAGAAATGTAGGATCAAATGCAAAAATGCTAAGTATACACTTTCAATACAGTTGTTCTATCTAATACATATTTCAATTCTATAATCATACTGGATAAACATTTTCAATTAATGTTCTCACACTATTTTACCAGCAGTGGAATAGAGCCGTCCAAATTTGTCAAAGACATGAGATGTTGTGAAGACAGTTTTGAATGGCTGAAATGAGAAGAAACACACAAATTATTACTTGAAATGAAATGCTCAGTTCAGTGATATTATTATTTATAAGCTATAATAAGCACATACATAGTGAGAATAATGCCATAAAATCCTTGATATGCCAGATGAAGCACATACAGCGACCACAGCAGAACTGGCCTCATAAGCGATGTCAACGAGTAAACATTGGTTTTGTTCAAGCTCAATATGGCTCTGACAATGAACACTTTTTTTGGTAGATGTTTGGAGGCACAGTTGCCAAAAGAAATGTTCAATGACTTCAAATTGTGCTGCAAACAAAATTCACACATTTCCCCCAGAGCATAATAATTTAGTCATTGGATGTCTCCAAATATAAATACAAATAACAATATGATATCCACCCATCTATTTTCTATACAAAGCTTTTCTCATGTTAAATAACCAACTGATTTATCAGACAGCAATATAACGTACTAACAAATGACTAACAAAAAACTACAAATGAGCAACTGGTTAGATTGCAGTCACCCAGTTGACCACAGGAGTAGCTCTCAATGCTGGACTATGGTGCATGTCACTTAACAATGGATTAGTGCTTTAGCTGGATGTTCAATAAAGTCCATTTTAAAATTGTGTACAAAATAAGTGCCTTTTAAACAGCTGTTGCCTCAACCTGTTTTGGCTCTGTACTAGTGTGTGGATGGGTGCATGGTCTACTGTTCAATCCAAACCGTACTAGTGCTGACCATAAAAAAAACAGAATAAAACAGTCCTATTTTTCCAGGAGAGAAACGGCACAGTCCTGTCAGTGCTGTAAAACTGCATTGAAATCAGAACTATTTTCCCACAAAAGATCTGTTTCTCCTTTCCCCTAGTGCATTTGTCCTGGCCATGCTGTGTGTCCACGACCCTAAACCTTTGGTAGAAGAGGTGGACATGTGGCTGCTGGAACTAACCGGGCCTCTTAATCATGACTGCAATACATTTTTACTGCGCCCAGTCAGCCCATTAATGATGAATGCTGGAGCCACAACAGTAATCATGACCTCCTTTTCTGCACCACTGCAAGAAAGCCCAGATATTTTTAGTTGGACTGGATTCAGGTTTTATAACTGGCCTAGTTGCCTTAGCTTTGCAGTCTTTTGGTTCTCCCAAGATGTGATCTTCAATGCTGTGACCCCCTTGCAGGGTGACCACATCATTTCATTTTCAGGGCTGGCAATTACAGCTGTGAATAATAGTAATAATAATAAAAATAATAATAATTACAACTAGATTAGCAATTCCTCAAGAAATTACAGGTGTGGTTGCTTCGCAGTGGTATGAATTGCTGGAAATGGTATAGAAAGATGGTACTATGGTATATGATGGTTTTAAAATATGGTGATGTATTTTGTGGTAAGTAGTCTAAAGAACCTGGAAGTGATACAAAGAAGTAATGAATTGACCCTTTGCTAAGCCCCGCCCCCCTTAACTACTGTTGTATACTCAAGCCTTACATTTTGAATGTTCCATCCCATAGGGAACCATTCAAACTAAGGTGAAACTCAAACTCCTTTATACCTATTGATCAACGAAAAAACAAAATTGCCAAGACTAATCAGGAGACCCTTGGTTATGCCACCCGGGGCGCTTTCTTTGATCATTAGATGAGAACTACGTAGAAACAACCTTTGTAGTGTAACAAGCATATGGCTCTGAAAAGTGTCCTTCCCCGCTGGATCCTCACCAGCTCGAGCTCGAGCGAACCCTAACGTCCATAACACTATTCAAGGTCTGATTCTTTGGTAGTTTCTATTTTTCAAACCAACTGATAAAACATCAAGTTTAAGGGAAAGACTGTTGGCTTCACTGACTGTCACTGCGAAAACTTGCTGTAGTAGTCGTAGCTGTTACTATTATATTGTAACGAGCGCAGGAAAGGACAGACCAGGCGGATCTTGAACAATGTCCATATTCTTTATTAGAATGTATCTCTCAACCAGGTTGTCACTCTGGGGATGCAGCGGAGTGGTGCGGGTCTTTCTGATGGAGAGAAGGCAGCAGACACCGGTGTGGACCTGGCTTTCAAAGTTTCTCCATTAGTCACTGTGCAGTTCCTCCGGGACTCCGAAACGTGCAAACATTCCTGACGCCAGGCACTCCCCCACCACCACTGCTTCCTGGGAGAGAATCGTGTATGCTTCTGGCCACTTTCTGAAGTAGTCCATGGCAACTAGCACGTAGCGATTCCCCCCTGTGACCGTAAACGGGCCCAGGATGTCCACCGCCACTCTTTCCATAGGCGCCCCGCTGCAGGACGGATGTAGGGGTGCTCTGCATTGGCCCGGCATCACACCGGCGACAGTAGCTCTTCATGTCCCGCCTGCACTGGCCCCAGTAGAACTGCTGCCGGAGCCGGTGCAGCGTCTTGTTCACCCCGAAGTGTCCAGTTCCCGGCGCGCCCATGTACCATCTGCAGCACCCTTCCCTGTACACTGCGGGGCACCACCAGTTACACGTGCGCCGCTCCACTCCGCTCCTGGGGTCCATCCACCTCCTATACAGCAGGCCCAAGCTCACCAGCAACCAACACCTTGATACTCCTAAAGAGATGCAGACAGGAAGGGGCCGGGGGGGTCTCTGCCCTTCCTGTACCACTTCCGGGTCCTCTGTTTGTGCCAGTTGTAACTGAGAGGGCAGCAGGTCTTCTATCACAGCAGCAGCAGTGCAGGCCATGGCAGCGGTTTGGTGGAGTGGTTATTGCCCCCCCCTTTCTCTTCTTCCTTAGCCTCCATTCTCTCGCAGTGACAGCAGGAGCTACTGGCGCAAGGGTGGAAAAATGGAGGAAAAACACAGGGTGGACTGTGAGACGAGGGGAAAACCAGGGACGGAACACAGGGACCTCACAGGTTCATCTTCATTCTGGGTTAATTTTCCCTTTGGCTAACGTTGCCGGCTTGCTGCTGTGATGAAGTTGGTATTTGAATATTGCTGTGGAATTAGTTTCAGGTTGTATGCAGCACTTACTAATTGTAGTTGTCGTAGTTGTGACTGTGTTGTAGGGGTACACATTTGCAAGTGGTATTTCAGCGTAGTTCCGTGTTTTAAAAGCCGGTTTTAACTTTGCATTGTGCGAGCATATTCATGTCTCTTGTAGCCTATGCTGCTTTGTTTATGCAAAATGTTGACAAACTACTCATTTCCAAGAAGGAACATTTCGACAGTAAGCTGCTTGTTTGTTTATGGCTACTTTGCTGTGTTGTAGGCTAGAATGTCCCTTGTGTAATCTAGCTACTTGTGTTTTTGTGGAGTAAGCTATACTTTTGTTTGATGTGCTTGTGTGATACCCGGAAATAACCACAGGGACCCGTGACAACTGAGAGATGTCATTGAATGCAACTTAAAAAGGGTTCTATTTCATATTGGTCAACACGCCACGGTATTGGTCATCCTCGCTGAGAGGGTGAGCTGCTTAGGAAACTGAATAGCAAATTAACCACCACTATGGCGCGGAACCACTGTTTTCTTTGTTCTTGCAGGAACCCTGCCCTCTCCCGACTGCCGCCAGAGCCTCTACATCTTGAGACAGAGTACACTACCTGGGACTTTCCCCTCCCCCAGCAACGGGTTAGTCGGTTGCTGTCCTTTGTTATTCGGTAGAGTTTGTTACTGTTGTTGTGAGGCAGTTCGCTGCCGTTTTTCTCTTCAGAAATTATATTAGTTTTAAACTGATACCGTTCTGTTTATATTATCCGTATTAAGGCATTGGATTGTTTCTCTTGTTGGTTACATACGCTACCTGAGGTGTGAGCGAGCCGCACGTGCTGTCATTACACCCCTTCTATATGCGGTTGGGTGACGGTAGCTCGGCGGTCTCTGTAACCGCGTGTTTCAGCCTAAGGTCCTCTCACGGTCGTACTTCTCTCGGCCATGGTGTTGGAGGCATTCAACCTCCTCCCCACAAGACCCCTGAAGAAGCCAGGCTGCATTCACTGTGCCCCGTCCAGGCTCTACGGTCTTATATCACCCGCATGAGTATGGTGAGGAACACTCCATCCTTGATCCAAGTCAGGGTCACGGTGGCAAGAGGGCAAGCAGAGTGGATCAGACATACCTCACCCCAGCAACTTCCTCGAACTCCTCCGGAGGAATCCCTAGGTGATCCCAGGCCAGCTGGGAGATATAATCCCTCCACCGAGTCCTGGCCGAACCACCTCAACTGACTCCTCTCAACGCGGAGGAGCAGCGGCTGTACTCCGAGATCCACCCGGATGACTGAGCTTCTTACCCTATCCAGGAGAGTAAGCCCTGCCACCCTACGGAGAAACCCCATTTCGGCCGCTTGTATTCACGATCTCACTCTTTCGGTCACTACCCAAAGCTCGTGACCATAGGTGAGAGTAGGAACGAAGATTAAATGGTAAATTGAGAGTTTAGCTTTTTGGCTCAGCTCCTTCTTCACCACCACCGTCCAATACTACGCCCGCACTACTGCCGCCGCAGCACCTAAAGGGCGGTCAATCTCCTGTTCCCTTTTACCCTCACTCGTGAATAATACCCCAAGATACTTTAACTCCTCCACCTGGGGCAGTTGTCCCCCCCAACCTGAAGAGGACAAACCACCATTTCCCAGGAGAGAACCATAGCCACAGACTTAGAGGTGCTGATCCTCATCCCAACCGCGTCACACTCGGCTGCAAACCTTTCTAGTGCACATCCAAAGTCACAGTGCAATGAGGCCAAAAGGACGACATAATCCGTAAATAGCAGAGATGCCACCCTTAGGTCCCAGAACCAGACACACTCCAGACCTCGGCTACGCCTTGATATCCTGTCCATGAAAACCACGAACAGGAGTGGAGACAAGGCGCATCCTTTTCAGAGTACGACAACCACATTGAACGAGCTTGACTTAATGCCAAAAATGCGAACACAGCTCTCACTCCGAGTGTACAGGGACCGAATGGCTCGCAGTAATAATAATAATAAACTTTATTTGTATAACACCTTTCATACATAAAATGCAGCCCAAAGTGCTTCACAACAATAAAAACAAAATACAGAACAAAAGCAATAGAAGAAAAATTGACATAAAAGACAATAGAACATTTACAAGACAATATAAAAGGAAATAAGATAAAAACACTGGTGTGTCTGTACACTAATGTCTCTCTGTACACCGGTGTCTCTCTGTACACTGGTGTCTCCCCAACAAACACTCCTACCACAAACAGCCTACTACCTGCCATCTGCTACGCACCATATAGCCTCTCTCTCTGGGTTATAATATACAGTGCATCCGGAAAGTATTCACAGCGCTTCACTTTTTCCACATTTTGTTCTGTTACAGCCTTATTCCAAAATTGATTAAATTCATTTTTTCCCTCAAAATTCTACACACAACACCCCATAATGACAATGTGAAAAAAGTTTTTTTGAGATTTTTGCAAATTTATTAAAAATAAAAAAATAAAATTTCTCATTTACATAAGTATTCATACCCCTTGCTTTAACGTATTTTTAAAGTATCATATTTCATATTTGGTCGCATATCCTTTACATGCTGTAACTTCCTGAAGTCTGTGACCATCAACATCAAAAAACTGTCGATATATTATTTTCAGGTACTGTTACAAGCGATACTATAACCTCTCTGCATTTGAATGGATCTCTATGGAAATTGGGGGGTGAGACTAGATTCAGCTGTAAATTACACTGGTACAGTATGGAACACATGGCTGGCTAAATGGCTGTAAGTTATCAAGGGTCTGAGCTATCAAACGAGCCCCAAACCATCACTCTGTTGCCAGATATGGAGTAGATGTGGATGGATCACTTTAAGGGTTGTTTCTCCTGACTTTTTTCCCCATAGAGTTCTATAGGAAAATGAGTCCGGAGAAATAACCCTTGCAGCACCGCTGCAGGTGCCTGCCAGCTCCGCTGCAGGACTTTTGTCCCTCCTTCGAGGTATATTTGCCCATGGGTGGGAGCAGCATACAGCTTCCACAGTTTGAATCACTCCGCAGAGTGACGAACCCGTCGGTCCCTAGTCAAACTTTTAAATTGAGCGCCCTACTGGCTTCTTCTTTCACCCCCCTTTATAGAGGACTTTTCAAGTGCTGAACAGATAACAAGCTGTAGCGACCCCGGTACCTTATACTCCCGCAGCACTTCCAACAAGATACTCCGGGGAACACGATCGTAGGCTTTCTCCAATTTCACAAAACACATGTAGACTGGATTAGCAAACTCCCATGCCCCCTCAAATATCCATGAGAGGGTAAAAAGCTGGTCGATTGTTCCACAGCCAGGATGGAACCCGCATTGCTCCTCCTGAATCTGAGATTATACTAACGGTCAGAGCCTCCTATCCAGCACCTCCACGCGACATTGAAGAGCCGTGTCAGCCACGACACCCCAACAACATCCAGAGCCTTCAACATTTCCGGACAGTCCAACTACCTCAGTGACTTCTGCCACAGAAATGGGTTCTGATCCCCCAGAATAATCCTGCTCTGCCTCCTGAAACAATTCAGGAGTTCCTCAAAGTGCTCCTTCCACCTTCTGACAATATCCCCAGTTGAGGTCAGAGTACGACTCCTGAGTAGGAGAGAAACCACCCTCTATCAAAAAGTTTGGTTCCAGAACCGACACTGTGTGCAGAGGTGAGACTATCTATATCTAGTTGGTACCTCTCAACCTTACACACCAGCTCTGGCTCCTTCCCCGCCAGTGAGTTGATGTTCCACGTACCAAGAGTCAGATTCTGCAGCCAGCACAAACAACACCTGGAACCCCCCTGCTCACACCCCTTGCCCGACTGGCATTGCACCTGACCCCTAACTCGAACTTTGCAGGTGGTGGGCCCGCACGGTGATTCCACGTAGTCTTTTCAGGCTAAGCCCGGCTGAAGTATATGGACTGCCCGGCCACCAGGCGCTCACCTGCGAAAGCCACCCCTGGGCCTGGCTCCAGGGATGGGTCCCGGTGACCCTGTTCCGGACAGGGTAAATGTGTTCTTTTTGTTGTTTGCCATGCTAGGGATCAGTTTGGATCATGTTCATCTGGGTCCTTACCCCAGACCTGTTCGCCTTGGGAGACCCTACCAGGGGCACAAGCCCCAGATGACATAACTCTGGGGATCACAAAACCTCACAAGCCCTTCCGTCACAACAAGGCCACGATCCAGGAAGGGGTGAGGAAGACTAAAAATCTTTTTGTTGTTATGGAGGGGCTATGTGGGGCTTCGCCCTATGGATCGTATATTGGCCCACTGGATCGTAGAGACGATTCCACGGCTTACAACAGCTTTGACGTACCCCCTCCCACAGGTGTGGTATCTCACTCCACTCGGGGTGTAGCTACCTCCTGAGTTTTACTACGTGGCGCCCCACTTGCTGACATTTGTGCAGCGACGGGCTCATCCCTCACTTTTGCCAGGTTTCATTTTTTGTTGTTTTGGCTCTGTACTCCACTACGTTGGATTTGAAATGGAAAATCGACTATGAGGTGAAAGTGAAGACTTTCAGCTTTAATTTGACGTTGTTTATATCCATATCAGGTGAACAGTGTAGCAATGGTAGCCCTTTTTATACTTAGCTCCTTGCCCCCATTTTAGGGGACAAAAAGAACTTGGAAAATTAACATAAACTTTTGCAAGGCATTGCATACCATGACTTCCTGAAGTCTGTGACCCAAGAACATTCAAAGACTCTTGATCTTTATTTTCAGGAACTCTTATATACTATATAACAAGCGATACTATAACCTCTCTGCATTTCAATGGATCTCTATGGGAATTGGCGGGGGGGAATTACACTGGAAAAGTATGGAACACATGGTTGGCTAAATGGCTGTAAGTCATAAAGGGTCTTGGTATCAAAGGAGCCTGAAACCGTCACTCTGCTGCCTGGTATGCAGTAGATGTGGATGGATCACTTTAACCTGTTTGCGCAGATGTCAAATTTGGTCAATTCTCATGTATTTAGGATAGGATTTGTTTGATTATACAGTGAAGCTGTGTTGGACTAAATGGTCAAGCTCTTACATGGTTCAGATCATACTTATACAATAGGAAGCAGTTTGTTAAAATAAATTAAGTATCATCCAGTTACTCAGTAATGAAATATGGTATTCCACAAGGATCAGTGCTAGGCCCAGTACTTCATTATATATGCTACCCCTTGGTGATATTATTCGGGCACATGGGGTAGATTTTCACTGCTATGCGGACGATAGGCAGATATACATTTCCATGAAACCCGGTGAGGCACTACCACTTTCTCGGTTAGAGGCTTGTATTGCAGATATTAAAGCTTGGATGCTTTCCAATTTCCTGCTCCTAAACTCAGAAAAGACCGAAATGCTGGTTTTAGGTCCAAAAAAACAAAGGGAGAAACTGGGTACATCTACTTTAAATTTCGATGGTTGTTTAGTTGTTCCAAACTCAGCTGTGAAAGACCTAGGTGTTACTATAGACCCAGATCTAACCTTTAGCGCGCACATAAAAAACATATCTAGAGTAGCTTTCTTTCAGTTAAGAAACATAGCTAAAATAAGGCACTTCCTATCAATAGGGGACGCAGAGAAACTGATCCATGCTTTTGTTACGTCTAGGCTAGATTACTGTAATGCCCTGCTATCTGGCTGCCCTAAATCCTTGCTAAATAATCTCCAGCTTGTGCAGAATGCAGCCGCTCGCATTTTAACTAGAACTAAGAAATATGAGCATATTACCCCAGTACTAGCATCGCTTCATTGGCTACCAATTAAGTTTAGGATAGACTTTAAGGTTTTGCTTCTGACCTTTAAAGCCTTAAATGGACTTGCGCCAGTGTATATATGTAATCTGCTTTTACCATATAAGCCAAAAAGATCACTCTGTTCCCAAGACGCAGGCTACCTAGTAGTCCCAAGAATATCTAAAAACTTGACGGGTGGTAGAGCTTTCTCCTACAGAGCGCCACTACTGTGGAACACCCTGCCAAAATTGATAAGGGAATCAGACACTGTCTCAATATTTAAGTCTAGATTAAAAACGCACCTCTATGATGAGGCTTATAATGAGCTATAGTCTGGAGACAGGACCAGAGAAGCATTTAGCCATAGAGTAATGTGGGGTGGCATCCTTTCCTTACTGTCACCTGTCAACAGCTGTGACCCCATCTTCCTGGGCTGGCTCTTGATAGGTGGGTAGGATTGTTTTCCCTCTCATGACTGCATGGTTTCTCAAACTCTGTCTTCATAGCTATGCAGCCATAGATTACTCCTGGCGGGGGCACTTGTCCAACCCTCCCACCCCTTCCTCACCCCCCACCCCTCCAGTTAGTGCTCCTGCTGCTATTACACTTCCCCTAACTGTTTTCTCTCTCTCTTTTTTTTACATTCTACCGGCGGGGCTTATGCCCCGCATCTCGAGAGTTGCTGTCCGGCTTCCTGTCCGTTGCCGCTTGCCCCTCCCTCCTTACCACCGCTGCCAGCTGCTCCCGCCGCCATCGGCGCCCGGTTCCCCACCATCACTGCCGCCACATCTGGACTGTCATCTAGCTGCTGCAAATTATATTATCATGGACATTGGCTGTTTTGACCATGTTGGTCCTTAAGCCCTAGACCCTGAGCCGAACAGAGGAGGATGGGTTCCCCCATTGAGTCTGGTTCCTTCCAAGGTTTCTTCCTAGTTACGCCAGGGAGTTTTTCCTTGCCACTGTTGCCTTTGGCTTGCTCTTGTGGGGAGTTTAGGCTGGGTTTTGCTGTTTTGCTGTGAAGTGCATTGTGACAACTTGTTGTGAAATGCGCTATATAAATAAATATTGATTGATTGATTGAAGCATTGTCAAACATGAATTCCATGAGGATGTTCTCATGGAGTTCTCGAAGTTCAAGCTTCACCTGAAGTTCATTACGTGCACTAATATTGATTAATAACATACTGTTATTTTTCCGTAATGATGACACTATATACAATAAAGCTGTCAGGTTGGCAAGCTATAGGTTCACGCATATTTTCCCTTTATTTATAATATCTTCCTTATGGAAATGTGACCAACGTGTTTTACTGGTTGCTTAATGCTTTAAAACAAGTCCACTTTCCCGGGAAGACCGTGAAAAGTGTGATTTACAGCAGGTGGAACAGACCTGCTCCTGCTCGAAGTTAAATCGTACATGCAGAGAACGGCATTAAAATTAATTGTGAATTAATTGTGTAATGTGCTGCAAATTTGTTTTCTTTTCTAATTAAATTATTTAGACGAGAGTATGAAAACCTGGTCACTGTAATTAAAAAAATATGAAGGACGAAGTATAAGGTTAAAATTAAGTTAAGATGGTGAAATTTAAATTAATCTCCATTTTTTAACTGTAGGATATTGAAAAAAAATAAATCCAATATTCACTGGACAAGGATTTGAACTTTTTTCAGTCAAAACTTACAGGCCATAGGCCAAGATGAAGAGAGCTGTATTGTAATGACATCTGAGGTGCATTTACAAAACTCAAATGCCCGTCTATTGCTGTGCGCGAGTTCTCCATTGAATGACAATTCAGGCATTAGGTGTAAATGACAATTTGCGCATTAGGTTTGATATAGGTGTTATCAGCAAAGTTTTTAATGGATAGCCATTGTCCCATAACAGAAGATTGTCCCCGGAAGATTACAGGAACTATTGGCAAATATGGCTTAAGCCATAGCTTGATCCAGGATAATTGCAAATAGTCTACATGTGTAACCTTACACGTACCATCGCACATCGCCTGGATGTTGATGGAGTGGGGTGAAAGCAATTTAATGCGGCATTTCCCTTCACCGAGGGACAGGTATTTGTCTTTGACCTATGGACCCTTTTATTTTTATGCATTTTTTTGATATAGCCTACACAATAATAATATTTCACATTGTGATCTTGATATTTTTAGTCATGCTTGTGCCCCTGTGTGTAACAGACAGGAGGGTGTACACGGTGTTATGCCATATGTTCGATATTGTTATTTTTGCATTTTGAGTGCATTTAACATACTGTAGTGTAAGCGTTCATAGATGGCTCAGTCATGCATTATGTTTGATTTGCCCTTAAGCTAGAACATTTGCCAGCATTTTCCTGATGGTGGAATATTATTTTATTGTAATCTTATCGGACATAATGTACACTATGCCATATTAGTATGTCCCTGGGCAATACTGGTCACTTAGGGCATGGAAAATACTGATTCAAATTTACTGTGCATATGTTGTAGATGAATGTAAAATTTTCCTTCGAGTGAGTATGAATGTGTATATGCTTTATAATGGACAAAAAATATTTTATTAATTTTATGACAGGCTTTGGATAGGTTTTTGGATGCATAGATATCTATCCACATACACTCATGAAAAGTAATTCCCACTTGAAAATTAAGTGAGTTTTATGAAACAAAACAGTTGATTTGTAGTGTATATATATATATATATATATATATATATATAAGATCAAAAATGTCTACGACCTAAAAAAAGCCAAGTTACTCACGCATAGCCTACATAGCGCTGTCCATAAGCTCTTAATTCCAACTTGCAAAAACTAGGCCTGCCTTTAAAAGTCTTGATATCAAAATGTGGCCAAGTTACAACTAACAATATTGCCTATCGTAGCTCACACTAAATAAACTAGCTCTATTCCAAAGCAATGCTATCCAAACTTTCCTATTTAATGCAACTTGGCCCTGTGTTTCTGCATCTTTGCATGTGAAGAATTTGCACTTCATCTTTGCACTGACGAATAGGTTTCCTATCTGTACCCCAACAGATATGAGGGTTATGTAACCCTAGCCACAAATGTCCCAGTACCAGTGGGTACGACGGAGAGTCAATTAAAAAGAATTATATTCTCTCCGAGTGCCCCTGGAGAGAGATGCGCATCTCTACTGGATTTGTCCTCTGCTTAATAACTCCAGAACCCAAAGGACGACTATCAAGGGCAGTAACCTGATGGGCGCTATTGAGTAGATTGGGGATTTTTAATTTCCTAGCCCATCTGGCGTCAAAAAAAAAAGCCTCCACGGCCCCGGAATCAATAAAAGCGTTAACGCCTACATTGTGTCCCTCCCAAAACAGTTGAACGGGTAACAGGGTCTGAGAGGGAGTGCCATTTTGTCTCACTGGAGACCTCGGTTTCCCCCGTGAGGCCCCCTCGTTTCCCGTCAACTTAGGACATTGATCCTTTGTATGGCCCCTACGCTTGCAGTATTGGCACCAGTATGCCTGCGATTTCACTCTCCTAGGTTGGTGGAGAGACGACCCATCCACCTGCATAGGCTCCTCCTGATCAGCAGAGGGATAGGTGGGTAAACTGGGCAGAATACCTCTAGGCAAGGCGGATTTGAAACGGACCGAGTGATTGCTATGCTCACGTTCACCCTCTCTGATCCGGTTATCAAGGCGTATAGCCTTGATGACCAGGTCATTGAACATAGCGGGTGGCTCAAGCATAGCTAACACGTCCTTAATGGGGTTGGACAATGCTTTTAAAAATAAGGATTTTAGCGGGCCGTCCAGCCAACCTGTCTCCCCGGCCAATGCTCGAAATGCTATGGCAAAGGCTGCTACTGTATCAGTTCCCTGGCGCAAACTGGTCAATCTCCTGGCTGCCTCTTCACCTGAGACCTCGTGATCAAAAACCAGCTGCATCTCATTCATGAGCTGGATTGAATCATGAATAACAGGCGCGTTGGCCCGAATTAGGGGGTCAGCCCAAGCGAGAGCCTGATCAGACAGAAGTGACAAAATAAATGCTACAGAGAATTCTGGTGTAGTGAAGCGGGAGGGTTGTGCGTGAAATAAAATAATACATTGTGTCAGAAATGGTCTGCATTTTCCCGGTTCCCCACCATAATGAGGTGGTAGTTGGAGTTTAGGCTCTTCAAGGGTACGGGGCATGGGAATGGGAGGAGTGAATCCACCCTCAGTTACACAAGTACAGTCACAGAATGTCTATGCAAACTTTCAGTAACTTTCTGTAGGCATTCTCCCTGGTTGTGCAGTTGTTCTATCAACTGGTCTTGTTGAAATTGCAGTGAGAAAATAACCTCCTTAACAGTACCCCCTGTAGCGCCCTGGCTAGGCAGCGTTTTGTAAAAATCAGTAGAAGTCGCTAGTTCTTCCATACTGACGTTGCGATTCTGTGAGGGGGAGTGTAAGGTTCGGAGAACCAAACGCGACCGATAAGGATTTCTAAAAGCGTATCTAGAGAGAGATACGCCACAAAACACGGAAGAAGCCGCACCAGGACTGGATAACACAGGATTGGGAGCAAAACTTCCCTAGCACAAGGCAAAACAAAGCAACCTCCAAAAACTGAGGCGATCTCGATAAACAGCGAGAATAACTAACAAAAGAACCTCACGCACTAAATAATTAGGCGTAACAAGAGGTGATGAAACATCTCGAAAAAACGAGTGAAGGAAAAGAATAGAAAAGACCTGTTAGCCTAAGCTCTTGTGGCAAAAGATCTTATAAACGGACTTGCTGCGTTTCCTATTCGTACGAACCAGAAATGCAGCGACCGAAATTCCTATACCTTACCGACTTCGTATGTCAACATAGCAAAGACAATCTTGAAGTGCGGAAATGCGGAAGTCCCAAGGTATTTATAGCCGGCAGGAAATGCGAAACAGGTGAAGTTAATAATTGTCGGGCAAGACACGAATACCGGAACGGAGGTGGAAAAAATCATATAGAGCGTCCTGACGACGCCAAAAAGGAAACCAAAAACGTAGAAAACAAAGGCTGCAAATAACCATGACAGGACCCCCCTTCTAAGGGACAGCTCCAGGCGATCCCTCAGCCTTGCTTCTACGAAAATCCCTAATTAGAGTAGGATCCAAGATGTTCCTGGAGGGAACCCAGCAACGCTCCTCAGGCCCATAACCCTCCCAGTCCACCAAAAATTGACAACCTCTGCCCACACGTCTCTCAGCTAAAATATGCCAAATGGGATACACCGTACCTCCATCCACGAAGCGGGGGGGGGGGGGGCAGCGGCTTATCAGCCGGAGCGACAGCACTAATGAGCACCGGTCTCAAGCGGGAGACATGGAAGGTGGGGTGGATGCACATGGATGATGGCAACTGAAGGCGCACAGTGACCGGGTTGAGTTTCCGGATGATTTTAAAAGGGCCTACAAACCGAGGCGCGAGTTTACGAGACTCAACTCACAGAGGTAGGTCCCGTGTAGAAAGCCACACCCGTTGCCCCACCTGGTAAGAAGGGGCAGGCCGACGATGTTTGTCGGCCACAGCCTTTTGTTTAGCCGAACCGCGTAAAAGAGAGGAGTGTACGCACCTCCAGGCCGCTCGACATCTGCGAACGAAAGAAGCAGCGGAAGGAACGTCTGCATCTCTCTCCAGCTCAGGGAACAATGGGGGTAAATACCCTACATGAGCCTCAAAAGGAACGAGGCCAGTGGAAGCGTTACGCAACGTATTATGGGCGTATTCGGCCCAGGCGAGGTAGCGACTCCAGGATGTGGGATTGGCCGCGGCCAGGCACCGAAGAGTGCTCTCAATACTCTGGTTGGTGCGTTCCGTCTGTCCATTGGTTTCGGGATGAAACCCGGACGAACGACTGACGGATGCCCCCCAGCAGAGTACAAAAAGAGCGCATTGAACACATAGAAAACAAAGGCTGCAAATAACCAACAGAAATTATATGCTGCTGAACGATCGTGCCTGGTAAATTATGCATATGTGATGTGCATTCACCACTGTACTACGTAATTTGTTTAGGTAACCTCATGTTAATCTAGGTAATGTAAAAGCTAATTTACAGATATTCAGATTGCTGAGTGCTTTCTTCCTGTCACGCAGTTGGAGGAGTGGCACCGATGTAAGATCAATTTCCTGACTACTATCTGCACCAAGTGTGATTGAATGTTTGCCGTCTCAATTAAGCGATTGAGTGCCTTCTTATCATATAAACCTAGAAAGCCATGCATGAATTATCATTTTAAAATATGTTGTTGCTTTCTGATGTTTTGCTAATTTTTGGGATTTTAATGATACTTGGCACAGTGGTAGAGGTTTACGAGGAGTAGGCTAGTGCGGGCATACGTTTAGCGCTGATTGGCCAATTGGTGGTGCTATAAAAATGCATTAGCAATGTTTAAACTGCCATAACTCCTGAGCATGTAACAGACATAAATGGCCTGCCTTTACATTCCTCTCCTCACAAAGAACAAGCGCGCATTTTGGAACTTTACTTAATTTTTACAGTTTTGCATTAATGTAAAACACTTAAAGCAGATCTTCTACTCAAGGCTTTGACCGTATTGCATGCAATTTGGACTATAATACCAAACTTTTCCTCCAGCAGAATTATAGCTACCATAGGCAAATTACGATATTGCAACCTCCTTTACAATTGCTCCATTTCAGTGGTGCAGTGCTTAGCTCTATGCATCAGGATCGATTCTGCCCAAAATAAGTTTTCAATTCACAATTTCGTCAAGGTTCTTTGCTGAAATTCAGGGGAACTTGTGAACTAGGAAACATACCTATAATTTCCATTCCAGGTATACTTTAAGTATCAGAAGTGTGATTTTGTACTTGTACTGTTTGTATATTAATATTTTACTTTGAGTGTATTATAAGGATAATTAAAGTACATAAAAAGTGTGTAGATAGTATACTGAATATTATAATGTAAGTATCTTTTAACATACTTTTTATGTATTCTGAAATAATACACTAAAATTGTGTTAGCTTGAAACCACTAATTTTATACTTGGTTAATTAAAAGGTCTACTTGCACAACTGAACTTTGGTAGAACTTTGGGTTGTGTAGTTACTTGGCCATGATATGAGTCCAAATAGTGGCAAAATATGTTCGTTAGTTGCTCTGTGCTCCCCTGGGGTGATAATCCACAATAGGGTATTTGTCGCTCTCCATTCATTTCTATAGGGTAGCTAAAATGGTCTCAAAATGACACTTCTAGCACGTATATGACCGCGAAAGAAGTGGATTCTGTCAATACAAACAATAATCAGTCCTCGTACGTACTTTATTTTTTAATTCAATGGCCCTTTTCTTGCTTTTTCGTATTTTATTTGGAACGTAGATCCGGTAGGTAGGCAATGTTCTTGTGCCAGAAACAGCGTTAATGCGCCGATGCATCAGAAACCACTCATTGGTCCAAATTTCCACAGAAGCAAACGTTCCTAGTACTAGTATATATCTATGGTCCGACCTGCCAACATTTTGGTAGTCTTTTCTGGTAGCTTGCTAACAACATTGAAGAAAATAGTACTTTATAAATAATTTTAATTACACAAAACAAAATACTACAACTTCCCATGAAATGGTCTCCATGAGACATTTCCTTAACAAAAGGTCTCCTTGGAAAAAATATCCCTGAGCCACATTTTTATTTCTTCAGGAGAACAGGCTCTATCAAACATATCCTTCACTGAAGGGTCACTATTTTGTTCTCTAGCCAAATTGGCTTTGGACACAGAATGGAGCCCAGCAGGTAAAGGCGAATCAGACAATTCCATTTTGCACTTGTCAGGCTCAAATCTGGCCATAGCCCGTGTGAGAGCACAAGCTGGGAACACGTCTGTTCATTCCGGTATGCTTGACTCTTCTATGAGAGAAATGCAAGGTGGGCACTGAGTAACCACATGGGGTGGCATTGCTGTTTGGCCTGCCCAAACTTTAACATCAGCAAGATCATTACCCAAGATCAAATCCACACCATCAAAAGGCAACTGGGGACACACTCCTACAGTCACAACCCCTTGCACCAACCCGGATGTTAAATATATTTTGTGTAACGGGACTGACAATGTGTTCAATGCAATTCCTCGGATCAGACTGAAAAGAAATCGGCAAAACCAACTCACAAATGGAGTCAATAGCCCCTGTATCTCGCAAAATCTTCACTGGAATACATTTAGAGCTTCCAACCAGAAACACAAATCCATCAGAAATAAATGCAGAATACTCAGACCAACTTTGTACTGGACCGATCCCAGGCTCTACTCTACTTCCAAAACAGGAGATGTACAACGAACCAAATTAAATTCAGAAACTGCCAGCCCAACAGGTTTTATCTGACCACCTGCAGACTTACTCTTGTTTAGCAAGGGACATTCATTTTTTCAATGCCCCTTACCTTGGCAGTGGTGACATGCTTCGTTTGTACTAGTATTACCCCATACACCACGCACAACTTTAGGTGGAATAGATTCCATCTTTGGGTGTTCAAATGAACGGCCCTGGGAATTCTCATTTGGATGTTCAAATAAATGGCTATGAAAATTATCTCTACGAATATTACTTCCATTAAGACCAAAATAGTTTTTATGAGTCAATGCGTATTCATCAGCTAAAACAGCCGCTTCGTTAGGAGTTTTTACTTTTCACTCATTTATGTAGGTTGCAATGTTAGAAGAAACTGAATTTTTTAATTGTTCAAGAATAACCAGATTACATAAATCCTCAAATGTGGTCGTTTCTGATGCCAAACACCAGCAATTAAACTGCACAATTAATTAACGGGCAAACTCTACATGTGTCAGGATCCTGTACCTTGTCTGTCTGTTTATTCTGTGTATTTATGTTTCCTGATTTCTTTTGCTTATTTCCCAGATCTTTGTTTTATTGTGCTTATTATTTGTATTACCCTCGCAATTGTCTGTTTATTTTCTCCCGTTTATTCTCGGTGTTTATTATTTTCCTGACTATGTGTATTGTGTTTAGTATTTTACCATCACTCGAGTTTTCCAGTCTGCGTTCCATGTTTCCCGAGATTTCACTCCCTGTCTTTGTCATTGCACTATTCGGGTGATTTTGGGTACATTCGGGTTTCCTCTGTATTCCGTATCTCGTTTTCTTCCTTCCGGCTTTCTTAATATTTGTATATAATACTAATGTACTAATCGTACTAACTGTTAGATTAGATTTAATACTAACCTGCTAACAAACTAACGTGTATATAATACTAACCAGCTAACCTACTAACATTAGGGTTTTAGAGTTCGCTACTAACATTACTAATTACTAATTCATCTTGAGTTTCTACCTGCAGCTGTCATTTCCCTCCTCGTTATCCTATCCCTGTATCTATTTGTGATTTCGCATTCTCTGCACGTGTGTCCACTTTCGTGTTCCTCCCCTCCAAGCTGTGCACGTGTCTACCTACTAACCCCAGGCCGTTTGTTATCAGTGTCTATGTGCATTCCAGTCCGTGTCTTATGTTCCCCCCCGTTATTGTATAATTGGTCCTTGTTAACCCTCATTGTGCTCACCTGTGAGTAATTTCCCCTCCCCGCCTCTGCACACCTGATTCCCATTATGTCTGTCTCCCTCAGTGTATATAACCCTGTTATTTCAGTCGTTCTTCACGAGTTTGTCACCGTTGGTTTGCTTCTGTGGTCTATACGATTTTTCAGAGTACCTTCCTGAATTGTCTGTTTGTTTTCTGAGTATCTGTTTCCTAGTTTTTGTTATCCCGAGTCCTTCTCCTGTCTTTATTTTATTTTTGTATTCTGTCTTCGTTTTTTCTTTTTGTTTCTCTTTATACCTCCCTGGTTTTTGACTTCTGCCTGTGTTCTGTGACCCTGATTTTGGACTCTGATTTTGTACTTCTGCTGTGCCTTCCCGGTCCCGACCCCAGCCTGTTCTGTGACTACTCTTTGGACTCTGTTTTGTACCGTTGCCATGTCTTCCCGGATTTCGACCCTGCCTGCTTTGTACTATGGATTGCTGCCTTGCCCCTATATTAAACTTAGTGCACTGTTCAAATAAGCTCTCGGATGGTTTCTGAATAAACGTATTCACAATAGAAGGCATAATGATCAATTACAACAACCTACAATAATCAATTACCTACCAGATAACACAAGTAGGTCTGTAGCACAATGAGGAACCAGCATGCACAACCAAACAGCGAAACCCACACAAACGGAAAAAACACACCCAGCCCTATCTATCAAACTAAAACGCAAAACCTACCTATCTACACTCAACCATAGTCTTCGTGTGGCAACTTGTAGGCAGTACTTATGCATGCGAAACCAGTGGAGTGGGAAAGCTGGTGACCCTCTCAACACCACGGAGGTGCTCCAGGAGACAATGCTCTACCCATGTTGGCCACCACCTATAGAAATCACACCACAGGTTCCCTAGAGGGACCTGCTGTTATGCCTATCGGGGGATAATGTGTTCCTATAGGACAAATAACTGGGCACCCCAACCAAGCTCTCTGCATACACTGGTCCAAACAACTTACTAACAAGTTACTGCAAATCAAATATTGGGCAGTGATCATGAAATGGAGCCAACCAAACAAAAACATATTTTTTTGCTCTCTCCTCCACCCCTAGATAGTAAACCCCACTGTCTTAAATACCAAAAATTTTACTCAAAAACAAATAAGGGAGGTCATGCCAGAATGAAAGTGTAACAAGGTAAATTTTATTAAAAATTAACAAAACTACAATCCAAAATATGGGATGTGACAGTCAGTAAGTCAGTGATGCACGTAGTGGGTGGATGTATGCAAGATATGGTGTAAATGTTGAAAGGTGCAAGAAACCAAAGCAACATACAAAAAAAAAAGGGGTAAGGGTGTCTAGAGGAAGTAAGAGCAAATGAGCCCAAGAGTTCAGCTTAAATAGGCTGCCTGGCAGCAACCACCAGGTGCCAGCAATCTAGGCTTAACGAGCAATCTGCTAATTATCTGCAGGGGAGAGCTAGAGAGAGAAAAACACCTACCAGGTTGGAGGGACGTAACGATACTAATGATACAATACATTATATGACTTATGCTACTATTTAGCCACAAGAAATTAGATAATAAATGCTCAAAGTACAGAGTACAGAACCAAAATAACAAAAATGTGTCATTGTCCAATAAATTATGGTGCTCACTGTATATCAGGTTTAAAGAGTAAGTGCACCCACTGTCTCAGCCTGTCTCCGCCTACTACACTATTTAGAAAAATACTTTGTGGGGTGAGCGAGGGAGAGGGGTGGTGGCAGAGGATCTGTGTCCATCCTAATTTGCATAAATGAACATACAATGTACAAATTATTTTGTATAACTCGTATCAAACTGTCAAACTAGACGTTGCAGATCAAATATGAATCAGGATTCAACAACTGCATGGCATAATTCTCACCTCAAATATTTTCAGAAACGTATTTTAGTGGACTATTTAGGTGGAATACGAGCGTTTATGAAGAGGACGCCATGTTGTTCTGGTTTAAAAATGTGGACCCGAAACAAAGGAACATAGTGGGTCTTACCAAGCAGGTGTTGGCTGTTTCCGTTGCGGGCAAAAACAATTATCCATATGACCTAGACGTACCTCCAAAGAGGTTTCTTATGATACAATATTATTTCAGAATTGTTCAAATAACGAAATGGATGAATAAGGTTCATTATAAGGTAGGCATCCAAACACGTTTACGGCGAGAAAAAAAAAGTGGTCTAGGGTGTACTTACCCTTTAACCTCTGTCATTCTTCCACTTATTTTGGTGACCCCCCATTATCATGTAACTTCAAACTATTGAAAACTAACAAAGCTTACGACTGTGTCAGGGATGTGGTAGGAACTCAGGCGCAGACAGCACGTAGCAAAAAACCATCGTTTATTATGGGTCGAAACCCAGGGATGAGGCGAAGACGTGGTCAGAGGACAGGCAATTAGCTCGGTAAGGTCTGTAAGCACTCTCTTTTAACAGCAGACTAATTTGCATTTTTAGACTTAATGCCGGTATTTATTTTAGAAATGCAAATTACAAGGTGATTCCATCATTTTTTCCTCTACTTGATCTGGAAAAAAATATGCCATTAATTAAAATGATTTAATTTCATTTGTTTGAGGTATGTTTCACGAAGCCAGAATGTTCAGCTATTAAACAAAAATAGTTTTGTGTCATATCTGTGATTCGTTTATTTGCTACGAAGTAAAAAAGCTGGGTGAACATCCTCGAAGTGTGGTGATTCCATCATTTTTGCCAGGGGTTGTATGTGTATTAAAAGCTGTCCTCCACTCGTCTCCCACACGCATGCACACCAAATTATACGCGTTATGGAGTGTAGCACCCGATAATGTAATAATTTCCTGAAAATGTAATAACGCCTGAAAATGTAATAAAATTTGCACTTAACTTTATCGAAAATGTAATAAAACCCAATAATGTAATAACTTGACCAATAATGTAATAAAATGTCCTGACTGATATTGTAATAACATTTTTATCGATAATGTAATACCTTATTACATTTGTGGCAGCCGGCGGGGACGAAACCACGGTGAAGTGATAGAAGGAAGGTATGTCAGGCTGAGGTGGAAAGATTACATGCCCATAATAGGAGTTCCGATGACGTCACCGCCTCAGCAAGGGAATCCCCGGCACCTGGAGAAGACTCAGAGTAAGACAGCTGCGGCGAATCACCGGGCTAATCAGCGCCCTAAAAAAGGGGCTGCCAAACAACATTGGGGGAGAGAGTGAGTTTGGAGTTTTGGAGTTTGTTGGAGAGAAAATTAAAAAGCGCTGTGTATGATCTATTTTGCCAGGAGAAGTCTGCTGTGTGCCCGACCCCTGGATTGTACGAGAACCCGCCCCGTTACCGAACCCCGCCTGTCTGACAACCCTCCGCCTGCATCAGCCCTGGACCGTAGGACAACCCGTCTAAGTGTACCGAACCCTGGCATCGGACAACGATGATTCTCCCGGATTACGGACTGGCTGACGCTCCCGCTAAACATTACCGCCATTGAATTGCCGCCGTGTGGACATTGAGATTATTGTTTTCAGTTGCGTGACAACTCCAACCACTGCGGAGTTTGCCACATATGGTGGAGAATGCGGGCAACGCATTTTGACTGAAAACAATAATACTCAATCCACAGATATCATGACCACTCCCACAATGTTCCAAGAGCTCCTCGCGCAGCTTGTCGCCAGCAACCAGGAACAACAGCAGAGGCATGACCAAACCTTGCAGCTACAACAACAGCAGATTCAACAACAGCAGCTGAACATGGAACATTTCATGGCCAAACAGCTTGAGCAGACGCAGTATCTACAAGCCGAGCTCAAGGGTTTATACACAGCCCACATCGAGCAAAAAGAGGCTTTGTGGATAGGACGCATAAACCCCGCCCGTTTTCTGGTGAAACAAACAGACGCAGACGATGTGGAAACTTTCCTCCGCACTTTTGAAATCACCGCCAAGCGGGAGAAATGGCCGGAGGAACAATGGGCGGATTTGCTGGCTCCATTTTTGACGGGCGTGGCTCAGACCACCTACCAAGATTTAACGGATGGCAGAACAGTGACATTTGAAGCGCTAAAAGAAGAAATACTACAGCGACATGGATACACGCTGCTTACCAGGGCACAGCGTTACCACGACTGGACATATGACCCATCAGTCTCACCCAGAGCGCAAATACACCAGCTCACCCGGGTCACCAATGCATGGCTGATGTCGGAGCCCAAAACCCTGGGAGCCGTAGAGAGGGTGATTATGGACCGCTTTTTACGCGCGCTCCCCTTCGAAGCAAAGAAGCTGGCTGATCAGCACAACCCTAAGAGCGTGGAGGAGCTAGTCGAAGTGATTGAGGGATATCAGGCGTCCCAAGCCTTAGTGCGCAATGGACGGGCGGTGAAGACTGAAGCGACCTCCAGGCCTAAGGAACGTCCACGGGCAGACGACCACGCTCGGGGCCCCTCAGTAGTGTAAGAAGTCTGTCTCTGAGGCCAATATGTCTGCTAGCCACACATTCCATTGATCTTATCATTATTACAAATACTGTTGGTGCAAGGGTAGCATAGCGAACGTGAGTGGGAACTACTCAAATCAACAGATGTGCTAATTAAATCACAGCAACACGGCCAATACACTACGGCCTAATTGATAGGTGTCACAAAACACAAAACTGTCTACATCCTTCCTAGTATGTGTATTCAACACTCCGGATCAAAGTTGGGAAGCAGTCATTTGAAACGTTCGTGGTTCAGTCTGACTCTGCTGAATCCTAAGTGTCATTCGTGCGCTTAGCCACTGTCGGTATCGGAAATAAACTTTGTATCTTTTCATCACGTTCGAGAGACGTTCCTTTTTTCCTTACAACTGGCGAGCCACCCAGCGAGGAATTCCGAAAAAACGGGGGACACTAAGGTAAGAACCGCGGTTTCTTATTTCATGCTGTTGCTTTGTATTTTAGGGAACCTCCTCGTTTAAAAAAACCTAGAAAGGAGTTTTAAGGACTAGGACAGTTTTGTCTATTTTCACCATTATTTCATACAGGCAGTAGGAGTTTTAATTCCGAAGCACTGGAATTAAGAGTAACTGGATCGTACCCGAAGGAGTGTGGTACTGTTGTAACTTGTAGATACAAGTAGGCCTAAAGCAACTGGTCTTTAGAATCAAGCGTGCCCGAAGCACTGGGACCTTGATGCTAAGTAGCTATTCCTAAAGTAACTGGAATCCTTGACCTGTGTCCGAAGTACTGGAACAGGTTAGTTGTGATTTATCTTAAAGCAGCTAGATAACGCAACGGTTATAACATAGACCTAAAGTAACTGGTCTGTAGAATTTATTGTTTCCGAAGTATTGGGACATAGATTCTTAAATTGGGTGTTGTAAAAGTTATTCCTAAAGTAACTGGAATAGTTCAGTTAGCTGGGTCCGAAGCACTGGAACAGCAACTGTGATTTATTTTATCCTAAAGTAACTGGATAATTTGGTGTTGTAAAAGTAATTCCTAAAGTAACTGGAATAGTTCAGTTAGCTGGGTCCGAAGCACTGGAACAGCAACTGTGATTTATTTTATCCTAAAGTAACTGGATAATTGGGTGTTGTAATTGAATAATTCCTAAAGTAACTGGAAGAGTTGAGTTGGCTGTGTCCGAAGCACTGGAACAGCAACTGTAATTTATATTATCCTAAAGTAACTGGGTAATTTGGGTTGTCCTGATATAGGCTTACCTTATATAATTTGATAGATTGTTTGGTTGGATACTGTAACAAGGCTAGACTATTATTTTTGGTTGTCGGTCGACGTGTAACGGGTTGTTTATTTAGCTACTTAACATCAGTAGAAGGAACCTAGATTTTTTTTATTTTTTCCTTACAGTAGAGACCCCGGTCGAACCACCCAGGCGCCGGCCACTCGTGACGTCAGATGGCCGGAGGTGTTATGAGTGTGGGGAACAGGGCCACATAGCCTGGAGCTGCCCTCACCGGGGGGATGTCCCCATGCCCACTGCCTCAGCCAGCGAGACGAGCCGACCCTGTGGGCTACTGACGGCCTGCTGGGCCCAGGAGAGCGGCGGGTCTCCTCTCACCCCCGTCAAGGCCAACGGGAAGGAGGCAACGGCTCTCCTGGACTCCGGAAGCGCAGTGACCCTGGTCCGTCCAGATTTCGCCAGGCTTCCCCATCTGTCAGAGATGGTTGCGGTCACCTGCATACATGGGGAGACCCGGGAGTACCCCACCACCTTGTTGGACCTCCAAACCACCAGAGGGCGGTACAGCGGGACCGTAGGAATCGTAACAGATCTCCCCGTACAAATCCTCATCGGCAGGGACGCCGACGTCTTTCCAGGACTGTGGCACGGTCTGGCGGGGAGTGGAAGGGCCAGAAACCCCCAAAAGAAACCAAAAAAGCCAGAGCAGCTGTGTGGCTACCAGGAGGTGGATCCGGAGGCCTCCACAAAGCCACTCTCAGAGGGAGTGGCCAGCGAGAAGGCACGAGCAGCTGAAGAGGCCACTTGGGAGACGGCGAGGGAGGAAGAGGAAAGCTCTCCCGGGGAGGAGGACGCTGACGTGGCCGACCTGTTCCAGATGACCAACCTCTACCAGCCCCTCTCGCCGGGAGATTTGGGACAGCTCAGCTGGAGGACGCCAACCTCACCAGCTCACTCCAGCAGGTGTCAGTGGTGGACGGCCAGCTATTAGACGGGGTAAGACAGATGATATTTCCTCACTTTGCCATTAAAAACAATTTATTATATCAAGTGGTAATGAAGGCGGGGGTACAGCAGGAATTGTTGTTGGTGCCCCGTCCCTTTATCCCCTCGGTCTTACAGCTTGCCCACACACACCTGCTGGGGGCCCACCTAGGGGTGGAGAAGACCCTGGAAAGGATTAAGACACGGTTCTACTGGCCCGGGGTCAAAAAGGCCCTAGAGGACTACTGTCGTAGCTGCCCCGACTGCCAGCAGGTGGCACCTCGACCTCACCTGAGGAGCCCTCTCATCCCTCTACCCATTATATCAGTTCCCTTTAGTAGGATTGGCATGGACCTGGTGGGACCCCTACCCCGGAGCAGCCGAGGGCACCAGTACATCCTGGTCGTGTTAGACTACGCCACCAGGAGGCTATTCCACTGAGAACCATGGCCACAAAGGGGATTGCAAGGGAGCTGATGCTACTCTTCTCCCGGGTCGGGCTGCCGGAGGAGATTCTGACCGACCAGGGCACACCATTCATGTCACGGATCATGAGAGATCTGTGCCAACTGATGAAGGTAACACAGTTACGTACTTCTGTCTATCACCCTCAGACGGACGGGCTGGTTGAGAGGTTTAACCAAACCCTCAAGAAGATGCTAAAAAAGACGATGGAGGCCGATGGGAGAAACTGGGTCCAGCTGCTGCCGTTCGTTCTCTTCGCAATTCGAGAGGTACCCCAGGCATCCACCGGGTTTTCCCCGTTTGAGCTGTTGGACGGGAGACGACCCCAAGGGCTGTTGGACCTGGCCAAAGAGGCCTGGGAACAGCAACCGTCACCCCATCGAACCATGGTGGAACACGTAGAGGAGGTAAGAGGACGAATGGCGACTATCTGGCCTATGGTGAGAGAACACATGGCGGAGGCCCAAACTGCACAGGCGCGGGTCTACAACCGCGGGGCCCAACCCAGGGAGTTCGCCCCCGGGGACAAAGTGCTGGTCTTGGTGCCTACCTCGGAGTGTAAATTCTTAGCCAAATGGAATGGTCCCTACGGGGTAATAGAAAAGGTGGGTACCGTCAACTACCGAGTACGACAGCCCGGACAACGACCCCCCACTAAGGTGTACCACGTAAACCTGTTAAAAAAAATGGGTGGCTCGTGAGGTGCTGTTCTCTCTCACACCCCCCCAGGTCGCTGTGAAAACAGAGCCCGTTCAAGTCCCGATGGGAGAGCAATTGACCCCGAGCCAGCGACAGGACCTGGTCAACTGGAATAGAGACGTATTCTCTGCCGAGGCGGGGCACACCGACCTAATCCAGCACCGGATCATCACGGAGCCAGGAAAACGGGTGAAACTGAGGCCATACAGGATCCCAGAGGCCCGAAGAGAAGCCATCGCGGCCGAGGTAAAAGCTATGCTAAGTGCAGGAATCATTGAGGAATCCAATAGTGAATGGTGTAGTCCAATTGTGCTGGTACCGAAACCGGATGGGTCGATCCGTTTCTGCAATGATTTCAGACAATTAAACGCTATATCTAAATTTGACGCCTACCCTATGCCTAGGATAGATGAACTCATTGAACGCCTCCCAAGAGCCCGTTTCATCACCACGCTGGACCTGACAAAGGGATATTGGCAGGTACCTCTGGCGCCCGAGGCCAGAGAGAAGACAGCGTTCGTCACACCGGACGGCCTCTTCCACTATAAGATGCTACCATTCGGGCTCCACGGGGCCCCACCCACCTTCCAGCGACTAATGGACCGGGTCCTACGACCCCACCGGGTATACGCCGTGGCCTACCTGGACTACATAGTAATACACGGGGAGGAATGGGGGACCCACCTGCAGCAGATCGACGCCGTACTGCAAGCCCTGCGGGGGGCGGGGCTAATAGCCAATCCAAAGAAATGTTGCCTCGGCCTTCGAGATGCAGATTACCTGGGGTATACAATCGGGCGCGGCTGCGTCAAACCCCAGGCAGGAAAGGTCGAGGCGATCCGGGAATGGCCCCGCCCCCGCACCAAGAAGCAGGTATGAGTGTTCTTTGGGCTTTCCAGCTATTACAGACGTTTTGTCCCACATTTCTCCTCCCTAGCAGCGCCCCTCACGGACCTGACCCGAAGCCGGCTGCCAGACCGAGTCCTGTGGACGACCGAGGCAGAGGCAGCCTTCAGAGCCATCAAAGACGCCCTGTGTTCGGAACCAGTGTTGGTGACCCTGGACTTCTCCCAAGTGGTCTCGACCTAGTGGTAAAGACGGATGCATCGGAAACCGGGGTGGGTGCTGTCCTATCCCAGCTACATGAAGGTGAAGAACATCCGATCACCTACATAAGTCGCAAGTTACTACCCCGAGAGCAAAAATATTCCACGGTGGAGAAAGAATGCTTGGCTATCAAGTGGGCCCTAGAGGGTCTGAAGTATTACGTTTTGGGACGGCTCTTCACCCTGGTAACAGACTAAGCACCACTAGTGTGGATGTCTAGAAATAAAGACAATAATGCAAGGGTCACTCGCTGGTTCCTCTCTTTGCAACCGTACACCTTTGACGTCGTCCACAGGTCCGGAGCTGCCCATGGGAACGCGGACGCGCTGTCGCGGAGAGACGCCCTGGGTTCCTGGGCCACCCCGCCCTCGCGTCGGAGCTGAGGGGGGGGGGGGGGGGGTGTGTGTGGCAGCCGGTGGGGACGAAACCACGGTGAAGTGATAGAAGGAAGGTATGTCAGGCTGAGGTGGAAAGATTGCATGCCCATAATAGGAGTTCCGATGACGTCACCGCCTCAGCAAGGGAATCCTCGGCACCTGGAGAAGACTCCGAGTAAGACAGCTGCGGTGAATCACCGGGCTAATCAGCGCCCTAGAAAAGGGGCTGCCAAACAACATTGGAGAGTGAGTTTGGAGTTTTGGAGTTTGTTGGAGAGAGAATTAAAAAGCGCTGTGTATGATCTATTTTGCCAGGAGAAGTCTGCTGTGTGCCCGACCCCCGGATTGTACGAGAACCCGCCCCGTTACCGAACCCCGCCTGTCTGACAACCCTCCGCCTGCATCAGCCCTGGACCGTAGGACAACCCGTCTAAGTGTACCGAACCCTGGCATCGGACAACGACGATTCTCCCGGATTACGGACTGGCTGACGCTCCCGCTAAACATTACCTTTTTTTTCCCGCAAACAGCAATAAAATTGCAATATAAATTGAATCGCCACCGTGTGGACATTGAGATTATTGTTTTCAGTTGCGTGACAACTCCAACCACCGCGGAGTTTGCCACACATTATAGGGAATTTATTACATTTTCAGCTGGGTAATTTTTTTTCAAAACTGATAATGTAATACTTTTGACGGATAATGTAATACTATGTTCATTTTCAGTCCAGAGTTCTACATTTTGTGTTTTAAGAATTTAAGAATGTTATATACATTGGATTTTAAATGAAAGAATGAATATTAGGTTAAAGTGCAGACTTTGAGCACCATACAGCCATATGCACATGGGCAGAAACTCAGGGACATGCAACTACATCCTGATCTTATTGAGTGGGTGATGGACTACCTCCTTGGGAGACCACCATATGTAAGGATCCAGAATTCCAGGTCAGATAAGTTTCTGAGCTATGGGGGGCCAACAGTGCCAAAATTCTGTCGTCTGCGAGTGCGACTGCGAATGCAATTGCCTTATACTGTGCGCTTCACAACATCTCACTCGCAGGTTTACTCGTGTCACTCATCCGCACTGGCACTCGCAGTCACATTGGCATTTGCAGTTGCATTGGCACTGGCACTCGCATTCGCAGTCACATTCGCACTTACATTTTATGAGTGTAGTTAGTAGCCTACTAATTGTTAGCTTGCTGATCTAGCTAGCATGCCAGACGGTTAGGTAACGTTAAGAAGATCAGTATAGGCTACTTTGCTGAATAAAATACAGTATATGGCTAGGCTACTGAATCAGTTCACTAACCTTAGCTAAATACTTTGCGAGTTTGATCTTTGATCAGCTCGGGTAGCCTACTATAGCCTATCTAGCTATCTGATCAGCTAAATTAGGCTAAATATATTAATTTTTATTAAAAGACAAAGATTTTGTTTTCTTGTCAGGTTGAACGTCTTATGGATTTCCTTGAAGTGTGCCAACAATGTCACATTCGAAGAATTTGACGTGGTTTATGAAAAGCTTGCATGAGTTCACCATTTAGCTACTGGAATTATAATGCTGGTTAGTTCTTTTATGGCTCCCGTGCCGAAATTTGACTGCCTGTCAGAATTTGACAACCCCTCGCATGCACGCGCGCCCACTCTGCATTATAACTTTCTTTGCGACTCTGCTCCTTCTCCTTTCGCGATTTCCGACTAATATCTTCCATCTTTCGGTGCATTATCAAGCCATTCTGTGTCACCGTCCGTACAGCCTACTCTTTCTCATTTGAAATGCTTGATTTTCGTGGAGTTCTGACAATTTAAGCAGCATACTTTGCAAGAATCAGCCTAGCCTACGTTAAAAGCGGATAAAATCCATGTAAAGTAGGCTATAGGTTTTTTTTTTTAAACGGCGCTAACGTAGGCTAGTGGAACATAAAATAATCGCAGTTTGACAGCTAGGCTACAAGCCCTGGGAATACGATTCTTCGTTAAGTTCAATGTAGACATAATGTCCAGGACAGCATTATGCTGTGGTGACACATCTGGTCCTCTACTGTAGCCTACACCGTCAAAATGTTTTGTTCATACAGTGAGCACCATAATTCATTGGACAGTGACACATTTTTTGTTATTTTCGTTCTGTACTCTCGCACTTTGAGTTTGAAAGGATACAATGACAATGAGGTAGAAGTGCAGACTGTCAGCTGTTTTTTCATCCATATCGGATGAACCGTTTATAAATTATAGAACCTTTTGTAGGCCTACATAGTCCCCCCCATTTTCGGGCATCAAAAAATATTGGACAGTTTAACATAATGTAGAATAAAGTAATAATTTTAAATATTTGGTCGCATATCCTTTGCATGCCATGACTTCCTGATGCCTGTGACCCAACAATATCTTATTTTCTGGTACTCCTACAAGCGATACTAGGCTATCACCTCTCTGCATTTGAACGGATCTCTATGGGAATTGGGGGGTGGGACTAGATTTAGCTGTAAATTACACTGGAACAGTATGGTTGGCTAAATGGCTCTAAGTCAGGAGTTCACAAACCGGTCCTGGGGGACCCCTGTGTATGCTGGTTTTCGTTGCAACCACAGTTGCAATCCCAGAATTTTAACAAGCTGTTAATCTTTCTTAATTAGGTGCTTTTTATGTTTGGAGGAATTATTCGCCCTCTTAAGCCACATTATGTCAGAAATAGCTATGCATGCCATGTAGAACAAACTCCCCATGTTCACGTTGTGCTTAATTGCAACAATTACATAAAAAGAGGTTACAAAATAATGTATTTTCACTCAAATTAAAGAGTGAAGTGAATCAATAGGCTCCTAATTAGGTTGTTGAACACATGTGTTTAACTCAATTTTTTCTTTAAGCTTAACACAATGCAGGTTTGGCTCATTATCATTTGCTTTGTGTTTGAATTTTTCATTATCTACCAAATGGTTAGTTTTAGTGGCCATGTGTCCACACTTTCACCAATTAGGAGCCTATTGATTCAAATCAGTCTTTAAATGGATCTGTTAAATAATTTTCTTATCTTTTTTAAATAATATAGCACAATAAGCACACTGTGAACATGGGGTGTTTATTCTACATGGCATCCATAGCTATTTCTGATATAATGTGGCTTAAGAGGGTGAATAATTCCTCCAAACATGACAAGCACCTAATTAAGAAAAATTAACAGCTTGTTAAAATTCTGGGATTGCAACTGTGGTTGCAACGAAAACCAGCATACACAGGGGTCCCCCAGGACTGGTCTGGGAACCCCTGCTCTAAGTCATCAAGGGTCTGACGTATCAAACAAGCCTCAAACCATCTGCTGCCAGATATGCAGTAGTTATGGATGGATAACTTGAAGGGTTGTTTCTCCTGACAAATGTTCCTATTGAACTCTATGGAAAAATAAGTCAGGAGAAGAAACCCTTCAATCACTGCGGTGACACATCTGGACCTCTACTATACACCCTCAAAAGCATTTCTTCTGTATACTGACAAAGCATATCTGACAACAAGGGGTCAGTTACAGGCAGGTCAGATTGAATCTGAATCTCTATATCCTTAAAATATTAATGTATTATTAGTATCTACATATATGAACACATATACTCATATTTCAAAGAAGATTTGGGGATATGGGTTAAAATCCCATATGTTATACTACATCAGTGAAAAATAAATTCAGTATCTGTGCCAAATGAAACTCTATTGGTGCCTAATGAAACGCCTAAAGTAGGTTACATAAACAATAAAGTAGCCTATGCATAATGCTGTCCTGGAGGCCTACTTATATGTCTACATTAACCTTAACGAATAATTGTATTCCCAGGGCTTGTAGCTGTCAAACTGCGATTGTTTTATGTTTCAATAGCCTACATTAATGCCGTTTTAAAAATAAACTATAGCCTACTTTACATGCATTTTATCTGCTTTAAACCTAAAGCCTAGGCTACTGATTCTTGCAAATTATGCTGCTTAAATTATGCCGGAACGCCATGAAAATCGAGCATTTCAAATGAGAAAATAGTAGGCTATCTGTACGGACAGTGAAACAAAATGGTCCAATCATCCACCGAAAGAAGGAAGATATTAGCCGGAAATTGCGAAAGGAGAAGGAGCAGAGTCACAAAGAAAGTAGCTAATAATGCAGAGTGGGCGCGCGTGCACGCGGTTGTCAAATTCTGACAGGCAGTCAGATTTCGGCACGGGAGCCATAAAAGCAGTAGCAGAATGCTTGACTTCCAGTAACGGTGAACTCGTGCAAGCTTTTCATAGACCACGTCAAATTCTTTGAATGTGACATTACTACAAGGAAATTAAATAGTTAAATAGCCTCGCCTACTCTACTTCTAGCCTACTCTGTGGCCGCGTTTGACATTTCTCTGTTGTTCTTGGGATTGTATCGCCACCCTGTGGTTTTCAATGCTAACTGCAGTGGTATCGACATGATCATGCGAATGCGAGTACGAGTGCCAATGCGAGTACGAGTGCCAATGCGAGTGCCAATGCGACTGCCAGTGCCAGTGCGAATGCAATTAACTAGCGTTAGTTAATTGAACTGTTTGTAGCGTAGTCACTGTGTAGTTGAAGTAAATTGCGGGGGGTACTGGTTTTGCTCATTTCCACGTCCTGGAAATTCTCTATTCCCACTGTACCCTGCCTGAATATCTCCTCCTTTGAGTTTCATGCAGTCACTGTAACTCACCCATCTGCACTTAACATTGTTGTTCTCTATCGCCCTCCAGGTCCAAACTGGACACTCTCCAAGGGTTCCTTCCCTGAGGATGGTACCCCTGTAATCCTACTGGGAGACTTCAACCTCCAACCAGACAGTTCCCAGCTATCCAGTGTCGCCTCACTCCTCCAGTCCTTCGCCCTCACTCAGTCCCCATCGCCTGCCACCCACAAGGGTGGTAACCAACTGGACCTTGTACTCACCAGGAGTTGCGCCACATCTGAACTCACGGTGACCCCCCTCCACGTATCTGACCATTTCTTTATCTCATTTTCTCTCTCCTGCCCACTCTCCCTCAACTCCGCTAACAACCCACCCACTGTTATGTTCAGGAGAAATCTCTGCACCCTCTCACACTCCTCTCTCACTACTTCTGCTCTCTCTGCACTTCCTCCTCCT
This sequence comes from Synaphobranchus kaupii, assembly GCA_029718625.1. Taxonomy (NCBI): domain Eukaryota; kingdom Metazoa; phylum Chordata; class Actinopteri; order Anguilliformes; family Synaphobranchidae; genus Synaphobranchus; species Synaphobranchus kaupii. The sequence goes on from CM056382.1 coordinate 16,401,110, forward strand.
GCTACCTTTGCTAAAATGCCTATTGATGTTGCCACCTCTGTGTTTAACTCATGCCTCTCTCAGTCTCTCAACTCACTATGTCCTTTTGTCTCCAAACCAGCTCGACCATCACCACCCTCCACGTGGCTGACGGATTTTCTCAGATCCAGCAGAACCATGCTGCGAGCTGCTGAGAGAAAGTGGAGGAAATCCAGATCCCCAGATGACCTGGCCTCCTACCACACTTTGCTGGCAGCCTTCACAGCTGCAACCACATCAGCTAAAACTTCATTTTTCCAGTCTAAAATTGATGCATGTGTATCTAACCCACGTAAACTCTTTTCCACCTTCTCCTCCCTGTTATCCCCCCTCCACCCCCTTCACCATCCTCCCTCTCTGCAGATGACTTCCTGACCCACTTTGAGGGGAAGGTGGCCGCGATCCGGAACTCCTTCACGCATCCGGTGACACCCCACATCCCCATACTGAACCCATCGCTACACTGTCGTCCTTCAAGATTCTGGAGGACTCAGATGTGCTCCAGCTGGTGACGCGCCATCGCGCAACCACCTGTCCACTAGACCCCATACCTTCAGCAGTCCTCCAGTCTATATCTGCTGAGCTCCTTCCATATCTGTCTTCCATTAGTAACACCTCCCTAATGTGGCCATGTTCCTGCTGCCTTTAAAACTGCCCGTGTAACCCCACTCCTTAAAAAACCTAGCTTGGATCCCGCTGATGTCAGGAACTACCGTCCTGTATCTCTCTTGCCCTTCCTGTCCAAAACAATTGAACGTGCTGTCCTTAACCAACAGTATGTTTTTGTCCACCAGAACAACCTGCTTGACCCGCATCAGTCCGGCTTCAGAACCGGCCATTCCACTGAAACTGCTCTCCTGGCCGTGACGGAGCCACTGCTAGAGCCTCCTCTCTCTCTGTTCTGATTCTCCTTGACCTGTCTGCGGCATTCGACACGGTCAACCACAAACTCCTGATCCCCACACTCGCTGAGATGGGCATTTCTGGAACTGCCCTCTCTTGGTTTGTATCGTATCTCACTGATAGATCCTACCAAGTCTCCTGGAAGGGTTCCGTCTCTGCTCCCCATCCCCTGTCTACAGGAGTCCCGCAGGGATCTGTACTGGGTCCTCTACTGTTCTCTATGTATACTAAGTCTCTTGGTTCAGTAATTAATTCACATGGCTTCTCATACCATAGCTATGCTGATGATACTCAACTCTTCCTCTCTTTCCCTCCCTCTACCCCAGAGGTTAAGGAGAGGATATCTGCTTGTCTGACTGACATCTCTGAGTGGATGGCTACCCATCACCTGAAGCTCAACCTTGACAAGACAGAGCTCCTCTTCATGCCGTACAAGACCTCCCCACTACATGACCTCTCCATCACCGTTGACGGGACCGTGGTGGCTGCCTCCCGCTCTGCAAGGAACCTTGGGGTGGTCCTGGACGACCGGCTGGACTTCAAAGACCACATCAGGGCGACGGCACGGTCCTGCAGGTTCCTCCTGTACAACATCAGGAGGATTCGACCGTACCTGACCACTTACTCCACCCAGCTTCTTGTCCAGACCATGGACACCTCACGCCTGGACTACTGCAACTCCCTGCTCGCAAGCCTTGCAAGCCTCTTCAACTGATCCAGAATGCAGCTGCCCGGCTTGTGTTCAACCTCCCGAAATTTTCCCACGTAACCCCCCTGCTGAGGTCACTCCACTGGCTGCCAATTGCAGCCAGGATCAGGTTCAAAGTTCTGACCCTGACCTACACTGCAGCCAATAGGCCAGGCCCCGCCTACCTGCAGGACTTAATCCAGAACTATGTTCCTGCTCGACCACTTGGCCCTTCTACAGCAGGGCGACTTGCACTTCCCCCCCTCCATGTCAAAGGCTCTCGCTCGTCCCGACTGCGGAGTTTTTCCACCTTAGCTCCTCAGTGGTGGAATGAACTTCCCATTCCCCTACGTTCTACTCGAACCCTGCCTGCATTCCGTCGAGGCCTGAAGACACACCTCTTCAGACTCCACCTTGACTGATATTCTAACCTAGGAATATCAGTTCCCTGTGTTTACTAGTTCCCTGTGTTTTCCTGTCTGTTTGTTATAGTTTATAATAGTATTTAGAATAGAAGTGTAGTATAGCTGATTTACCCACAGCTTACTGTGAACTACAGTCAACGTTCATTACTAGGGATAGCTGCTACATTATGGGAAGGATGTGCTTTGTCTTGTCTGTTCTGTAGTGATCTTGATGATGTCTGTATGCACTTATTGTACGTCGCTTTGGATAAAAGCGTCTGCTAAATGAATGTAATGAGTGCCAGTGCGAATGTGACTGCGAGTGCCAGTGCGACTGCGAATGCCAATGCGACTGCGAGTGCCAACGTGAATGCAACTGCGTATAAGGAAGTGGCGGCCACGCGTAATTATCGAACCAAGATGGCGCAGTGTTTTTACCTTGTAGCGTAGCTCGCTACATTCCGTTTAGCAAAGCACAATTAATTAGGTAAGGCCCGCAGTTACATTTTTTTACTTTAGAGTATTTTTGAGACAGTTTTAGTGTAGTTATGTCGAGATTTTTGAGGCGTTTATCCGTGCACCAAGTGCTAGACAAACTGGATAAGCCAGAAGATGTTTTTGCCGAGGGAGACTCATCCTGTCTCAGTGACGCTGAATCCACTGATGACCGAGATGATGTTGCTGACATGTAAGTTGTTTTATCATATATTTATCATACTAACAGTGTTATGCTATAAACGCATTGAATTTCGCCATGGCAGGTAACGTCGTTAGGGCTGGTGGAATTACCGATTTTTCGATATACCAGTGTGAATTCACGCAATGCCATGCGGGTTCGTAATTACATTGTCAACTGTATTTTATTGTTTTTCATACAATTAATATTACAAATTGCACATTCCAACGGTATGATAAATAAATTATGAAGTAAACTTGAAGGGTGTATTGTTTGTGTTGACAAACTCGCACGTGTTACGTGGCGTTGCCAACAACACAGATGTTTGTGGAAACGGTAAGTTTGGTGTAAGCATCGAAGAAATGTGCAATTTAGCTGCAATGCGTGAATCCCTGTTTTTCTTCTGTGAAGCTAACTAACCTTATATACTTATGCATAAAATCGGTCCCTCTCAGCTAAATTAATATAGATAGTATTACCTTTACAGTGGCAAGCTAGCAAGCAAAATTACAGGTAACAAGCAGCTAGCTATCTATTGTTGTGTCTGAGATGAGCTACTAAATCGATTTTTTTGAGTGTGAAATGGCTTCTGGAAGTGTTTAGTAAAGTCATTGTTCCACATGAGTAAATTGTTCTGTATGCAGTACAGAAGGCTGTGCAGGTAAACAAAATGGCAATTTATGCATGGTATGAGGGAGAGAACATGATGACATGAGGGAGTACTTGTTTATTATTATTATTGTTGATTGTTGTTGTATAAGGGGGACTAATGGGTATATCAACATGGTGGACAATTCCATGGACAGGGTTAGTGGGGTTTGTAATGATGCAGATTGCTCTCCTGAGGGAATGTGTAGTCTAAATGGCTTCTGTATGAATGGTTAAATAATCTCTCCTCACCCTCCACCCCCATGTTTTGATCCTTTGCCTTTTTTTGTTTTTAGTTCATTTTTTTTTAGCTTTTTGGACCCTGCCATTTTGTACTTTCTTTGTGTAAATACGGGTAACTTCAGCAATTAGAGGGCAAGGATCTTTTATTTGTTACAGCAGGGGTGTTTTTATTTTTTATCTAGGAAACTGGTGGACTTTTGATTTTTTATCCACTGCACTTTTAATAGTACACCTTAGTGCACTTGTATATAGTTGATATATGTTTTGTCATGTATAAAGTTTTGCCTCCTAAAACCCAACCCCAACGTCCCTGTCATAGGAGGTGGCAACAGAATAAAGGACAGGACTGGCAAGCAGTAATGTGTAGGGAAGTTTCATACTATTCCCATTATTCATTTGAAAACCTGTTTGCACATTCCTGGACTCATTGTCTGGCTAATGGGGCTCTGGTGAAATTACACAAGATTCACTGTGCTGCTACATGGGTTTTGACAGCTTTTTGTAACCTTGGGTAGTTAGTTGTGCAATATGAAGAGCACCAAGAACACATCTAAAAATTAACTTTTATTGCCAATATTGACAAATTATCTCATTTTATTGTAAAAACCTAAAAAATAAATCATATTGAGACCTTTCTGGAACACTGCCATTTTTGGCACATTTGGCACCATTTGGATAACGAAAAAAGGGGTTCACCTGAAAAAAACCCTGTAAAATTTGAATGGTTTGAGATATTGACACCAGATTGTTACCAGAGGTAGGCAGCATATTGATGAATCGGATAGAGGAGTCATTTCCTCCATAGCATTTGTAGCTCCCCAGGTAAAAATTCTTAAACTTGAATGTAGGTACCCGTTTTTTTAGTTTTTTTATATTTTCTGTACATAAATTGTTGTAGTTAAGTATCAAAAACTGGATTTCTATGAGTTCTCACTGCTTAGTCGTAATACTGCAGTGTCTGCTTTAATAAAAGCCATGAACCATATTTGTACCATTTATAGTTTTTGAGATAACCACCTTTGTTTGTCACTAGTGAAAACAGGCAAAAATTGGCCTATTTTGCCCTCGGTAGGAAGAGGTTAAAAACCACTTTCCCAGAAGGAATGGATATATCTTAAGGATATTTAATCAAAATATTGAGGTGAGCAGTTTATTATATATTATTAAATTAATGAAATGTATAATTTAATAATTTCCGTAACGCCCGCGTTACCGCTAGGGGGCGTTTGGCAGCAAGAGGTTAAGTGTTTTACAAAAAATGCTAATTAGCGGAAAATCGAAGATGGCAGACTTCATGGTTTCAAGAGGCAAATTTGTTGGGCATGAGTAGCAGGACATGTACACCAAATTTTGTGACTGTAGATCAAACGGGGCATCGGAAGTGGGTGTGGTAATGATTTTTAGTGAATTTTAAGACTTGGCACGCTTGTTGGGATTCCCAAACTCTTGAATCCAGTATATTATGACGCAGATTAAACACCTGGTGGCGCTGTAGTGCACGTGACAAAATTTTGACATTGACACGCCCACTGCCGACGCCCCGTTTCACCTAGAGTCACAAAATTTGGTATGCATGTCCATTTGCTCATTCTGAACAAATTTGCCTCAAGGACCCATAAAGTCCGCCATATTGGATTTTTTGCTAATTAGCATTTTTTGTAAAACGCTTTAAAATGCTACTCCTCCTACAAAATTTGACCAATTGAGATGAAACTTGGTTTACATACTCCTTATACCATGTCTCATAAAAGTTATATTTGGAATTTTGATATTTTCAAATATGGCCGAATGACGAGCCAATGAAATTTCACTGGGCGTGGCTTATCACAAAAATGCTAATAATTCCAAAACGATTACTACAGTTTTATCCCAATCCATCCATGTGGTGGCGCTATAGAGTTCCAAATATAAATAAATATAAAAAAATTCACTAAAAATCACAGTTCCTTTGCAGAGATGTGCAACTTGCTACAGTGACAAAGAGCCGGATTTGGATCATATAACTTTACTAATTTGGTGGGCGCCATCTTGAATTTGCCGACATTTTGGCTTAAATGTACTCATTTATTACTTCTTTGAGTTTTTCCTTAACCGCTAGACTCATTAGCATGAAACTTGGCAAATAGTTAGAAGTTGTCATCATACAAGCTCACACCGAATTTCGTGGCGATAGGCCAGTTGGTGGCGCTGTAGTGCACGTGTAAATATTGTGACATTGACACGCCCACTGGCGACGCCCCGTTTGACCTAGAGTCACAAATTGTGGTGTACAGGTCTCTCTGCTCATGCTGAACAAATTTGCCTCAAGAATCCATGAAGTCAGCCATATTGGATTTTCCGCTAATTAGCATTTTTTGTATAACACTTAAAATACTACTCCTCCTACAAAATTTGGCTAATTTACATGAAACGAGGTACACAAACTCGTTAGACCATGCTTCATAAAAGTTATATTCAGAATTTTGATATTTTAAAAGATGGCCGAATGACGAGCCAATTAATTTTCAATGGGCGTGACTTATCACAAAAATGCTGATAATTCCAAAATCATTTGACAGAAAGTTATGAAACCTGGTAGATCTATTAAGAGTAACATGAGGAATGGACCACTATAGTTTCAACCCAATCGAGCAACGTGGTGGCGCTATATAGATCCAAATAAAAAATTTTTTTTAAAATTCACAAAAAAATAATTGACACGCCCACTGCATACGCCCCGTTTTATCTAGAGTCAGAAAATGTGGGATAGAGGTCCGTCTGCTCATACTGAACAAATTTGCCCCAGGAACCATGAAGTTAGCCCTATTGGATTTTCCGCTAATTAGCATTACTTGTAAAACACTTAAAATACTACTCCTCCTACAAAATTTGACCAATTTACATGAAACCTGTTAAACACACACCTTACACCATGCATCATAAAAGTTATAAACAGAATTTTGATATTTTAAAAGATGGCCGAATGACGAACCAATAAATATCCAGTGGGCGTGGCTTATCACAAAAATGCTAATAATTCCAAAACCATTTCACAGAAAATTATGAAACTTGGATGGTCTTTTAAGAGTAGAATCTGGACCTGACCTCTCCAGTTTCAACCCAATCGAGCCACGAGTTGGCGCTATAGAGATCCAAATATAAGAAAATATTTAAAAATTCACTAAAAATCATTGACACGCCCACTGCCGACGCCCCGTTTGATCTTCAGTCACAAAATTTGGTGTATACATCCCGCTACTCCTGCCCAACAAATTTGCCTCAAGAGACCATGAAGTCTGCCATCTTCAATTTTCCGCTAATTAGCATTTTTTGTAAAACACTTAAAATGCTATTCCTCCTACAGAATTAGACCAATTTGCACCAAACCTGTTCAAGGTACTCAAACCGCTTCCCTACATACATGCATTACTTTACAAAGGTGTATGTCAAAACTTGGCTGAATGAGAAGCCAATAGATTTTGCATTGGGCGTGGCTTATCGCACAAATGCTAGTACTTCTAAAACCGTTTGATATAAAGTTCTGAAACTTGGTGGGTTGATTGAGAGTTAGATCAAGACTTGAACCCTGCAGTTTAAACTCAATCAATCTGCGTGGTGGCACTAAAGAAATACAAATGTTGGGATGGCAGGTATGCCATCCACCAAGTACACTATCTCTGCTTAACAGGCCGTCTACCTACTATAGCAACTGTGAAATTTCCTGTAGCTTAGTGGTTAAGGCATTTGACTGCCGTGTAGTAGGTTGGTGGTTCGATCCCCACCTGTTCCCGAGTTTTTTTTTGAGGCACACAATGTGCACGACATTGTAAGAATGTTCTTTTTATTGCAAAGGCTAGGAAATTTCACAATATTACCTGTTATCTGTTTGAATTATGAAGTCAGCAAGCCAAAACAATCTGATACCGCAACACACAAGTCTTATTTGGCCTGCTCATTTCTGTTAACCTGCTTTGGCCTAGTGGATACAGTATTGGCTTTCCATGTCTGTGGTCAGCGGTTCAATTCCGCCTTGGTACTAATGGCTAGGTTAATGTTTGGCAAAACTATTGTGCAAATGCTATGCTTCTTTCAATGTTGTTTTCACATTAAGAAACACCTTTTTATTGCAAAAGTTAAGCAATTTAACAGTATTAACTGTTCACTGTTTCACTTGTACTTCAAAGACTTAATACGCAAGCCCTTACCGGATCGGGTTAAGATACCATCAGCAATGGCAAAAGCCCTGATTAGAAACAAATATTTGTATTTTGGGTCAACCCTGTCTAGAGTTGTCTCCCATTTTGCGGTTTCTGCGTTTGACAAATGCCGCTAATGCCGCATGGTCCCCGGAAATCGCTGCTTGCAGCTATATTTGTATATTTGGATCTCTATAGCACCACCACGTGGCTCGATTGGGTTGAAACCGGAGAGGTCAGGTCCAGATGTTACTCTTAAAAGACCTTCCAAGTTTCATAACTTTCTGTGAAATGGTTTTGGAATTATTAGCATTTTTGTGATAAGTCACGCCCACTGGAAATGTCTTGGCATGTCATTCGGCCATCTTTTAAAACATCATACTTCTGAATATAACTTTTATGAGACATGGTCTAAGGAGTGTGCAAACCAAGTTCCATCCCAATTGGTCTAATTTTGTAGGAGGAGTAGCATTTTAAGCGTTTTACAAAAAATGCTAATTAGCAAAAAATCCAATATGGCGGACTTTATGGGTCCTTGAGGCAAATTTGTTCAGAATGAGTAAAGGGACCTGTATACCAAATTTTGTGAAACGGGGCGTCAGCAGTGGGCGTGTCAATGTCAAAATTATGTCATGTGCACTACAGCGCCACCAGGTGTCCAATCTGCGTCATAATATATAGGATCCAAGAGTTTGGGAAACCCAACAATTATTATCGATAAAGAATCGGATCGATAAGCGAAATCGATAATGGCATCGGTATCAATAAAATCGAATGATTCCCATTCCTACTCACTACTTCATAAGGGATGAATATGGTATATATTTGGCTCCGGAACCTTACTCCTGGATAGGGGTTGGACTCTATTCTTCTCCGGAGTTGCCCAAGGTGTGAGGCGTCGGGCGGGGGTGGGGATACTCATAAGTCCCCGGCTGAGTGCCGCTACGTTGGAGTTCACCCCGGTGGGCGAGAGGGTCGCCTCCCTGCGCCTAAGGGTTATGGGGGGGAAAACTCTGACTGTTGTCTGTGCTTATGCACCGAACAGCAGTTCAGAGTATTCGGCCTTCTTGGAGACCCTGAATGGAGTCCTACATGGGGCTCCTGTAGGGGACTCCGTAGTCCTGCTGGGAGACTTCAACGCGCACGTGGGCAACGATGGAGACACTTGGAGAGGCGTGATTGGGAGAAACGGCCTCCCTGATCTGAACCCGAGCGGTGGTTTGTTATTGGACTTCTGTGCTAGTCATGGATTGGCCATAACAAACACCATGTTCGAACATAAGGGTGCTCATAAGTGTACATGGTACCAGAGCACCCTAGGCAGAAGGTCGATGATCGATTTTGTCATCGTATCATCGGACCTGAGGCCGTATGTATTGGACACTCGGGTGAAGAGAGGGGCAGAGCTGTCTACTGATCATCATCTGGTGGTGAGTTGGGTCAGATGGCCGGGGAAGCCTCTGGACAGACCTGGTAAACCCAAACGTGTAGTGCGGGTGAACTGGGAACGTCTGGAGGAGGCCCAGGTCCGGGAGACTTTCAACTCGCACCTCCGGCAGAGCTTTTCTGGCATCCCTGTGGAGGCTGGGGACATTGAACCAGAGTGGACAATGTTCAAAGCTTCCATTGCTGAAGCTGCGGCTGAGAGTTGTGGTCTCAAGGTCTTAGGTGCCTCAAGGGGCGGTAACCCTCGAACACCTTGGTGGACACCGGTGGTCAGGGAAGCCGTCCGACTGAAGAAGGAGGCCTTCCGGGATATGTTATCCTGGGGAACTCCGGAGGCAGTTGCAAGGTACCGACAGGCTCGAAGGACTGCAGCCTCAGTCGTGGCAGAGGCAAAGCAGCGGGTGTGGGAGGAGTTCGGAGAAGCTATGGAGAAGGACTTTCGGTCGGCACCAAAGAGGTTCTGGAAAACCGTCCGACACCTCAGGAGGGGGAAACGGGGAACCATCCAAGCTGTTTATAGTAAGGATGGGACACTGTTGACCTCAACTGATAAGGTGTTAGGGCGGTGGAAAGAACACTTTGAGGAACTCCTGAACCCGACTAATCCACCCTCTGTAGTAGAGACAGAGCTGGAGGATGATGGGGGATCAACATCGATTTCCCTGGAGGAAGTCACTGTGGTAATCAAACAACTCCACAGTGGCAAAGCCCCAGGGGTTGATGAGATCCATCCAGAAATGCTGAAGGCTCTGGGTGTTGAGGGGCTGTCATGGATGACACGTCTCATCAACATTGCGTGGAAGTCGGGGGCAGTGCCTAAGGAGTGGCAGACCGGGGTGGTGGTTCCCCTGTTCAAAAAGGGGGACCAGAGGGTGTGTGCCAACTATAGAGGCATTACACTACTCAGCCTCCCCGGGAAAGTCTACTCTAAGGTACTGGAAAGGAGGGTCCGGCCGATAGTCGAACCTCAGATTGAAGAGGAACAATGTGGATTCCGTCCTGGTCGTGGAACAACGGACCAGCTTTTCACTCTCGCAAGGATCCTAGAGGGGGCCTGGGAGTATGCTTTTCCGGTCTGCATGTGTTTTGTGGATTTGGAGAAGGCTTATGACCGGGTTCCCCGGGAGATATTGTGGGAGGTGCTGCGGGAGTACGGGGTGAGGGGGTCACTACTCAGGGCCATCCAATCTCTGTACACCCAAAGCGAGAGCTGTGTCCGGGTGATCGGCAGTAAGTCGGACTCGTTCCCGGTGGGGGTTGGCCTCCGTCAGGGCTGCGCCTTGTCACCTATCCTGTTTGTGGTATTCATGGACAGGATTTCAAGGCGTAGTCGTGGAGGAGAGGGGTTGCAGTTCGGTGGGCTGAGGATTACATCGCTGCTGTTTGCAGATGATGTGCTCCTGATGGCACCATCGGTCTGTGACCTTCAGCACTCACTGGATCGGTTCGCAGCCGAGTGTGAAGCGGCTGGGATGAGGATCAGCACCTCTAAATCTGAGGCCATGGTTCTCCGCAGGAAACCGATGATTTGTCTACTCCAAGTAGGGAATGAGTCTTTACCCCAAGTGAAGGAGTTCAAGTATCTCGGGGTCTTGTTCTCGAGTGAGGGGACGATGGAGCGCGAGATGAGCCGGAGAATCGGAGCAGCAGGAGCGGTATTGCGTTCGCTTTACCGCACCGTTGTGAGGAAGAGAGAGCTGAGCCAGAAGGCAAAGATCTCGATCTACCGGTCAATCTTCGTTCCTACTCTTACCTATGGTCATGAAGGATGGGTCATGACCGAAAGAACGAGATCGCGGATACAAGCGGCCGAAATGGGTTTTCTCCGGAGTGTGGCTGGCTTCTCCCTTAGGGATAAGGTGAGAAGCTCAGTCATCCGTGAGGGACTCGGAGTAGAGCCGCTGCTCCTTTGCTTAGAAAGGAGCCAGTTGAGGTGGTTCGGACATCTTGTAAGGATGCCACCTGGTCGCCTCCCTAGGGAGGTGTTTCAGGCACGTCCAGCTGGGAGGAGACCACGGGGCAGACCAAGGACCAGGTGGAGGGACTATATCTCCACGCTGGCCTGGGAACGCCTTGGGATCCCCCAGTCAGAGCTGGTCAATGTGGCCAGGGAAAGGGAAGTTTGGGGCCCCCTGCTGGAACTGCTACCTCCGCGACCCGACTTCGGATAAGCGGTTGAAGATGGATGGATGGATGGATGGTTTCGTAATACAGTTATGAATGGTGAATCATATGTCACTTTAGTATAAGGGCCCAAGATCCTTTATAAGGTGGTTATGAATATGTATTAAGGGCTAATGTATCAATAACCATTTAATGAGAGAGGAATATAGTTTCACTGTTATGAATGGTACATCATATGGCCAAAAATGTGTCGGTCACAAAAACGGCAAAACTATTTAAGGTGGCAAGGGAAACAGTGTCAAAAAGTATGAGAACATACTGGCCGCAAGTCAAAGCTCTCTGACTTGGTAGGATAGTTGCTAATAACCACAGAACTGCAGTTCTAAAAATCACCACAGAATTGAATCAATCCATATCTGAACCAGAAAAACTACATCATGAGCTTCACAAAGCTGGTATTTATGGCATTCGTAAACCATTTGTATCAAAGGCTAATGCACAAAAACGTTTTATGTTTGGAGAAAGCCTAAGGAGGCATGCAATCCACAATGTCTGCTGCCAACTGTTAAGTATGGTGGTGGTTCTGTAATGGTATGGGCAGCCATTTCATGGGACTCATTGGGTCCAATGGTTGCTCTCCATGGATGTGTAATGGGCAAACAATATGAAACCATTTTACAAGACCAGATGCACCCTATGGTGCAAACAATGTTCACTCATGACGTCCCCATATTCCAACATGGTAACGCCCCCATACACACTGCTAAAAACATTCCAAGAACGCGAGAATGATGTCAATGGCCCATGGCCTGCACAATCACCAGATCTAAACATAATTGAATCTTTATGGGAAGTTCTGGAGCGCAGATTGCGACCTAGATTTCCACCTCCTTCATCCCTCAAAGAACTGGAGACTGTCCTTCTAGAACAATGGGCTAATATCCCACTACACAGTTTGAGGGATACAAATTATATTGAAAGCATAATGGGGTGCTTTTTAATGGCATGATTTGGATCCCCTCTGCCCCTTAGAGGTCAAGGTCAGTGCTAATCACTACATGATGATACGGAGTGAAGCATTTATTTTCTGATAGGAGCAATGTCTTCAAGGATGCCAATGCCCCTATCATAGAGACTTTATGTTGGTTTTCCACTTTTTTGTCCATTACCTGTAGATCACAGGAAGTCTCTGAACCCAGACAGCAGGGTGAGCCTCTCTTACATTACCATCTGGAAACAGCACTGCAATATCCCGGGGACGTGGTGGCTTAGACATTGGTCATTCTCAGAGGGTGGTTCATGGAAGTGTTTTCCTGTTTTAAACTCCACTTTCACCTTTTACATACAAAAAGTGGGCAGGTTTATCATTCTGAACTGCACTGCTTTCACCGGGCTTATAGCAGAGAGGTATGAGCCTGGCACACAAGGCTACATGACAGGTGACAGCTGTTATCTAATAGGACATGGTATGGCATGCTAATGTCACTTGCTGCATCTGTAGTTGCATCAAAGGGACTATGCCTACTAACGGTACTTGACATAAGGATCTCATGTCGTTTCACTTCGTATGTCATGGTAATGTCAATTTCTGCATCAATGTTGACATAACACACCATATGCCTATTTGCGGTCATTGACAAACACTTATGAATGTGTTATGTAGTGCTTATGAAGACGTTATATAGCTCTTATGAAGGACCCTTCAGAGGAAGTGTTACCCTTCATTTAATGTTGTCTTCACATTAAGAAACACCTATTAACTGTTTCGCTTGAACTCCACATTTCTGTTAACCTGCTTTGGCCTAGTGGATACAATCTTGGCTTTCCATGTGTGTGGTCAGTGGTTCAATTCCAGCTTGGTACCAATGGCTAAGTTAATGTTTGGCAAAACTATTGTGCAAATGCGATGCTTCATTTAATGTTGTTTTCAACACCTATTAACCGTTTCACTTCTACTTAAAAGCCGCAAGCCCTTACTGGATCGGGTTAAGATACCATCACCAATGTTATTATTATTAGGCTGTTGTATTTTTCATAACGGTTTGCACACATGATAATGTTCACAGCAACAGCTGCAATCATAGGCATATGCTTCATTTCAACTTCGGGGGAGACACACAGCTGGACCGCCTAGTCAAACGTCAAGTCTCACAAGCATACTAGTTGGGACCAATTCATATGAAAATATTGGCAGTGACATGTCTTGCTCTCTCCCCCAAAATTTTATTCTTCATGGCATGCATAGCTATTTCTGACATAATGTGGCTTGAGTGTATATTAAGCGTGTTTGCAGCTGATCACCTCAGAGTGCATCTTGTTGCGTCGAGGATCATCTAGACTAGGCTGGGATTCAGGTAAGCGTATCTTTTTTCATTGCTTTCAGCTGTTGTTAGTTAGTTGAACAGATTGGAGTCACTCGGTAGCTTAGCTTATTTTGAATTGTTTGCAGTTAGTCCGTAGCTCGCTCGCTGTGATTGGGCCAGCTACCTGTCTTTTCTGTTGCTAATTAGGAGTTGGAACCTGTTTCACCTGTGTGTATTAGCCCCGCAAGCAGCTGAGTGCAATTAAGTAACTGCATAAAGCTAAAACAGAGGCTGCCGTAACACGGCAGCCTCGGCATCAGTTTACCTGACCTGTTTGTTCTGCTCTTTGCTAGGACCCTATCTAACCTCTCTTTTCACCACCTACCATGTGTCTAACCCCCATTCCTCTGTGCTCTATGCCTCGCCCCAGGAGGTCCAACCACGGCAGGCGCTGCCTGGCTAACCTGGTCTGCCCAACCCTCTCCTCTTATAAGGAACCTACGCCAAGATGAAGTCCCTCCACTTCCTGGCTCTCACTGAGACCTGGATCACCCCAGATAACACAGCCACTCCAGCTGCCCTGTCTGATGGCTACTCCTTTTCGCACACCCCCAGGGCCTCTGGGCGAGGCGGGGGCACTGGTTTGCTTATCTCTCAGTCCTGGAAATTCTCCATGCCCTCTTTACACAGCCTAAATATCTCCTCCTTTGAGTTTCATGCAGTCACTGTAACTCACCCGTCTAAACTTAACATTGTTGTTCTCTACTGCCCTCCAGGTCCACTCAGCGCTTTCCTGGATGAACTGGACACTCTCCTGAGCTCCTTCCCTGAGGATGGCACCCGTATAGCGTACCGAACCCGGTTATCGGGCGGAAACCAGACATTTTTGTGATCAACATACGATACTGATATTATTCGGGCACATACCATTGAACATATTATATTTATTAGGTTCACAAAACGATAAGCTAACTTTTAAGCCAATAACCATGTAGATGTGACCGGTAGTTTTTATGTTTTAACGTCTTTTAGATGAGAAAGTACTGTCAAAAAAGGGGCGCCCTTTATCGGGCGGCTCTTGTAGTGCATAAACAAGCTCACGATTATTGTTGTTTTAATAATCAATTAATAGTTGATTTCATCAAGAAAGATACAGTTTGAATAACCAATATGTTGGCAAAATAGCTGGCTAACTGGATAGTTTACCTGGCAGTCCGAAAGATGTCAATATTGTGTTTATTTCTTCACAAAACGATAAACTAAGTTTTAAGCCAATATTAAACATGTAGACGTGACCGGTAGTTTTTTGTTTTAACGTCTTTTAGATGAGACAGTAATGTCAAAAAAGGGGAGACAACTATCGTTTATTGGCTTAAAAGAGATAGGCTCAATCGCATTGGATTTATTTCTTTACAAAAACGATGTTAACTTTTAAGCCAATAACGTGTTTCTTTTTTCGTTTTAACGTCTTTAAGATGAGACGAGACTGCCAAAGAAAGGGCGCCCATTATCGGGCGGCTGTTGTAATCCATAAACAAGCTCATGATTATTGTTGTTTTAAGAATCAATTAATAGTTTATTTCATCAAGAAAGATACCGTTTGAATAACCAATATATTGGCTAAATAATTATTGTTTTTTTCACATAGGGGGCGTGATAAAAAGGCTCATAAAATGTGTAATTATCGTTAAATATTCATGAAAATGAGCGGATACATACCTTGTTTGGTTTGAAGTGGGTGGGAAATACTGGTTTTCTTTTTTTCGTTGGCAAATCAGCTCTCGAGGAAGTTCAAATATGGTCGAAAGAGGACGTGCCCGATAAAGGGCGCCGCCCGATAAAGGGCGCCCTGTAGCTAATTCTACTGGGTGACTTCAACCTCCAGCCAGAGAGCTCCCAGTCATCCAGTGTCACCTCACTCCTCCAGTCCCTCGCCCTGACCCAGTCCCCATCGCCCGCCACCCACAAGGCTGGTAACCAACTAGACCTTGTATTCACCAGGAGCTGCGCCACGTCTGAACTCACAGTGACTCCGCTCCATGTATCGGACCATTTCTTTATTTCATTCTCTCTCTCCTACCCACTCTCCCACATCTCCCCTAACAACCTACCCCCCTGTAACTTTCAGGAGAAATCTCTGCACTCTCTCACACTCCTCTCTCTCTACCTCTGCTCTCTCAGTACTTCCTCCTCCTGCATCTTTTGTTAATTTACCTATTGAAGTTGCCACCTCCACCTTTAACTCCTGCCTCTCTCAGTCTCTCGATTCACTATGTCCTCTTGTCTCCAAACCGGCCCGATCATCACCCCCATGCCCGTGGCTGACTGATTCTCTCCGATCCAGCAGAACCACGCTGCGAGCTGCTGAGAGAAAGTGGAGGAAATCCAGATCTCCAGATGATCTGGCCTCGTATCACACTCTGCTGGCAGCCTTCACATCAGCAACTACGTCTGCTAAGGCAACATTTTACCAGTCAAAAATTAATGCATGCATGTCTAACCCCCATAAACTCTTTTCCACCTTCTCTTCCCTGCTGATCCCTCCTCCACCCCCCTCACCCTCTTCCCTCTCTGCCGATGACTTCCTGATCCACTTTGAGGAGAAGGTAGCCGTGATCCGAAACTACTTCACACATCTGGTGACGCCTCATATGCCCCATAATGAACCCACCACTACATTTTCGTCCTTTAAGACTCTGGAGGACACAGATGTACTCCAACCTGTAACGCGCCAGTGTGCAACCACCTGCCCACTGGACCCCATCCCGTCGGCAGTCCTCCAGTCTATATCTGGTGAGGTCCTTCCATATCTTACCTCCATTTTCAACACCTCCTTAACCTGTGGCTATGTTCCTGCTGTTTTCAAAACTGCCTGTGTTACCCCACTCCTTAAAAAACCTAGCTTAGACCCCTCTGATGTTAGAAACTATCATCCTGTGTCTCTCCTGCCCTTCCTGTCCAAAGCTCTTGAACGAGCTGCCCTTAACCAACTGTCAGTTTTTCTCCACCAGAACAACCTGCTCGACCCTCATCAGTCCGGCTTCAGATCCGGGCATTCCACTGAAACTGCGCTCCTGGCTGTGACTGAGGCACTTGCCACTGCCAGAGCCTCCTCCCTCTCCTCTGTCCTGATTCTCCTTGACCTGTCTGCAGCGTTTGACACGGTCAACCACAAACTCCTGATCTCCACACTGGCTGAGATGGGCATCTCTGGAACTGCCCTCTCTTGGTTTACATCCTATCTCACTGATAGATCCTACCAAGTCTCCTGGAAGGGCTCTGTCTCTGCACCTCATCCACTTCTTACAGGAGTCCCGCAGGGATCTGTACTGGGTCCTCTGCTGTTCTCCATTTATACTAAGTCTCTTGGTTTGGTTATTAATTCACATGGCTTCTCTTACCATAGTTATGCTGATGACACTCAACTCTTCCTCTCTTTCCCTCCCTCTACCCCACAGGTAAAGAAAAGGATATCTGCTTGCCTGGCTGACATCTCTGAGTGGATGTCTAGCCATCACCTGAAGCTCAACCTCGACAAGACCGAGCTGCTCTTCATGCCATACAAGACCTCCCCGCACCTAGACCTGTCCATCACCGTCGACGGAACCGTGGTGACCGCCTCCCGCTCTGCAAGGAACCTGGTGGTGGTCCTGGACGATCAGCTGGACCTCAAAGAACACATCAGGGCAACGGCACGGTCCTGCAGGTTCCTCCTGTACAACATCAGGAGAATTTGGCCGTACCTGACCACTTACTCCGCCCAGCTTCTTGTCCAGACCATGTTCACCTCATGTCTGAACTACTGCAACTCCCTTCTCGCAAGCCTACCAGCCTGCGCCATTCTGCCCCTACAACTGGTCCAGAATGCGGCTGCTCGGCTTGTGTTCAACCTCCCGAAGTTTTCGCACGTCACCCCCCTGCTGAGGTCACTGAGCTCCACTGGCTGCCAGTCGTGGCCAGGATCAGGTTCAAAGTTCTGACCCTGGCCTACACTGCAGCCAAAAGGTCAGGCCCCTCCTACCTACAGGATTTAATCCAGCACTATGCTCCTGCTCGACCACTTCGCTCTGCTGCTGCAGGGCGACTTGCACTTCCCTCCCTCCGTGTTAAAGGCTCCCGCTCGTCCCGACTGCGGAGCTTTTCCACCCTAGCTCCCCAGTGGTGGAATGAACTCCCCACTCTGCTGCGCTCAGCTGAAACACTGTCTGTTTTTCGGCGTGGTCTGAAAACGCACTTTTTCAGACTCCACCTTGACTAAATTATACCTATATAGGGCCATTCTATAGTATTCGCTTCCTGTTTTCTATTTAACTTGTGTTTTTTGGTTATTCTATAGTTCAGAATGTATAGCTGACTGTGTACTTCTCATGTTTATTACTAGTGATAGCTCCTACGCTATGAGAAAGCTATGCTTTGTCGGATTTGCTTTGTAGTCGCGTCAATGACCTTCAATATGCACTTATTGTACGTCGCTTTGGATAAAAGCGTCTGCCAAATGATTGTAATGTAATGTGAAGAGGGTAAATAATCCCTAATAATCCCTAAACATGAAAAGCACCTAATTAAGAAAAATGAACATCTTGTTAAAATTCTAGGATTGCAATTGTGGTTGGAAAGAAAACCACCATACACAGTAGTCCCCCAGGACCGAGTTTCAGAACCACTGCTCTAACAAGTTGCCTTGTTTCACAACAATCAGCCATGTGGTTGAGGAAAAACTCAGAAAAGTAATAAATGCATACATACAATACAAAATGGTGGCCTATTAAAGATGGCGAAGACCAATATATCACATATCCATGTTCCTAATGAGGGCTTTTGTCACTCAAGCAAGCATAATTTTTACTAAATTTTTTAATATTTTTTTAATATTTGGATCTCTACAGCACCAACATGTGGTTTGATTGGGCTATAGCTCTAGAGCTAAAGTCTTGAAGTGACTGTTAATGGACCTACCAAGTTTCATCACTTTCAGCCAAATGGTTTTGAAAGTATTAATATCAGCATTAAAGCCCAACTGAACTTTGGTCTAACTTTGGGTTGTGTAGTTACCTGACCATGATATGAGTCCAAATGGTGTCGAAATAAGTTTGTTAGTTGGTCTGTGCTCCCCTGGGGTGGTAATCCAGAATAGGGTATTTGTCGCTCTCCATACACTTCTATAGGGCAGCTAAAATGGTCTCGAAATGACACTTCTAGCACATATGTATACGTGAACAAAGTGGATTCTGTCAATACAAACCTTGTACGTACAAAGTCCTCGTACGTATTATTATTTTTAATTAAACGGCCCTTTCCTGGCTTTTTCGTATTTTATTTGTAACTTTGATCTGGTAGGTAATTCTTGCACCAGAAACAGCGTTAATGCGCTGATGCGTCAGACACCACTCATTAGTCCAAATTTCCACAGAAGCAAGCGTTCCTGGTAGTATATATCTATGGTAAACAAACCGACTTGCTGACATTTCGCTAGTCTTTTCTGGTAGCTTGCTAACAACATTGAAGAAAATAGTACTTTTATAAATAATTTTAATTACACAAAACAAAATATGTATGAGGACTGGTTATTGTTTGTATTGACAGAATCTACTTCGTTCACATTTGTATACGTGCTAGAAGTGTCATTTTGAGACCATTTTAGCTGCCCTATAGAAGTGAATGGAGAGTGACAAATACCCTGTTCTGGATTATCACCCCAGGGGAGCACAGAGCAACTAACGAACATATTTTGCCACCACTTGGAGTGATATCATGGCTACCAAAGTTCAGTTGTGTTTTAACATCGTGATAAGCCACACCCACTGAAAATTAATTGTCTTGTCTGCCATACCCAAGTCTTATAAAAAGTATGCCTGTATGAATGCCTGTATGTGAGATGAGTCAAAATACCAAATTGGTCAAATGTTTTGGAGTGCATTTTAGGAGTTTTACAAAAAATGCAAATACACGGGAAAATCCAATATGGCGGACTTTATGGTTCCTTGAGGCAAATTTTGTTCCTCGTGAGGAGAGGGGACCTGTGCACAAAATTTAGTGGCTGTAGGGGCCGTGTAATTAAGTGTTTAATTAAACGTGGGGTATCGACCCAGTTTACACCGAAGGCAAAAGCGTTTTAAGTAAATCTTTAGAGTGGATCAGTCACTCTATTCAAGTACTCACGAGGAGAAAACACCAACTGTATTACAAAGGTAGCTACAGTATTATGGCGTGTGTTGGTTACAATTACGCTTGATGCAATGTAACCACAGCACCGTCACAGGACATAGGTAGCACACAGTATTCACCAGACAGTTAAGGGGGTTTTAAAATGGTTACTCAAATGGGGCAGAGCAGGGCTATGCCATGTATTCAAGTAAGATAATACAGATTGCTAGCAAATGTTGAATAGCAATCAAAATGGAAATTGGTGAATTCAACTGAATTAATATTGGGTATTATTACCCAGACATCAATAATACTATTAATAATTAATAGGGATTACGGTGTCAAAAGTTCAATACTGTATTGATCTTAATCAGATAGCTTGCTAAATTATAGAAACTGCTAGGGGGCAGTATTAGAACATGAGGCTTTCCAAGACAGCCTATATACCAGGGATCTCAAACTCCAGTCCTGGAGGGCCGGTGTGTCTGCTGGTTTTTGTGATTTCCTTTCAATCAGCAGCCAGTTTAGGCCTTGGAAACAAGGTGTGCAGACTCTTTAGCCAATCATTGACTTAAATTAAACACTTAAGGTGCAGGAACACATCGAAAACCAGCAGACACAGGCGGGCCCTCCAGGATTTGAGTTTGAGATCCCTGCTATATACGGTCAGGTCCATGGGTATTTGGTCAGTGACACAATTTTTGTTGTTTTGGCTCTGTACTCCACCACATTGCATTTGAAATGGAACAGTGTCTATGAGGTTTAAGTGCAGACTTTCAGCTTACATTTTAGGGTTTTATGTCCATATCGGGGTGAACGGTGGTGTAGCAATTGTAGCCATTTATATGCATAGCCCCCCCCCCCCCCCCCCCATTTTAGAGGACCAAAAGTAATTGGACAAATTAACATAAATTTTAATAAAGTTATCATATTTAATATTTGGTTGCATATCCTTTGCATGTCATGACTTCCTGATGCCTGTGACCCAATAACATCAAAAGACTCCTGACATCTTATTTTCAGGTACTCTTACAAGCGATACTATAACGTCTCTTCTGCATTTGAATGGATCTCTATGGGAATTGGGGGGTGGGACTAGATTTAGCTGTAAATTACACTAGAACAGTGTGGAACATGGTTGGCTAAATGGCTCTAAGTCACCAAGGGTCTGACGTATCAAACAAGCCTTAAACCATCACTCTGCTGCCAGAAATACAGTAGATATGGATGGATAACTTGAAGGGTTTCTTTTCCTGACTTATTTTTCCATAGAGTTCAATAGGACAATTTGTCAGGAGAAACAACCCTTAGACCCCGTCTACACGTATATGGATATTTCTAAAAACGTAGTATTTTCTCTGCGTTTTGGCCTCCCGTCCACACGAAAACGAGTTTTAGGTCGCTGAAAACGGAGCTTTTGGAAAACACCTTCCAGGGTGGAGATTTTTTAAAACTCCGTTCTACGTGTATTCGTGTGTATGGTTGAAACGGAGTTTTTGGAAAACGGTGACATCATGCCCTCAATTTGCGCGTGGCAAATGTTGTTATATGTCAATTTTCCAAGAGACACAGACCATTAGAATAGTTATTTTCTTATTTTAGTGAACTCATTATTTTTTTACTGACTATATTTTCTCATTGATACCATCTTTATCAACGTATCACACAAAAAAAAACACACATACACACACACACACACACACACACACAAAACTGTTGTTTTAGAAAATCTTGCACAGAATTACGTTATAGACTTGTTGCTTGTCATTTTCGTGGATGGTTTTATGTCTCCCGATACACGACTACTTTACAACCAATGCCTACATAGGCTCTTGTACTCAAAAAATTGTATTTACGGTGAAATTAATGCAAAGAATTTAGTTTTTTGCGTTGTCGTGTGGGACGGAGAGATTTTCTAAAATGGTGTGGTGTGGACAGGAATTTTTTTTTAAACGGAGGGGGAAAAAATTGCGTTTTTAGAAATATCCGTGTACGTGGTGGACGAGGCCTTAAAGTGATCCATCCATATCTACTGCATATCTGGCAGCAGGAGTGATGGTTTGAGGCTAGTTTGGTACCTCAGATCCTTGATGATTTACAGACATTTAGCCAACCATGTGTTCCATACTATGCCCGTGTAATTTACTGCTAAATCTAGTCCCACCCCTTTTGGTCCCCTAAAATGGGGGGGGGGGGGGGCATATATAAAAATGGTGACAATTGCTACACAGTTCACCCGTAAAAACCCTCAAATTAAAGCTGAAAGTCTTCACTTTAACCTCGTAGTCACTGTACCATTTAAAATCCAATGTGTTGGAGTACAGAGCCAAAACAACAAATTGTGTCACTGTCCAAATCCCTCCTCGCACGGGGCGCCATTTAATGTACTGTTGTTAGGTACATTAAGAATTTGGTAGTGAGACAGTTAAAACGTCTTAAGTCATCAAATGGAGGCACTAATGAATGTGTAGAATATATAAATAAATGTATTTAGCTTCACACTAGGTTACAGTTATGTCGGGTAATATTGGGATGGATGCCATCTGCTAAGTTACGGCTTGGCGGAGCATGCCCCATACCTATACAGCACCGAGAGTTTGACACTTTTCAGGGTTTCCTACAGAAGTAACCACAAAACCATAGACTCTCAGCCCTTAAAAACATTAACTTCTGTATGTTCTGACCTCATGTAACCACACAGCATTCACATACAACTTCACACATCCACACAATAAAGCCCCAAACTTGGGTTATTTTGCCGGTTTTTCTCCTTCCTCCTCTGCTTCTTATTTTTCCTGCCGTACCCTCAAATAATAATTCTTCCCACTGGATAACAATATTGCATACCTGCTCTCCCAAGCTTATTGCCCTATAAAAACGATTCAAACTAATGTGGACACATCACAGACAAAACCGCTATAGGGCTTGGTGTTTTCCATGAAGCGACTATGGCCTACTGGTTGGAGTTGCTGCCTCTAGGATTGGGGGCACAAGTTTATTTTTGACAAAAACAAAGTGCAGACGACACCACTTCAGGTAACGTTACGCAGTATGGAAACAAATGTTCCATTTGCTGTTGACACTAATGGCCTATAGCCTATATCACGTGACTGTACCAAAACCCTTTGGTGTAGTGGTAAAGGTCAAGCCTTTCTATGCGAGAGACCTAGGTTCGATCCCCGCCTGATACTAGTATAATTTCATTTTGGACTAAAACAGTGTGCACATGTTCTGGTTCTCATACAAGAATGTTTTTTTATTGCAAAGGCAAAGACATTTGTACAATATTAACTGTTCACTTGTAGCCTGTTAGTTAAACAATTCAGTCACTGGACACCACGGCAGTTATGCCATAGCTAACGTTATGGGAACAGGTATCCCATGGCCATTTGTCAAGCAAATAAAAACGAACCAGAATATCATCTGGTTAAGATTGTTTTACATTAATGCAACAACGCAATCTATAACTGTGACAGGCTACATGTTTTCACAAACGTTTGTTTTAAAGACGGTCATTACAGAAAAGCCGACATTGTGCAGTGGTAGCGATAGCCTACTGAACTGAGTTACCGTAGGCTACCGGGAAAAACATGCATGCGTAGCATAGGCCTACCTAAAGGCTACGTTCACACTACAGGTAAAAAGTGGCCCAGATCCGATTTTTTCCTCAAATGTGACACAGATCAGATTTGTTTATGGTGAACAGCAAAAATCACATTGAATCTGACATTTCCAATTCTGATTTGGGCCACTTTTGAATGTGGTATTAGATTCCGATACATAGCTGATTGTGTCAAAGCAACTGCAGTCTGAACAGTCAGATCGGAATTCATGTGACTTTTTACGCAATTTTTGATGTAGCAGGGCATTAGAACGTAGCGCACGGGTTAGTTAACTCACTATTGTACAGGGTAGGTTATCAACAGATTCATATTATATTAGCTAATCATATGTTTTCATTTTAGATAAGTGGTAAATGTGCAAAGCATTGGATTGTTTTGGGCACAAACAATACACCATAAGTTGGAAGTAGGCTACGTTTTTATATCATTCGCGGACAGCTGCGTTAACTGTTTTGTGATTTAAAATGTTAGAACTGTCCATATTATTGTATTGTTTTGTTGCACGGTATTTATTATTCACGGTTTTCTCATGTAGCTGCTTACCTTACTTGATGGTTGTCGGTCCAATATCGTGTCAATAGTATAATCTAATGGTGCGCAGTGATGTTAGGCTATAGGTAGTCTCAGCCTCAGCCGCTTTAATTCATTAAAAAGATTAGTTCAAAAGATTTGTTCACCGAATCGTTCAGTGCTTGGGCGGAGCTCCGACTGCGTACTGCGTAGTCCGACTCACTCAGTGAACTGAAACGGCCGAACGGTTCATGCGGAAGTGCTGTCGCTTTGACAAACGTGCCAAACTCCGTTTACAAATCTTGATATTTTAAAAGTTTCCTTGTTGAATATCAATATTGGAGGTGAAGGCTGGTTTTCAATGACTTTTAAGTCTTAACTTGCTGGGCCTGATTCTGGCAGTTTGAGCCGCTGATTATCACTCAGGATCACGTCACGTTAACTCACTGTGTCTAGTAGCCTTCAGTGAACGCATCACGACACGTTCGCTCGCAGAAGTCCACTCTGCACGCTCGCTGCCTCGCTCGGCACCCGCCCGCCCGTGAATGATCCGTTCAGCACAGCAGAACTGGTTCACAGGGTACGAATCACGTTCGCTCACGGCAGTCCCTCCCCCTCCCTGCACGCTCGCTGCTGATCAGATCCATTCGAGAGCTCAACTGAACTGAGAAATGAACGGATCTTTTCAGTAAGTGATTCAGTTCAGTTTGTTCACCCAAAAGATTCGGTCTTTTGAACGAATCGTTCACGAACGACACAACACTAGCTAGTAGCACTGTCAATCACAGGAGTGCCTGCGTATTTCCGGTACGATGCAGTGCTTTTGGTTTTAACAGTCCGCCGGGAAACACGTGAAGTTCTTCTAACTAATCGGTAGCTAGTGAATGCTGCGAACCCATCAAGAACAATGAGTGTTTCGGACCAAGAGCTTAACGCTGGATTGAATAAAGTTTTAGAAATTCACAACATTCCATCTCTGAAAGATATTCAAGAGTTTGTTTTGAGGCAGATAATTCATAAACGAGATATACTCGCATGTTTGCCGACACGATACGTGAAAAGCCTTATATTTCAAGCATGGCCGACCCTCTGCAAACACAAACCAGGCTTCCCAACTAAACCTATTTTGTTAGTCGTCTGTCCCCTTACATCGATAATGGAAGATCAGGTTAAGTACCTGACAGGCAAAGGGTTGTCTGTGGCATGTGTTGGGGAGAGTGAGGCCACCGATGTAGAAATCGCAGCAGGGTGTTTGGATCACCCGAATTACTTGTGGGTACCAAGAAATGGAGAGACGTGCTACAAACAGAAGTTTATCTGGAACGCCTCATCGGAATGGCAGTTACATTACATTACAGTCATTTAGCAGACGCTTTTATCCAAAGCGACATACAATAAGTGCATACAGAAACGTCATCGAAATCACTACAGAACAGACAAGACAAAGCACATCAGCTAGCTAGCTAACGTTACTCATTAGCCTAAATTGTAAATTACATGGCAAACGGATAAAACGACCGGTTCTGTGCTCTGCATGTAGGCTTGCTAGTGTGAACATTTGGTTTTAATATTAGTTTACAGTAATGTTTACAAAGATGTCTAAGAAGGTCTGGTCAGGTTCTGTATCTTTCTTCGGTGTGATACTGTTTTAATGGAGATCGCCGTGCCTGTTTAGTACATCACATTTGTTTCAGCCGGTCTGCTGTTCTTGTAGCGCTGTTTCTGAATCGACCGCCCTCTGTAGCGCCTCAAAACGGAGGTATGTCACAGGCCGACAACACGGCTTCCTACAACACCTTTACTGTTGTAACCGAGAAACAGGGTACCGGAAATGCCACAGTAGCATGGAGCATACAACCCCACTATCTTAACAGTTCGGCATGAGCCAGAGTTACGTGAACACCTGTGAGGTTATGTTTAGGGGTTGTGGGTGGGGTGCGGGAATCACAAACTCACAAAAACCAGGGGGTCTTTGAATTCGACATACACTACTCACAAAAAGTTAGGGATATTTGGCTTTCGGGTGAAATTTATGGAAAATGTAAGTTCACGCTACAGTGATATTATACGTATCATGAAAGTAGGGCATTTAAGTAGAAGCATGCAATGGTGATTTCCTCATCTCAAACAATTTATTGAAACAAAAGCCAACAACAGTGGTGGGTATACCACAACAAAAATGTCAATGTCTCAATAACTTGTCATGTGCCCTTGAGCATCAATTACAGCTTGACAACGACGTCTCATGCTGTTCACAAGTCGACTTATTGTCTGCTGAGGCATGGCATCCCACTCTTCTTGAAGGGCGGCCCTCAGGTCATTGAGGTTCTGGGGTACAGAGTTACGAGCCTCTACACGGTGAGTCAGCTGATCCCATAGGTTTTCTATGGGATTCAGGTCTGGAGAAAGT
This sequence comes from Synaphobranchus kaupii, assembly GCA_029718625.1. Lineage (NCBI taxonomy): Eukaryota > Metazoa > Chordata > Actinopteri > Anguilliformes > Synaphobranchidae > Synaphobranchus > Synaphobranchus kaupii. The sequence continues at coordinate 16,427,425 of CM056382.1, forward strand.
GCAGGCCACTCCATTTGAGGTACCCCAGTCTCCAGCAGCCTTTCCCTAATGATGCGACCTCGATGAGCTGGAGCATTGTCGTCCATGAAGATGAAATTAGGCCTGTGTTGTTCATGCAGGGGCACAATGACTGGATTAATGATGTTATTCAGGTAGTATGGGCTTGTCACTGTACCATTCACAAAGTGTAGGGCAGTTCTGTATTGACTAGATACACCTGCCCACACTGTAACACTGCCACCACCAAAGGATCGTCTGGTGACAACAGTGGCTGATGCATAGCGCTCTCCTTGACGTCTCCAACATCGTTGGCGGCCATCATTTCTGCTCAACGTGAATCGACTTTCATCAGAGAACAGCACTGAGGCCCACTGGTCCCTCGTCCAGCGTAAATGCTCCCTGGCCCATGCAAGACGATGACGCCTGTGCCTGGTGGTGTGGTCAGGTACCCTTGCAGGTCGTCTAGCACGCAGACCACGCTGATGTAAACGGTTTCGAATGGTCTGACGTGACACTTGGGTGCCTCTCACCTCCCTTAAATGTGCCTGGAGTTGAGTGGCATTCATCATCCGGTTCCGCAGGGCACTGTTCACAATGAAGCGGTCATCAGTGTGGGATGTGGCCAAAGGACGTCCACTTCTATGCCTTTCTGTGACTCTTCCAGTCTCTCTGTATCTCTGTTGCAACCTGCTGATGACACTCTGTGACACTCTAAGCTCAGTGGCCACTTCCCTCTGAGAACATCCTGTTTGAAGCCTCGCAATGGCGAGGTACTGTTGATCAATTGTTAGGTGTCGTCTTGGTCTCATGATGTCAAAATGTGAACAGCATGATGAAGAGGACTGTTTAAATACCAATTCTAATTGAACCAGGAAATTTATTGGTCAATTCATGGATCAAACACCTGTTGTGAATTTTGCCGTTCAGCTCCTTGTTAGAGAACAGCAAGTTGTGCAAAAAGTACTGAAACATTGAATAGTTGGACATGTGCATTCAAAAGTTTAGAGAAGGTCAAATTAATTTCACCTGTAAAGGTTATAGTGCATTTTAGGTTCATCCTGAAATTTCACCCGAAAGCCGAATATCCCTAACTTTTTGTGAGTAGTGTACTGTATATCTTGGTTCGTGTGCTCCCTTCAAACCACGTCTTTACCCCGAGGTGTGAGCATGGACACCTGGCCAATCCTAGCGCTTGAATGCTATGCAGGGCGTGTCTTGCCAAGAAAAGCAGTGGGACGCGTGACGTCATATCCTACTACCTTCACACGTGATGTTTTCGGCCTATCACAGCCCTAGTTTATGCATACTAATGAGATACCATTCTGCTGTTGTAACCGAGAAACACGGCACCAGACATAGCTCTCAAAACGTCATGGAACATAGACGGTCTGTGGTTGGTTATCTTGCATGTCAATCAAATGCGCCATCTTGTCAAAGTGGGCGGCTCTTGTCCACGTTAAGCAAGTCTATGGACCAGACTTTGTGTTCATCACAAAGTCTGGCCTTCGCGAGACTAGGCTATAGGTAACGTTACACAGTAGCCTAAGCCAAGTTGAACAGATGTGACGTGTGATAGCTTTTTATTTTGGTATTTTAACATGGCAGGAACGCTGTCTTGACTAATCTGCATCCCGGAACTATCCGTTTTATTAATGTTATATCGACTGGTCTCACTAGCTAAACGGCCAAGCGCTGTATTATTATTTTATTTTTTTTAAAAACTCGCCCGTCCTCAGAATCACTCGCCCAGGTGAGTGGGCGAGGTTCAGGGGTGGAGCGTCAGGGAGTGCTGGGTGTGCGGCTGCCCCAGGGCCCGCGGCATCCGGGGGCCCGGTCCACTGATCTAGAGCACGGGCCTCAGCGTCTAATGAGAGAGGGATTGACAAAGTCCATTTCAATACATCGATGTCTAGGAACAATCGTACTACAGGAAACAGTAGCTCTCAACTGTTTATATACGACATATTTCACAGAAAAACTACGGTCACGGTTGGTAGTAAATTAGGTAATTATGACTAAAATAAAAGGTTAAATGAGTTAAATAAACATATAAATTTGATATTTTGTGTTACATGCAGTTATTTAGTACGCAAACAGTTGTAGCATGCAGATTTATGAGTGAATCGTAGCATCCAAATGAATGTCGGGTTACGGTGTAGCGTAGCCTACAATTCCTCCCAGTATAATTTCCCACTTCCGGGTCCATTGCTTGACTGTACGTCTCGCTAGCTACTAGCACCTAGCACTGTACTGTGTTGATTATAAGCTCTATGCTTGCCAGCAATCTACAAGTGGTTTGATTATTTTCAGTGTCTTTGTTCAATTGGCCTGTAAATAAACATTAGCTAGTTCTACACTCGCATTAATGCTATGTAGGGTAGCACGATTGCTATCTACGGACCACGGATAGGTTCAAAAAGAAAGCTCGTCTTTTCATAAATGCACACAGCGAAAGTGTTGTTATCTGATTGGACATTGCTGAAATTCCCGCTTGAAGCTTGAAGTCAACAGCAGTGTATGTACAGCCCTACAGCCTAATATACACTGCCTGGCCAAAAAAAAGGTCGCCGTTGCACCCGTCATGCATAGTGCCCACTGTACAAGCCTCTGGAGGCAGTGTTATGATCTGGGGTTGCATCAATTGGTCAGGTCTAGGCTCAGCAATGTTATGCAGCAATAAAATGAAGTCAGCTGAGTACCTGAATGTACTGAATGACCAGGTTATCCCATCAATGGGCATATTCCAGTATGAGTCCGACAATGCCAAGATTCATCAGGCTCAAATTATGACAGAGTGGTTCAGGGAGCATGAGGAATCATTTTCACACATGAATTGGCCACCAGAGTCCTGACCTTAACCCCATTGAAAGTCTTTGGGGTGTGCTGGAGAAGACGTTACGGAGTGGTTCGACTCTCCCGTCGTCAGTACAAGATCTCGGCCAAAAATGAATGCAACTCTGGACGGAAATAAATGTTGTGATGTTGCATAAGGTTGTTGAAACAATGCCACGATGAATGCTCGCTGTAATCAAAGCTAAAGGTGGTCCAACAAAATATTAGTGTGCGACTTTTTTTTTGGCCAGGCAGTGTATATAGCCTAGTGCTATTTGTTTTGTCTTAAAATGTCTGGTAGCAACTACAAGCATAAAAGTGTATACCAAAAGAGACAAAAACGTCATACACTGCCTGGCCAAAAAAAAAGTTGCACGCTAATATTTCATTGGACCGCCTATAGCCTTCATTATGGCGTGCATTCGTCGTGGCATTGTTTCGACAACCTTATGCAACGTCACAACATGTATTACCGTCCAGAGTTGCATTCATTTTTGGCCGAGATCTTGTACTGACGACGGGAGAGTCGAACCACTCCGTAACGTCTTCTCCAGCACACCCCAAAGACTTTCAATGGGGTTAAGGTCAGGACTCTGGTGGCTAATTCATGTGTGAAAATGATTCCTCATGCTCCCTGAACCACTCTCACAATTTGAGCCTGATGAATCTTGGTATTGTCGGACTCATACTGGAATATGCCCATTGATGGGATAACCTGGTCATTCAGTACATTCAGGTACTCAGCTGACTTCATTTTATTGCTGCATAACGTTGCTGAGCCTAGACCTGACCAATTGAAGCAACCCCAGATCTTAATACTACCTCCAGAGGTTTGTACAGTGGGCACTATGCATGACGGGTGCAACGGCGACTTTTTTTTGGCCAGGCAGTGTAGTTTAGAGCAAAAAGTTTCCAAACTGCCTAAATTAGATTTGTCCCCCCCCCCCCCCCCCCTTCTGCAACAGGAGAGCTAACAAGTGCTGTAACGGTTCAGGATGAGACAGCTAGCGGTGTGCATCTTCTAATCCACTATCCCCACTACCGTCAGGGAGCCCTTGTAACAGGTAGGCTAGGTCTTGATTACGCAGGCTACTGTAGCCTGACTGTGTGAGATAATTGCGAGGACGTAAATGAAAGTCTATGAGTTGTTCTTAAATAGTAATTAAATCGTTTCCTTCTCTGCTATTCTTGCTTGTATGCCCGAATACACACCGCTCATATTCGCAGCCCCGTCGTACTCCTCCGTACCCCTCCGTACCCTTCTCCCTCCCCTCAGTGGGGCTGAACTTTCGCTAATGATGTAACATTACCGCTGGCTGTGTGTGTGCTGTTATGCTGTGTGCATAGTAGGCTGTGTGTGGTTGGAGTGGGTGGGGCCCGTTTGTGCGTCCTGCACCAGGGCCCGGCGTCACCATGTTCCGCTAATGGCGAGGTTCATTTCATGCCTTGCTTGTGTTTCACTGAAACCGCCCATGTCACGGTCACCCCATTCCTGGCTCCGATCTCGCATTCACGAGTCCCTCTGCACAGAAGTAGCAGCCATGGCAGCAGAAAAAGCTAGTTAAAACCTTGGCTTTTTCCCCATCGCCTCACCCTTATCATCATTAGCTCCACTGCACATAAACTTACGCAGAAGCTGTGACTTTGATGACTTCCTTTTTGTTGTTGTTTATTTCTGCTGGCTGTGTGGCAGGTGTGATGTCTTGTTTTTGTTGAGTGCGCATGCGGGCCATTTCAGGAGAGCAATCAGTTCAAACTGGAATCGGATATGGGCCACATAAAAAAATGAATGTGAACAGCCAAACAAAAAAATCGGATCTGAGCAGTAAATCGGAATTGAGCACTAAGGCCTGCAGTGTGATCATTTGTGACAAAAAAAAAAAGTGCACTTCAGCTCTGTTCAATTTATGCTTCTCACACAACACAATGTGACCATGAAATTAACTACTACGAAAATTAAAAGTTTACGTTAATATAGGCTACACATCCTAACGGGTTCAGGTTTATATACCATCAACAAAGACATTGGTTTCATGGTTAGTCACTTAAATTATTTTTATAATAGCCTCCGGACATGTCATAGACATTGTCTGCAGAAGTAGACTATTGCAAACATTAGGCTATATAATAATAATATAACATAAAGCAATGATTATCTGTGGTAAGCTAACTTCTTTGACAGTAGTAATTGTCTTATTTTCTCATGCAAAGATCTCTGGGAAATAGCTTTGCCAGAGAAATTTGAACGTCAGTAAGCTGGTCAGGAAAACTATCCTACTAAAGAGTGTAAAGGACTACAAAGTGCATCAAAAATATATAATATTCCATGCACAACCTCCATGGTTTAAAGTTCGAATTGAAGAAGCTGTATTCAGACATTTGCAACAAAATACATTTATTTCAGAATAGTCACTAGTAGCTATATACATAATAACCATAACATAAGTAGCAATAATAGCAACAGCAACGTATTTTAGCCCTAAGTGCGATAGAATCGCTGTGGAAATGTCGACTGTACGGTACTTTGCCGAAATGTAACAAGATAAACTCTTCAGGGTTAATCAGAAAATAGCTGTAGCTGAATATACTGGTAAGTATTAGTGTTGTCACGATACCAAAATTTTGACTTCGATACCGATACCAGGTTTAGTATCATGATACTCGATACTGAAACGGTACTTGAAACTGAAACGATACTGATTCGATACTCGGTACCTCTACTGAAATGACCTTAACCCTATTTACTTTGGCCCTTCAGAGGCAATTTCCTCCTCGTTTCTACTAGTTTTATTTAAATGTCAATATCTAAATAAATATTCCCTACACATCCATGGTTTTAAGTTCGAACTGAAGAAGAAGCTGTATCATTCAGAAATTTGCTACAGAATACATTTATTTCAGAATAGTCACATACAGTACAGTGTTTCCCCTAGATTTTTTTTCAGGCCGGGTGGTAGGCCCCTCGAAACTACCAGTGTTGTTGCGCGTACACGGTGTCATCAAACGCGCATGCGGGGCCGAGGTAGTATCATCGCGCAGGTCGGGGGTACGGAGAGTCGTCGCACACATGGGGAGGGTGTTGGTAACAAAGTGGTACATTTCTCCATTCTGAGCTAAAATAACATTTGCTCACAAAGTCGTATGGTAAATAAATATTAGTTATTTATAATATTAATAAACTTAAAACAGAACTTATATACAATAAACCCCCCTTAGCTTCACAAATGATATTCAGAACTATACAACTTAAACCCAGGACAAGGAGTTTGTTTCTACCGGTTTTTAAGGACTGTTTCTGGATCAGCTATCTTTGCAGCACTGTAGAGCTGCTTTTGAGACTCCTCCATAGTGCTGATCCATAATCAGTCCTTAAAAACAGGCAGAATCAAACTCCTGCCTCTGCAGTATTAGCTTTTACTCTACACTAAAATGTAAGAGTTCTGGTCAGATAGCGAAACGGACGAAAGTGCGCCATTTTGCGTAGAGGCGGAAACTATAATTACACCCTCATAATATCAGCACTGGCATTGAAAATTTAATTAGGCCTAACGGGAAACCGAAGCTGTTTTGGCAAGGGTTTTTCCAGATGCTATTTTGATCATTCCAGCATTCTGCGGTAAGGGAAATATTGCAGCTACATAAAAGAAAAAGAAAAAAAAAAGATTATATTAAAAAAAAGAATAATATAAATTTTTTTTTTTTAAAGTACCGAACGTCGGAAAATTGTAATACCGAACCGTTTTTTTTTTTTTAAGTATCGAAAAAGTACCGAAGTTTCGGTGTACCGTGCAACACTAGTAAGTATATGCATGCATTCTGTATGCATGTCTCTGTCATTATCTTCATGCATTATCATTATAGTTAGCTACCAAACACATTACATTAGTACACAAAAAGAAGTGATATCTCACCAAAAAATGTATTCAATGTAAAAAAAAATACCAAGTTACTCACACATAGCCTACAAAGCACTGTCTGTAAGTCCTTCATTCCAACTTGCAAAAACTAGGCCTGCCTTTAAAAGTATTGATATCAAAATGTGGCCAAGTTATAACTAACAATATTGCCTATCGTAGCTCACACTAGTTAAACTAGCTCTATTCCAAAGCAATGCTATCCAAACTTTTATTTAATAAATTATTTAATGCAACGTGGCCCTGTGTTTTTTCATCTTACCATCTCAAGAGAATGTGGTCAATGAAACTATGTGCCACATCAAACTGTGAAAGGACAATAATTTATAGTGGAAATAATCTGAGATTCACATGTGTTGCAATTACTACACTACAGGCTATGTTTGAACAATTCTCTGCATCCAGTGCTTTGGGTCTATGAAAAGCACAGCATGAATAAAGTGGACTATTATTATTATGTATTATTTACTTATTTGGAATATTTGGATTTCTATAGAAATATGGCATGTATTGAGGCTACAGAAATTTAGCTACATCTAGCTAAATTCCAGGCCCCTATCCATTTACAGGCACGGGATCTTAGATCTAATGAGTTAGGTATTAGTATAAGCATGCACAGATCTCGATTTAAAAGGGAGGAGGATTGTAAATTAATAGGGGTGGGACGATACACTCAACTCACGATACGATACATGATATTGGTTTCACAATACGATATGGTCACGATATTAAAAATTAAGTTCAGATGAAGACAATGTTTAATTGAACAAGATTACTTGTTTATTCCCAAGGCAAAAAAGGACAATTTTTACCACAAAGTATGGCTGAACAAGACTGAAAGTTTACTTCATCATCCCATCATGGGAGGTATGAAACATACATGGAAGATAGCCTTGTTTGTTAAAATAACATTGCACTATGAAATTAAATTAGAAATACTTCAGTACTTTTTAAATGAAAGATTGTCCTCTTAAAACATATTATTTTAAGACTAATGTAAAAGAATATAAGCTACTAGGCCTACATAGTAGCCAAAATTGAACTTTCAAAAATACCAACATAAAGCTAGACATTCAGAATGATTACCTGTTTCGAGTCTAGGATATGGACATGTTCTTCTTCAGAAAAATTTACATATTAACATTTTCAGGCAGTAGCACAAATCTTTGAGCATTTACAATGTCCCCCGCAGTGGAGAACACTCGCTCAGTAGGCACCGAGGTAGCTTGGCTATCCTGCTTTCACGGCTACAAACTAATGCATTGGGTTTCATCTGATTTTACTCAAAAAATTGTCTTGGCTTTCATGATATGCGTGTCTTAATGTTAAATGCATTGTGAAAATATAGTTTTGAAGCATTTAAACGCAACATGACAAGTTATCACCGGAGTTCGTTAGGTTATGAGACCAAGCTCTATCCAGAAACGTTAACACATAGCTAGCAACTTTCACGGCTGAACTTGAAAGGCGTATTTCTCAAAAACATGGTTTGATGGCGTTCCAAATGTACCGCGACGTAACTCGCTTGATATTTGGATTAGAGAGATAATTTTATCATTAGAAAGCTTTCCTCCCTCTAGTAGTATAAAGCCCAAAATGTGTTTGGGGGTCAGTGCGCCTGATTTTTATAGAGCAGGTCACAAATAATGTAACGTTACTTGAGTAATTTTAGAATTATACATTTACAAATTCACACACCCCATTTAAAATAAATAAGCCTACCTGATTCTGTTGCAAGTGTGCAGCTTTCTCAGCGAGCTGCCTGGGCATAAACAGTCTTGCACTTTCGGTGTGCGTGCCTGTGTGTCAAAGTAACTTCACTAACATAAATTGTTGATGGCGCCCTCTTGTGCAAAAGGGTGTCATAGAAGATTGAGATATGTGGTTATGTGAATTTGTGAATTACCAGTAGTCATGCTAGTTTCACGATACATTTTTAAAGGGTAAGTTCGCTATTTTGGACCTTGGACCCTATTTGCGGTCCGTCTTCCATGAACCTGACCCATGAAGTCCATTTTTTCGCTGATCGGTCCAGTATTGAGTTCGGTACAGATTTCCTGTAGGCTCTCACTGGGCTACAATGGAAGTGAACGGGGCAATCAGAAATGTTCGATAAATGTGCTTTCATGTACAATAAATGAGACGGGAAGCTCAGGGTGTATTGTTACCGGTCTCAGTATGCTCTCCTGTGAAATGTATCTCAATCCGAACATTTTTACGTGCTTGGCATGGCTTGGAAGTAAGCATTTCTCTGTTGCTTGTTTGCGCTGCACTCGCGGAGTACTATGTGTCGGGGGTAGGGGAGCGGGAAGGTGTGCCGGCCGTTTACGAAACTATCTAGCTGAGCAGTCTGCGTTTGTTTACCTGCAGCAACGTAGGCTACAATTTCCACAAAAAAACTTGGATGATGGATGACTATAATGATTACGAAGACGAAGAATTCGATTTTGACTGACGTTACTGGCTACAGATTTGAGCCAGAATACACGGACACGGAACTACAAGAGATGGATGATAAGAGAGCAAGAGAAGAGAGAGAGGCTGAAGTTGCGCAGGTAATGTTATCCGAAGTCGCTGCCGAGGCTAGACCAAGAATTTCGGGGGACTTTTGGTGTTCTTGCAAGAGGTGCAAGCAGATGCCCAGAGAGGAGGAAAGTTTGTGTTGTAGGGAGTGGGATCTGTTGCTACCGAATGCCATTGAAAACCTGGATGTATCCGTGGATGACACTGGATCATCTCTATTGATTACCATTACACTATGACTGCCAACAGATATGTGATAGATGAGAACTTTGGACAGGACACCATGCGTCAAGCATTTGTAAATAAAACATTATAGAATTGTAAAAAGTTATAGTTGATGAACGTTTCCGACAGTTTTGTTACAAGAAAACAACTTATGTCAAGCTCGGATTTTGTTAGTTGGTATTGAGTGCTGGGTCAGAGGACGCGCTCAAAAAAAATAAAAATCTTAGTAACGTTATAGCTAAATATAACTTACCTCCGCTCCGGTGCTTGATAGTGCTGCAGGTCCGACACGAGGAACAGCTGTGTTCTTTAGAAACCAGTGTTTTGCTTCTGATTTGCGGTTACAGAAATCAGTAGCGTCGAAATGCGCTCCACAAACTCGCGAGTCTGCCAAACGGAGTTGATTGACTGGAGTGTTTATGTCGATCCGTAAGACAACCAGCCAAAGTCTCAATCTTTCTGGGTCAGAGAACGGGAGCCTGTGAAAACTGGTATTTGAGCGTCCAGACATTTTATTCCCACAACCGGGGACTGCACATTCGCGCACCATTGCTGTGATGAATTAGTACAAATGATGATTACAAAAACTGCGTTACAAATATTTCTGCTGTAGGCTACTAGCTAGTAAACTCCAACGGGAGGTCAGGATTTGTGATCAACTGCTTTTCAAGCGCCCCCCCCTCTCTACAACGTAGCTAGACTGCGGAAGTTTATAGTGCGGTCGGAGAAATAGTTCTGTTTCAAATGGAACTGTTGTTTCAACGTTCGGTTTGCGTTTGCGATAGCCTACATTTCACAGGAGAGCATACTGAGACCGTAAGAATACACACTGAGCTATAAAAGCACATTTATCGTTGTTTTTCCATAACATTTCTGATTGCCCCGTTCACTTCCATTGTAGCCCAGTGAGAGCCTACAGGAAATCTGTACCGAACTCAATACTGGACCGATCAGCGAAAAAATGGACTTCATGGGTCAGGTTCATGGAAGATGGACCGCAAATAGGGTCCAAGGTCCAAAATAGCGAACTTACCCTTTAAGCTCCACGATGCATATCACGTTTTCGCAAAATATTGCGTCACAATATTTCGTCACACCCCTATAAATTAGTGTTAGCTGTAAATTGGAGGAGGCTCTATAACTTTAGCTTATGCGAGGCTAATTGGCTGTCGATAGGCTGCAAGCGATGTGTTAAGTTATAAGGGTCATATCAGCATTTGAGGACATTTTCGAGTTTGAAATCTTTCAAAAAAACTCTTGATATTTTTGGCACTAAATTGAATAAAGGACATAACATTTTAGAAAAACATCCTGTGCCATCTCAGCATTTTATTATACTCAAACCAGCATGCATTTTTCTTGACTTTCCCACGTTGAAATGTCAACCCTGTTATGGACATATAGGTATCTATATAAATGCTTAATGCATTAATGGGATAAAAAATAGCCTTTATTAGTATATAATGAGTCCCTATTTAATAAATAACAAATTTTGTATTTAAAAAAAAAAAATGATAGCTTGTTTGTTTTACAAATGTACAACAATTACATTTTTACAGGCTCTGTTCTATTTTTGAAATGCTTGGCAATATTTTAGTATTTTTATGGGAAACTATTGTGCATGCCTATCCACTATTTTATCTTTCCATTAAAATATTGTTTTGTATTAATAGGTGTTAAAATCTATTATTGTAAGGGGGAGTGTAAGGTTCGGAGAACCAAACGTGACCGATAAGGATTAGGCTACTAAAAGCGTATCTAAAGAGATACGCCACAAAAAGCGGAAGTAGCTAACGAGCACTGTTATAACACAGGATCGGGAGCAAAACTTCCCTAGCACAAGGCAAAAACAAAGCAACCTCCAAAAACTGAGGCGATCTCGATAAACAGCGAGAATAACTAACAAAAGAACCTCACGCACTAAATAATTAGGCGTAACAAGAGGTTGTGAAACAAGAGAAACACCCTGTAAAAACGGGCGAGTGTAAGAAAATGAAACTAGAACCTGTTACCTACAGCTCTAGGTGAAAACAAACTGAACAAAAAGATAACTGGCAGAAGAGTACAAAGGATAAAGAGAGAAAGGAAAGAAAAAGACTAAATAAATCTTTCTCCTAACTCTAAACCGGACTTGCTGCGTTTCCTATTCGTACGAACCAGAAATGCAGCGACCGAAATTCCTTTACCTTACCGATTTGGTATGTCAAAATAACAAAGACAATATCGAAATGCGGAAGTCCTGCGGTATTTATAGCCGACAGGAAACGCAAAACAGGTGCAGAGAATAATTGTCGGGCAAAACGCGAACCCCGGAATGGAGGCGGAAAAAATCCGATAGAGCGTCCCGACGACGCCAAAAGGAAAACCGAATGCAGAAACAGCAGAGGCTGCTAGAAACCATGACAATTATATTTTATTTAATATTTCATAAATAACAGGGTTTACATCAATTTATTTTTTCAGAAAAGTTCTTTATAAATACAAAATATTGTTATACTGAATTCATGTGGCGTTGCAAATTAAGTATATGTATTGTTGTTGTTAGTTTAGGGCAGTATGAGCTTAATATATGCTGCTTGTGATCTACGAGAAACTGATTTCTTGAGCAACTGAAGGAATCTCTTATATATTTTATATATAAGAGATTTTATATATTCTCTTATATATCTTATATCCTATATTTATATATTCTCTTATTTATCTTATATCCTATATTTTTCTTTCTCTTTTCCTTCTTTTTTAAATCATAACCATTTATAGGTAAAATGAAATAGGCCTAAATGAAGCCTCTCCCTTTCCTTTTTTGATCTTTTACTTCCCGTTTTTTTTTGCCTGTAACACGCATTAATATACAATTTAAATGTGTATATAAAATATTAAAATGGAAAAATAAAAAATAATTAATTTATATTAGATATTAAAGTGTATTAATGATTAAAATGTGGTCCCTCTTCCTAATCAGTTTTGATTGGGTCCCTTTTCCTGATCAGTGGGTGTAAATAAGTTCAAATTAATTCATATGAACTTTTTGCGTCTCAGGTGGGACTACTCTGCTTTGTCCTATGGCGTCAACCCTGTTCTGTCAGCTCTGTTATAACAGAATTAGCGGGGTTGACAATAACAGGGTTGATAATTTTGCCCTAAAACTGTTATAGCTACCCAGGTGGTGAAGTAAATGAAAAGATAACAATTGAATTCATATCAGATTTTTATTACATTTTAACATATTATAATTTTACAAAACGCATGTTCTTTTCTGCATGAATTAAGAGTAACAGGGGTGATGAGTTATGCTCGTCCCCTTATGCCAAGCATTGAAAAAGTAAGTTAAAAGGGCAACTAATTTACCTCCTCTTGCACGCTATCTATTTGAAGAAATAATGTCAATTCCTCAAGGTCCTAACACTCACGGTGTAATTTCATTATTTTTTGCAATTTTTCCCATCATTATAACAGGGTTGACGGAAACTTGGGGACAATATTTAAATTAAATTTTTTTCTACATAATCATGGAAAAATGCTTTTATAATATTTAGTGCTATTATGAAAGAACAACACACAGAAGTTGAATACATTATTATATTCATGTATTTGTGTACCATTTCAGTTTTATTAATCAAAATGTCCAACAGACAAAAGATGTCCTCCAATGCTGAAATGACCCATAAGTTAACGTTACTCTAAATACACACATTGAATACAATCAAACATGTAATTACATTGACAATAAACATTAAACAAAAGGTTTCCTAAACTATTGCCTGGATGTTTGTGTCAGTCTTACTGTACTGGAGGACACAGGCTGGTTCCGTGGCTTTGATGTGTCCAGAAAGTTCTCTGGGTTGGACTGTCCCTTTTGCTTTGTTTCCTTCAAGCAACTTGCTGGCTTCCAGTTCCAGGTCCTTTGGTGAATCGTTGCTGGAAAATTTGAAGCTTGGATCACTTTAAGGGTTTCTTCTCCTGACTTTTTTCCACATAGAGTTCTATAGGAAAATGAGTCAGGAGAAATAACCCTTGCAGTGATCCATCCACATCTACTCCATATCTGGCCACAGAGTGATGGTTTGGGGCTCGTTTGATACCTCAGACCCTGGATGACTTACAGCCATTTAGCCAGTCATGTGTTCCATAATGTACGAGTGTAATTTACAGCTGAATCTAGTCTCACCCCCCAATTCCCATAAAGATCCATTCAAATGCAGAGTGGTTATAGTATCGCTTGTAACAGTACCTGAAAATAAGATATTGAGAGCCTTTTGATATTGATGGGTCGCAGACTTCAGGAAGTAACAGCATGCAAAGGATATGCGACCAAATATTAAATATGATACTTTAAAAATACGTATGATCCAAGGGTTCACATACTTTTTCCAACAAAGCATTTAATGTTGGATAATTTTGCTCAATAAATAAATTATAAAAGAATAATGTTTTTTGTGTTTTTTGTTGAGTTGGGTTCACTTTATCAAGTTTTAGGACTTAGATGAAGATGTGATCGCATTTTAGATCAAATTTATGCAGATATACAGAAAATTCTAAAGGGTTCACATACTTTTTCTTGCAACTGTATGTAGTCTTTCCTGGAAATGCGGTCCAGGGTCACATGAATGTAAGTGTTGAGTTCCAATGGACATGCACTACATCAGTTTGAGTTACGGCATGCACACTAACGTTATCGTATGAGATCTGATCACGGAACATAGGCTATTTCCCCTGTTAATCTAACGTTACCTCACCGACCCCAGATCAGCAATAAATAGTCTACTTTTAAACACAAGCCTATGACAATCACAGTAAAAAAAATAAAAAAACACCTTAAAAGGAAATGGTTAGAAATTATTTTTAATGTTATCAATTTATATTTTAAAGGCTATAGATACAGCATTTCACCCCCTCTAGTGTCTTGTATGGAGATTGCATCTCATAACAACACAGTCGGAACCAGAAGCACACGACCCTCAACTGGTTGCCAGATTGTTTTATCTGCATTTTGTGTACATAACTTTACTTCATGGAGTCAGAGACAGAATCAGGCTCAATCATGTTGATTGTCGAATCTTTTGTGGTTGGGTTGGACAAGTAATTAATTCATAAACTAATTTTGCAATATGTAGCAATGGATTATCTCCATAGATTTAGGTTACTCTATGCGGTGGTGTTTCAAGATTCATGTAGCCTAACCCCAGTGAGCAAAATCTGGAAACTAGACATCTAGAGGGTGGAAATCTCAGAATGAGAGGCATTTTGAAATAAATGTGTCAATTTAGCCCAAGGTAAAGCCTGGCTACATCCTAGCCGGTTAAAAAACTCACTTTTCAAAAAAATTTAGCCGGTTTTTCACCTAGTTGCGAGACAGTGTTTCACTGTCTTTTCAACATAAAAATGTTCACTGGGACATTATGATATAGCTAACGTTAGCTAATGAGTTTGCATGGATCTTGTCTCTGCTAACTCTATGTAAGGGGGTCTGGTTCGGTGGACCAGACGTGACTGAGGGGGAATCTTAAAGTTATCCATGGGAGTGGAATCACCACAAACGAGGAGACGATGTCCACGAACAGAGCAGGAAAAATAAAGGATAGGGAATAAAAACTCCCGGCGTAGAGCCAAAAGAAAATCAACACAGGAAAAGTGGGCGAAGGCTCACAGACTCAAGCAGTAAAAGGAAAGGAAAGAAAATATACCTCTTGCTCTCAATATTACGGGAGAGCCAAGAAAGAGGCGAAAGGAAAGGAAACGAAATGATAGCGACCCAGACAAATGGGCAAGAAAAACTTGTAGGCTCAAGCAGTAGTAGAGAGCAGAAAGGAAAATTACCTCTAGCTCTGGATTAAATGAAGAGCAAAAAATAAGGAGGTAATGAGAAAACGGTAACAAAGGTAACAGTCTCAGAGAGACGGAAAAGCAAACCAGGACGAGAGACAGCAAGTGCAAAAAAGAAAGCAAAATCCTAAAAAAGAAACTAACGCAACTAAAGGCAAGTCCCACGTTACTTTAGAGCAAAGCTTTAAAGTGAAGTGGTCGCCTTAATCCTATACCTTACCGGCTCTGTGGCAAGAACGATAATGACACAGAAGCGCCGAGACAGGAAGACGCAGCGCTTATAAAGCCGGAAGGGCACCTGAACAGGTGCGCTCACTAAGTGCCGTGACAAATTATAAATTTATTATTATAATAATTATTTTTAAAAAACATAACCCCTCCAACCCACGCAGACCTTCCCTGAGAACTGTTTTACTTATATACAGTACATACAGTTGAAGTCAAACATTTACATACAGCATTACGCGCGCGGGGTGGAGATTTGATGAAAATGAGGCGTCTGCAAGTTGTTCAAGCAATGTGTTTTCACTTAATAATTTTTTGTTTGGAAAGAAAGGTATTTATGTCCAGCGCCGCCAATAGATTATTATGAAAAATACAGCATCTTTCGCATAAATGTATATTAGAATGAGTGCATTTTATTTGAACATAATATTGTTCATATTTTCCTTTGCATAGCTAACTTGCAATTATCAGAGAGCTGTCATAAAAATAAAAATATGTAAAAGTAGGCTATGATTGACCGTCTGGTATATCATACCAGACACATATTAGATGGATTAACTGATAGACAGTGTCTGGATCGTATTCGCTTTGTCGGAGAGACGATTTGTGTCAGCACAGCTTCTCCAAAATTATTAAGTTGAAGACGTTGCATATAGGCGAACGTGGCCATTGCAACTTGTTGCTCTTCTTTGTTGTTGTAGTCGACCAGTGCCGGCACTACATTCGTAGGTAACGTAAAGTATCGCTCCGCCACCTTACTTCCACAGAGAATATTGGTCAGCACAAAGTAAAGGATTCAACGATAGTTTGACTTCAAAAATGATGGTATAAACACTAAAAATAACCCCGATAGACTGTCGTCGTATTTTATTTGCTTTTGGTGCACTGTGGAGTGTTTAAGTGCGTTTGGTAGTGGATGCTACGGTTACCATAGAGTTGCGCTAGCATTAGCAACGTGTGTATGTCCAAAAGCATGGAATTAACTGAAAATGGTTTCCATCAATCAAGTACATCATGGGTAAGTCGTAATTGAGACATTATGTCCAAAATTCCAAACTATCCCTTTTTGACAATAGCTAGCTCTGGTGGTGTGAGGACGTGTATTCTGAGCTCCTGCTCCCACAGCTTTTAACCGCTTTTTACCGATTTAAAACCATATTAAACCCGTAATTAAAACGGCTAGTTTTAACGATAGCTCGGGATTACCGCGTCGTTTTACTATTTTATCATTTTAAGCCTTTTATTCCACGATCGGGTTTATTTGCCGGCATGAGAACCGTGTGGACTCTACTATACAGAGCTAGCCTTTAGGCTAGTGAATGCTGCCTGCTATACAAACGCTGACGTGTCTCAAGTCTCCACTGCTAGCTGTCAGCTAGCTGAGTTGCTACTGGAGTAGCAAGCTACCCGAGTTGAACCACCGAAACCGGGCCCTCCACGGGCCCGTGTCGGTAAGTACCGTTCTATGACCTGCATTTCCACCACAGTTGTTGGATCTATAAACCTCTGCTATCAATTCTCAATGGGCTCTTTCTGAGCCCTGGCCTGTAAGTGTCTGTCTCTGCTGTTTACGGGGCTAGGTTCGCCCCTTCCCTCCCTGGCTACAGCTGAAGCTAGCCCCCTGTACCTGATCAACACTGCCGCCGAGTCTCTCTTCTCTTACAGCCTCCTGTTTTTCACCACATACAATGCCTTCACTCACCTCTCAGCCTGAGTGCACAAACTGCATCTGCCTGAGCCAGAGGATCGCGGAGCTGGAGGGGAGAATATCCGTCCTCTACCAGATACAGGCAGATGAGCAGCTCATCGACTCCCTGGTGGTCGCTACTACTACGGCCGGAGAGGCGAACTCCACCGCCCTCTGTCCTGCCGCCGCCACACCATGCCAGGCTGAAGACCCCTGGCTCCAGCTGGGAGCTAAACCCAAGGCTCCCGTCAGCTCCACGCCACACCAGACAGAGCCCTGGACAGCAGCTCGTGGGAGGAAACGCCGTGGCAGGCAACGATCCCGTTCTCCATCGTGGGTCCTTCAGACGGACAACAGGTTCATCACCTTAGACGAACTAGGTGACACCTTCGTGGTCGATTGTGTCCATCCTCCGTCGTCCCCTGTGTCACTAGCTGCCCCACGGCCCCTGCTGTCACTACCGACACCTAGACAGTCATTGCAGCAGCCTCTCCGCTCGTTTATCACTCGCCCCAAGCCGCTGTTTACTCCTGCACCCCGAGTCCCCTCTCAACCCTCTATTCCCACGGCTGCTCGCTTGTTCGACGCTGCCCCCATCGACGTTCAGCCGTCCTCAACCCCATTACCAGAAATGTCTCAGTCAACCCACAGGCTGACCACGCTTATTATAGGGGACTCAATCATAAGAAATGTCCAAAGAAAATCCGCCAAATGTTTCTGTTACCCAGGCGCTAAAGTGGCTGATATTATGAAAAAATGCAGCAGCCTCCTTGCCGACTATCCCAGTGCACGTAACATTATAATCCATGTTGGTTGCAACGATGTCTCTAAGCAGCAGTCCGAAATTCTAATTCAAGATTTTAAAAAACTCTTTATGTCTCTTAAAGACTGTGGCAGAAGAATTTTTATTTCCGGGCCCATCCCTCCTTTAAATCGAGGCTCCGATCGCTTTAGCAGGACTCTTGCTCTCCACACCTGGCTTCAGGCTAACTGTGCAATGCATAACGCGTTTTTTATTGACAATTTCAATCTTTTTTGGAATCGTCCTTCCTTTTATAGAAACGATGGCATCCACCCCAGCGTTACATTGATAATGACACTGTTGAAGCCTTTACTAACTCTATGTCCGCTCTGGTACCGTCTACTTCTCTATCACCGGATGTTCTGGTTGACAACTTCAATCTGCTAGTAAAAAGTATTATTGACATTGTTGCACCCTTGAAAACAAAAATAATCTCTGGAAAACAAAAAGCTCCCTGGACAAATGATATCGCTGTTAAACAACTAAAAAGACAGAGTAGACAGGCAGAACGTAGATGGAGGAAAACCAAGCTTCAAATCCAGTATGATATTTACAAAGATTGCCTCTATAAATATAACAAGGCAATAAAAGGCGCCAGACAATTATTTTTCTCTAAAATAAAAAACAATAATTTGAATAATGCACAAATACTGTTTTCCACTGTTGATCGGCTTATTAACCCTTCCTCTTCGATCCACTCTGAGCTTCTCTCTACCACAAAATGCAAAGAATATGCCACATTTTTCAATAGTAAAATCATGACCATCAGAAAAAATATAAGTTCTTTGAGTTTTAGCAAAGTAGAGGTACTACCTACTCCCATTAAAAGGACTTGTGGTTTGTCACATTTTACTTCTGTGGATTCCACAGCACTGGAGGATGCTGTGCTGAAGCTCAAATCCTCCACTTGCTGTCTGGACCCACTTCCTACAACCTTTTTTAAAACTGTATTTAACTGTTTAACTAAGGAAGTGTTACAAATTGTTAACTGCTCCCTTCAGTCTGGTATTTTCCCAAGTGCTCTTAAAACCGCTGTCATAAAACCTTTACTAAAGAAGAAAAATCTAGATCCTTTAAGCATGATTAATTACAGACCAATTTCAAATCTCCCGTTTCTCAGTAAGATTCTCGAAAAAATTGTGTTTAACCAATTGAATAGCTACCTTATATCAAATGACCTGTTTGACGTTTTTCAGTCTGGTTTTAGATCTCACCACAGTACAGAAACTGCCCTTGTTAAGGTTGTAAACGATCTCCGCATGAACACTGACTCCGGTAAACTTTCAATCCTCATACTCTTAGATCTCAGTGCCGCGTTCGACACTGTGGATCATGAAATCCTCCTAGACAGACTTCATAACTGGGTAGGATTGTCTGGCCCTGTTCTTAGCTGGTTCAGGACCTACCTACTAGACAGAGATTTCTATGTGTCCATTGAAAACTTTACGTCTGATAAAGTCACTGTGACCTGTGGGATTCCACAAGGCTCAGTCCTTGGTCCCTTACTGTTTAATTTATATATGCTTCCGCTTGGACATATAATAAGGAAACATAGCATACAATATCATAACTATGCGGATGACACGCAACTTTACTTCTCCCTCTCTCCTAATGATTTAAGCCCTGTGGAAACTCTGAATAAATGCCTTAATGATATTAACATGTGGATGAACCAAAATTTCCTGCAATTAAACAGTGACAAAACGGAAATTATTGTTCTAGGTACAAAAGCAAAGAGACAGGAAATTTCTGCCCACCTCAGTTCCTTTTCCATGACGACTAAAGAACATGCCAGGAATCTTGGTGTCATCATAGATGCTGATCTTAACTTTCACCATCATATAAATAATGTAACAAGATCAGCTTTCTATCACCTAAAAAATATCTCAAAAATTAGAGGCTTTCTGTCTAATTCAGATGCTGAGAAACTGATACATGCCTTCGTCTCAAGCAGACTTGACTATTGCAATGGTCTTTTTTCTGGACTCCACATGAAAACTGTTAGGCGTCTGCAGCTTATACAGAATGCTGCTGCACGGATTTTGAGTAGGACCAAGAAAAATGATCATGTCACACCTGTTCTTAAATCCTTACACTGGCTTCCTATCAATGTCAGAATTGATTTTATTATTGTTTATAAGGCTCTAAATGGCCCTGCTCCCCACTACATTAAGGAGTTGCTTGTGCCATATCAACCAACAAGAAACCTAAGATCATCAGCCAGTGGACTTCTTGTTGTCCCCCGAGTGCACTCTAAAGCAGGAGAAGCTGCATTTAGTCATTATGCCCCAAACAAATGGAATGTACTGCCAAGTGATATCAGAAATGCCCCAACACTTAGCTCTTTTAAAAGTAGACTTAAATCATTTCTTTTTACTGTTGCTTTTAATTAGGTTTTTAATTTTCTTTTAATTAAGTCAATGTTGTGTTTGTTCGGCAATTGTCTGGTCCTTTTTTACGCCGCTTGTATTTTATTCCTTTTTTATTTTATTTATTTATTCTTTTTTTATTTATTATTTATTTTTTATTATTATACATGTTTTGCCTTGTGAAGCACATTGTGTTACTTTTTGTATGAAATGTGCTCTATAAATAAACCTGACTTGACTTGACTTGACTTTAAGAACAACCCGCCCTGTACACTTGCTATGGTCGCAAGATCACTTTCGTATTTAAATGACGTGAGCGCTGGTCGCTATAATGACCCCTGCGCCGGGTGTAAGATAGCAAAGACACTTGCTTTTTGGGTTAGCGCCACTTAGCGCCAGGTGTAAGATAGGGCCCATGGGGCGTATGTAAGTATCTATTACTTGAGATTTTCATGTTACTGATGAGGTAAAAGTCAATATGGGATTGAGATTTACATATCCAGGAGTAAAATATGTTTTCTTTATTATTCATGTATTTATCCACCAAATATCATTTAATCTGATCATTTGCATGTTGCTTGATTATCTCAGACAATTGACAATTGCCTTTTTTTCTTGTTGTTCTGATTTTGAATTTATGGAGTGGTCTAGAATCAGCAGACCCGTCGGCAGGGCTAAGAAGGGCTAAGTGGCACAATTAAGTTATTTGTATATTTACTGTATTCATGCAGCAGTGATGTGGAGGTCACACGGTACCAGTGGCGTAATTGTCAAAACAATCAAACAAAAGCACCTTCACAAATAAAAGGAAAATGCTAATCATTTGCAATATAGCACAATGAGAATATGGGACATTTTTAGCTGATCGTTGACAGCAAATTCTTTAAAGATCTATTAACATTAACTTTTTAAACAGGTTACGTGCAATTGTGAAATCTAGTGATAGTTATTTTAGTCAATCCTAAAATAAGGCTGAGTTTACTTTTTTAAATAACCAAAAATGTATCTCATTAAACAAAAATGAAACCCCAAAAAGTATAATCTTGCACATTGATTCAAATAATTACTCATACTGTCATTGGCTTGAACAGCAGATTTGTGACCTCAATAGGTTATCAGTCCATCAGTGAAATTCTGCCTACAGTCTGAATTATCCACCCATGACAAGCCCCCTTTCCCCTTTTCCTCAGTAACACTCTCAAGCTCGGTGAGCATGGCAGCAGGAATCAGAAATTACTCTGTCAAGTTTTCTCAGTGGCTAAAATAATATAAACTCATTTCAGCTGGGCTGTGGGTTTGTGTCAGGGTGTCTAAATGCAAAAAGCACATTCGGAGCATTAGAACTTGACAAGGCCCTTCTTGAAATAAGTGAAATTAATGGAGCTCTTTTCATGTAGGACAAGGCCGTGGCACCCTTTCATGCTGCTTACAGTCAGAGAAAAGTCAATACTTTTTTATTACTTGATGTTGACCTACATTCTGCAACACAAGTGCTGGCCTCACTAATTAGTTTCAGTTGTATAATTTAGAAACTCCATACCAAAGAACACTGAAGTAAATATAAATCAAGCATATATATATATATAATGTAATATATGTAATCAATATGGTTTAAGTGCAGATTCTCAACTCTTATTAAAGGTTATTTTCTGTACATTTTTGTGCAAGGAGAAATTACAGCACTTTTATACATTATGGTGCCTATTTCAGAGCACCATAATGTTTGGGATATGTTATGTAAATGAAAGTCATATTTAGTACTTTTTCACATATCCTTTGCATGCAATGACTGCTTGAAATCTGTGACCCATAGACATTACCGGTACATTGCATGTCTGTGACCCATAGACATTGCACGTACTGCAACTTCAGCTCCTGCTTGTTTTGGGGGCCAGTTGCTTTAGGTTTTCTCTTCAGAATATGAAACGTATGTTCAATAGGATTCAGATTGGGTGACTAACTTAGCCAGTCAAGAATCTTCCAGTTGCTTCTTAGCAGTCTGTTTGGGATAATTTTCTTGCTGTAGGATGAAGCACCATCCAATGAGTTTGGAGGCATTTGTTCGCTGGCAGCTCGCTATGGCACCTCGCACCTCACAGCTCCCACCTCACATCTCGCTGGCAGCTCCCACCTCGCACCTCACAGCTCGCTGGCAACTCACAGCTCCCAACTCATAACTCGCACCTCGCAAGCTTCTAGCAGCTAGCAATAAACCCAGTTATTAACTATTTCTCAAATTTTTCTTTGTCTTTCTGACATTCCTCACACCGCATGCTCTTTTTCAGAATTAATTAATCACAATTTCAAATACATATTTATTTTGACAGGGGTTAGCCTACTTTAATTTGTTGCTTGACCATTTTGTGGACCAGTGGTTTACTAGAGTAAATCATAATCTGTGAACGTGAAGGATGGAGTTGAAAAAAAATCTGCCACCGTAATTTTTACCGGTCATTAAGCTCGTTTTACCGATTTTATATCGTTTGCGTTGCATTTTTTGGATGTTGACAGTAATATAACATTTCAGTTAACCTAGGGGCTCCCGTAGGCCTACAGCCACAATAATTAAGTGTAGCCTATACAATACAAAGTGCAGAACATGGTTATTAAAAAAACAACAACAAAAAAAGTTCACTGTCCTATATTTGTGCTTTTATTTATTTTATTGGTGTGCTTTTATTGTTTATTCCTTTAGTTAAAGAAAATGGACACTGTCCCTACATCAAGCTATACTAATTATGATTATAATAAAGTGTAACAGTACAGTAAACATTACTGAATTCAGATTGAAATACAATATATTGTCATTTATTCAATTTCCATGCCTATGGGCGATGCGTCATAGGCTACTCCACAAACCCCTGGTTCCTCAGGAAGTGCGGCACGGTAGCCTCGATAGCAATGTTCCTGAAGCCACACAGAAAGCGGTAAAATGTGGATTGTGTGTGTCTTTAGAGGGGTGGACAATAGAGTACTCTATGAGTACTCTGTGAGTACATCAGACGTAGGTTTGGTTTCGGAAGAAAACTCCCAATGACAGATAGAACAGGCTTCGGAGACTATCAACTATTTCTTGAAATCTGATTTATAGAATGAGCCAAAACATTCCTGGATTAGTCTGAGTGGTATAAGGATATAGACCATATATTGCATGTTCCAATTTTAATTTTTTTAAGTAATGGATGAATGATTGTAATTTGACTTGTAGTCCACTTTAACAGACTCCATATCCAGCACTGCAACACACGGATGGTTCTCGATCAATAAGATATCATCATCTCGTCTGTCTGGATATTTTTGGCAGATGGGAATACTGCCGATGAAGACGAGCTAACGTTAGCTTGCTAAATTGAGAAGCCCACCCGACAAGGTCAGAAACTATGCTATGGTTAACCACATAAAGCAATTCTAGCTTTGTCCTTCAAGCTAGCTAGCTAACGTTAGAAAAAGTGTTCAAAAACGGAGCTGTGTGCTACTGCTGGCTAATGTTATGACACAGTTTTTAAACAGTGCCAGCGCTGGTATATTCACTAAAAAATACAAAAATGTAAAATATACTCAAAGCTGATCCAGAAAAATGACATAGTTTGCGAACGGGCGTTATGTTGAACAATCCAGGAAATTGACGGTAAGACATAATCACTAGAGATGGTTTAAAAGTACGTTGTAGTTCATGTCTACGCTCTAAATTAATGGGGAATTTACTTGCGAAACCAGTGTGACATAGTCACTTGAGTACTCTATTTAACATATCTTAATTGTCCCTGCTCAAAATACTCAAATTCCTCTTCCTCCTCAGAACTGTCAGATTTGTGAGTCATTGTTGTATACCGATAGGCGCTAACCAGCTTGCCCACCCCCCCAGTTAGACACCCAGTCTGAGCCAAGCTCTGCATAAGTGCATACCGGGACACCACTACCACCAATATACATTAAATTTCACATATAAAAGTAGAAAGGGTTCCAGGGCATTGCATGCAAATATAGCACATTTTAAATGATAGACATTTACAATTTACATTTACAGACCAATATTGTACACAGTACTGTATGTACAGTAGGGAAATATTTATATTAATTTCATGCCCTGATGAAGACCAGGGGCCCTATCTTTGCTATCTTACACCTGGCGCTAGGTTCATTATAACGCCTAGCGCTTACGTCCTGTATTCTTGCGCCCATTGCAAGTAAACTGGGCGTGTTGGTCTAAAGATGAGGAGTGGCCAGGATTATTTTTGGCGTATTGCTATCTTGAGCCAGCAGAAAGCGCTTGAGCTAGATCCACCACAAACCTGGTCTAAAGTCATGTCGCAGTTGTTTACATGTTATTTTAACGGCGCATATAAGTGCGTCTACATAGGTGTGTGCACAACGCGCGTACCCTCCTGTCTGTTACACACAGGGCGCACAAGCATGACTAAAATATCTATATCACAATGTGAAATATTATTATTGTGTAGGCTATATCAAAAATGCATAATAATAAAAGGTTCCATAGGTCCACATACCTTTCCCTCAGCGACAATTACATTGCTCTCAGCCCACTCCATCAACATCCAGGCAATGTGTGATGGTACGGGACAATGGCTATCCATTAAAAAGGAGCTGATAACACCTATATCAAGCCTAATGCGCAAATTGTCATTTGCACCTAATGCGTGAATTGTCATTCAATGGAAAACTTGCGCACTGCAATAGACGGACATTTGAGTTCTGAAAATGCGCTTCAGATGTCATTACAATACAGCTCTGTTTATCTAGGAATACAGCCTGTAAGTAAAAAGAATGGTTTGTGACTGAAAAAAGTTCAAAACCTTGTCCAGTGAATATTGCTTTTATTGTTTTTCAAATAGCCTAGTCTACAGCGGACTCGCTGTGCATAAGGTTTTTTCAATAGCCTATGGTTAAAAAATGGAGATAAATGTCATGTTAACTGAATGATATTTTTTAAATTACAGTGACAAGGTTTCCATACCTTCAGCTTATTAAAACCCCGCTGATTTCACCTGTTATTCCATAACTGAACAAAAGATTTTAAAGAGAACTAAGCGTCTAATTAGAAACTAAATTTGCAACACGTTACACAATTAATTTTAATGCCATTATCTGCATGTGCGCTTTACAGGAGCAGGTCTGTTTCCCTTGCTGTAAATCACACTTTTCACGGTCTTCCTGTGAAAGTGGATCGTTTTAAAGCATTACGCTACCAGTAAAACAGGTTGGTCACATTTCCATAAGCAGGACATTATAAAACAAGGGAAAATATGCTGAACCTATGGGTTGCCAACCTGACAGATTTATTGTATTGAGTGTCATCATTAAGGCAAAATAACGTTATTTATGTTAATCAAAATTAGAATGTAGGTAGCCTAATGAACTTCGGATGAAGCTTGAACATGAGTTAATTGCATAATCAAACGAAATTTGTTAAGAGAGAGCCCCTGGGGCCCTATCTTGGCGATCTTGGCGCTTGGTCTAAGCGCATGTTGTAAAGTCAATTTAGGGCGTGTCCAAGTCCACTTTTGCTATTTTAACGGCGTATTTTTTGGGCGCTAAGCACAGCGCAGCGTGCAAGTGGGCTGAACCTAGTCTCTTCATTAATTATAGGTGTGTCTTGGGCGTGACATGCAATAAACCAATCAAAATGTCATATCCCATTCCCTTTAAAAGCCTGCTTTTCCACCTTGGCGGATTGCTTATATGATGGCGAAACAGACATGCTCGTGCGTGTTTAGTGCGATCAAGGAATAGGCTAAATGGAGTATGATCAATATTATTCGGACTAACCATTAGCCTATGAGTTCCCGGTAATTCCCGACAGGGCTGTTATTTTACAAAATATATGCGGTTAAATTTTGTTAAAAGGACCTGCAACAGCTGAGAATAAGCTATCAATGGCTTCAGTCTCACCTTAGAAAACGCCAAATTAGCCTGCTTGTTCAGCGAATTTCGTTTGATTATGCAATGAAAGTGTCAAACATCAATTCCATGAGGCTGTTCTCATGGAGTTCTCGAAGTTCAAGCTTCATCCGAAGTTCATTAGGCTACCTGCATAGTAATATTGATTAATAACATAAATACCGTTATTTTGCCTTAATGATGACACTAAATACAATAAAGCTGTCCGGTTGGCAACCCATATGTTCACGCATATTTCCCCTTGTTTAATAATGTCCTGTTTATGGAAATGTGACCAACCTGTTTTACTCGTAGCGTAATGCTTTAAAACAATCCACTTTCCCAGGAAGACCGTGAAACGTGCGACTTACAGCAGGGGAAACAGAGAACATGCAGCGCACATGCAGAGAATGGCATTAAAATTCATTGTGAATTAATTGTGTAACGTGCTGCAAACAACGTGCTTAGTTCTCTTTAAAATCGTTTTGTTCAGTTATGGAATAACAGGTGAAATCAGCTGGGTTTTAATAAGCTGAGAGTATGGAAACCTGGTCACTGTAATTTAAAAAATATGAAGGACGAAGAATAGCTTAGGTTACAATTTAGTTAACATGGTGACATTTATCTCCGTTTTTTTAACCATAGGCTATCGAAAAAAACCTTATGCACAGCGGATCCG
This sequence comes from Synaphobranchus kaupii, assembly GCA_029718625.1. Lineage (NCBI taxonomy): Eukaryota > Metazoa > Chordata > Actinopteri > Anguilliformes > Synaphobranchidae > Synaphobranchus > Synaphobranchus kaupii. The sequence goes on from CM056382.1 coordinate 16,454,402, forward strand.
CTGTAGCCTAGGCTATTTGAAAAACAATAAAGCAATATTCACTGGACAAGGTTTTGAACTTTTTTCAGTCACAAACCATTCTATTTACTTACAGGCTGTATTCCTAGATAAACAGAGCTGTATTGTAATGACATCTGAAGCAAAGTTTCAGAACTCAAATGTCTGTCTATTGCCGTGCGCGAGTTTTCCATTGAATGACAATTCACGCATTAGGCTTGATATAGGTGTTATCAGCTCCTTTTTAATGGATAGCCATTGTACCATCGCACATCGCCTGGATGTTGATGGAGTGGGCTGAAAGCAATTTAAGGCATTCCCCTTCGCTGAGGGAAAGGTAAGCTATGTGGACCTATGGACCCTTTTATTATTATGCATTTTTTGATATAGCCTACACAATAATATTTCACATTGTAATCTTGATATTTTAGTCATGCCTGTGCGCGCCCCTGTTTGTAACAGACAGGAGGGTACGCACGTTGTTCACATGCCTATGTAGACGCACTTATATGCACCATTAAAATAACATGTAAACAACTGCGACATGAATTTAGACCAGGTTTGTGGTGGTTCTAGCTTTCTGCTGGCTCAAGATAGCAATACGCCAAAAAGAATCCTGGCCACTCCTCATCTTAAGACCAACACGCCCAGTTCACTTACAACGGGCGCAAGAATACATGGTAGTTAAAGGACGTAAGCGTTAGGCGTTATAATGAACCTAGCGCCTGGTGTAAGATAGCAAAGACACTTGCGTTTGGGTTAGCGCCGCTTTGCGCCGGGTGTAAGATAGGGCCCCTGGTGTGTTACTCGAAACATGTTGGCGGTTTTAATTAATGTAGCCGGTTTACAATAAAGGCTTTTTAATTCAGTTTTCATTCCCTTTACCTTTTTGAGTGCCTGGATCTACTCTTCGTGTTAAAGATTGCCTCGATTCCCTGAAATCTAAGAGCACCAATTACTTTTGATACCGTTGTTCCTATTTGAGCGCTTGGTTGTCCTTTCTAGTGTTTGTTTTACATACACTTAGGTTGAAGTCATTAAAGCTCATTTTTAACCACTCCACAGATTTCATGTTAGCAAACTATAGTGTTGGCAAGTCAGTTAGGACATCTACTTTGTGTATGACACAAGTAAGTTTTCCAACAGTTGTTTACAGACTGATTATTTATGAATTGTTTACAGACTGATTATTTATCAATTGTTTCCAGACTGATTATTTAACTTGGGTCAAACGTTTCTGGTAGCCTTCCACAAGCTTCTCACAATAAGTTGCTGGAATTTTGGCCCATTCCTCCTGACAGAACTGGTGTAATGGAGTCAGGTTTGTAGGCCTCCTTGCTCGCACACGCTTTTTCAGTTCTGCCCACAAATGTTCGATTGGATTGAGGTCAGGACTTTGTGATGGCCACTCCAATACCGTGACTTTGTTGTCTTTAAGCCATTTTGCCACAACTTTGGAAGTATGCTTTGGGTCATTGTCCATTTTGAAGAGCCATTTGCGACCAAGCTTTAACTTCCTGGCTGATTTCTTGAGATGTTGCTTCAATATATCCACACAATTTTCCTTCCTCATGATGCCATCTATTTTATGGAGTGCACCAGTCCCTCCTGCAGCAAAGCATCCCCACAACATGGTGCTGCTTCACGGTTGGGATGGTGTTCTTCGGCTTGCAAGCCTCACCCTTTTTCCTCCAAACATAACAATGGTAATTATGGCCAAACAGTTCAATTTTTGTTTCATCAGACCAGAGAACATTTCTCCAAAAAGTAAGATCTTTGTCCCCATGTGCAGTTGCAAACTGTAGTCTGGCTTTTTTATGGCGGTTTTGGAGTAGTGGTTTCTTCCTTGCTGAGCAGCCTTTCAAGTTATGTCGATATAGAACTCGTTTTACTGTGGATATAAATACTTTTGTACCTGTTCCCTCCAGCATCTTCACAAGGTCCTTTGCTGTTGTTCTGGGATTGATTTGCAGTTTTCGCATCAAAGCACGTTCATCTCTAGGAGACAGAAAGCGTCTCCTTCCTGAGCGGTATGACGGCTGCGTGGTCCCATGATGTTTATACTTGCGTACTATTGTTTGTACAGACGAACGTGGTACCTTCAGGCATTTGGAAATTGCTCCCAAGGATGAACCAGACTTGTGGAGGTCCACAATTTTCTTTATGATGTCTTGGCTGATTTATTTAGATTTTCCCATGATTTCAAGCAAAGAGGCACTGAGTTTGATGGTAGGCCTTAAAATACATCCACAGGTACACCTCCAATTGACTCAAATAATGTCAATTAGCCTATCCGAAGTTTCTAAAGCCATGACATCATTTTCTGGAATTTTCCAAGCTGTTTAAAGGCACAGTCAACTTAGTATATGTAAACTTCTGACCCACTGGAATTGTGATATAGTGAATTAAAAGTTAAATAATCTGTCTGTAAACAATTGTTGGAAAAATTACTTGTGTCATGCACAAAGTAGATGTCCTAACTGACTTGCCAACACTATAGTTTGCCAACATAAAATCTGTGGAGTGGTTAAAAATGAGTTACCTAAGTGTATGTAAACTTCAGACTTCAACTGTATACAATATATATATATATATATATATATATATATATATATAGCCTGTGGAATTATGTATCACACAGGACACACTTATGTATGCTTTTATTTGTGTAACGCTGCACTGATGCTTTAGCGCAGATAATTTGTAGACCATCAAAATTGGCTATTAAGTACAGCTTTAGTTTAAAAAAACAAAATGAAATTTGCCAAGGTATGCTCACACATTACCGCAGAAGCTATGCTAGAAAACACACTGCTAACCATTTTAGGCTAATAGTATCGACAACCAAAAATACCCTACAAAATACGGCAGTGGGCTTACAATTTCAAATCCTTCCAACACAAAGTAGCCTAATAGATTTGAACTCCGGTTTCAGGATAATGCAATCCACTCGCACAACGAGGTTGACAATTATTTTTCAATCGCAAATCTAACCTTTTCCAAAAAGCGCCATCTGCTGAACAAACGTTGTAACTGATTGTTTGGCTTCCTCCATTACATATCCTACATTACTTTGTACACAGCTTTCAAAATAAACACGTGGATAAATTAACATAAATTATTTTTAGTTAGGTAGACTAGTTTTAACCCTTTTTCTGAACAAAAAAGATTGATCCATTGTAGCTTTTCCTGAGGGGAATATATTTTATTTACCACCCGGCTACATAAATACTGTTGTTTGAATTATCCTTATTGCTGTAGTTGGATAAGTTAAGCTACTAGCTAGCTACTGAGACCATGTATAAGGGTCAATGACATGACATGCATATGTTTGTGTCCGAGTGCATTATTTCCTTTTAAAATAATTGAATCAATTCATGACATGTATCACTTTATTCTATAAAACCTATTTAGTTTGAATACATTTTCAGTACATTCAAATAATATATATTCTTTTATGTTTTGGCATCTCAAACCCCCAAAATGTCAGGCGGTGCAACCGTCCGTGCAAATAAACAGACTAAGAAAACTATTAAAAATGGTATTTTAATGATAATAAATTCAAAATAAAATACTATGGCATGATTTTATGTTTGAAACCTTTCAAATAAACCACATTTTACAAATACCAATAGTTTTAAAGCTGTTGAGATAATTGAAAAACTTTGTCCAGCAATTTGTATGTTCTCAAATGTCAGGGTGGCACAACTGTAAACATGGGACTTTTATTATAAAGTGAAGAGGTAATAACAGTAAACAGGATATTGCATCATCAAGAGGACCACAAGTGACCTTTATGGCTGAGTGAAAAGGTTTGTAGATCTCTCTCAAATATTGATAAAAATAGCTACTTTCAACTCGTAGGTAGGCTGGTACACTTTCCATGTCAGGTGGTACAACCAATGTAAAACTAGGAAAATGTTATTTTAACATTAATACCATTAATTGTATGGAATCTTTCAAAATGGATGAAGAGGTGGTTGCTAAGGTCTTTCTATGTGGTTGCTATGGTCTTACTTGTTGGTTGGTAGGGTCCCTGTTAGTTAATAGGGTGTTACTAGGGGATTTCTTGGTGGTTGCTAGGGTCTTACTCGGTGGTTGCTAGGGTCTTACCAGGTGATTGCTAGGGTTTTAATATGTGGTACAATGAAAGCGTATCATTCTGCTAGAGTGCATTGGCCTCAGAAGTCGTGTCGTCATTTTCTCCAGATTAGTATGAGCATGTTGAACTGAAATAGGCTATATGAACTGAAAGCTGAATGGAACTGGATGAATACAAGTTCTATTAAAAACCATGAACGAGTTGAAAACACACAAGCTTTATCCATCCAATAATTCCTATTGACTTTAAAAGGGTTTAAATTTTAAGTGGAATATACCATTAATTGTATGAAATCTTTCATTAGAGTGTATCTAATCAATCTATTGCACTGTAGCCTATTCCAGTTGCTATGTACCGAATGTGATCTCATGTGATGTATCCTGTTTTTGATCAATTTACTACTTTTACTTCAATAGAGACTGTTGACTAAAACACTTTTTCTTATTTGAAATAAAAATGCGATTATTCAGCATATTTCCTGTCATTACTAATGTTGTTAGGTGGCACAACTGAAAAGTGGTTCGACCAGGTAAAATATTCATTTAAACCAATAAATAATAGGTTAAAGTGAACAAATGGTCGATAACTATGATGTGAATAGCTATTGTATTGAATGCATTCATTTGTATATTTGTATAATCATTTTTCTGTCTTTAAATGTAAAATCAGATGCTAAAGATACTAAATACCTGGCCACTAGACTTCAATAATCTTAAATTATTTAAACAAAACACAACCACAAAATAATAATGTGTTAGGCACTGTAGAAACTCTAAGGGATACTTGCCAAAGATTTCACTTAGAATAAATAGTAGGAAAATATATATATTTTTTACAAATATTTGGTTGCGCCACCTGACATTTTTTGGGCGGTGAAGTTAAAAATAGTCAAAAAATTAATTTAAACACTTTGAAATGTTATTTAACAAATGAGACTGCATTACATCCATTTTGAAAAGACTTTTTAAAAATACCATTTTAGAAGCTTTATATGTCATTGACCCGTACGCAAAGTTAACATTAGCTAACGTTAGTTAAATTACCCGACAATTAACATTAAGGAAACCAAAACTTTTTTGTCACTCGAATAACGTGCAGTTTCCCGACTTTTTGTGGATTTCAAGGAGCCGAGGGAATGAGCATAAATGTGGACGACTATGAGTGAGAAAGACAATTAGCATATACCGTGAAGATTCTGATCCGGTCTTGTTGTACTGCGTCTATGCGCCTGATTTGCTGGTTCATCCGGGCAAAGTTTTTATTGTAAAGTCACCAACCTGTTTCGGCAGTATGCCTTCATCATTTTAGATTTTTTTTGGAATATCTAAAAAAATCATATATACAATTATATTTGAATAAAACGCACAGATAGACGCAAGGAAATGTTTTTCTATTTCTAGTACATTTGGTTTAACATTTTTTGATTTGAACACTTGAAAGGACAAGGTGATTTACAGCACCACACTTGCACAGCAATTAAATGAAGTGTTACCTACTTACCCTGCTCAAAATGCCTTATACAATTAATATCTGATATACCATACCAAGAGCAAAATATATCAATTCTCGCCTGTTTTCACTAGTGACCAATAAAGTTGTTTATCTCAAGAACTGTAAAGGCTACAAATATGATTTATTCATATATACACTTGTTGCCACTTAATTACAACAATTTATGTACAGGTACCTACATTCAAATTTACCTGATGAGCTATGGAGGAAATATCTCCTCTTTGTGATTCCTCAGTATATCCTGCCTATCTCTGCTAAACATATGGTGTCAATATCTCAAACCATTCAAATTCTATAGAGCTTTTTTCAGGTGAACCATTTCGGTTACCAAAGTTGGCACAAATTGTGCAAAATGGCAAGGTTGCAGGAAAAACTTCTTTTTTAAGTTTTACAATAAAATTTGATAATTGGCAATAACAGTTCATTTTTAGATGTGTCTTTGGTGTGTTTCATATTACACAACCAACTAGCCTACCCGTGGTCCCCAAAAAGCTCTCCAAACCCATGTAGCAGCACAGTGAATCTTGTATTCCACCAGAGCCCCATTAGCCAGAAATGAGTCCAGTATGCAAACGGGATATAAAATCAAATGTCCACCGGTTTTCTAGATAAAATAAACCCCTGCATAATAATCAACAACAAACTCATCCTCATGTTATCTCTCCCTCATGTTACCACATGCATAAATTGCTCATTAGTTTACCTGCACAGCCTGCTGTACTGCATACAGAACAATTTACTCATGTGGAACAATAACTACTAAACAAACACTTCAGACGCCATTTAATTCAAAAGAAACTCGGAACAGCTTGTCTCAGACACAAATAGATAGCCAGCTGCTATGTGTAATTTTGCTGGTTAGCTTGCCATTGTTACAATATAGTAATGTTAGCTATATTTATCTCATTCAGAGGGATTCGTTTTATACATACCAGTGAATTTGCACTGGTATACCGGCAAAAAAATCTGTTACCTTACACCACTCAGCGTCACTGAGACAAGATCGCAAAAACATTTTCGGGCTAGGACCTGCTGCACGGAGAAACGCCTGAATAACCTAGACATAACTAACCAAAGACTGTATAAAAGAGACTGTAAAGAGCCGTCGCGGTAGTACAGCGGTAACAGCGCCGACTTTCAGTCGGTGCGGTTGTGCTCCGAGGATCGGGGTTCGCGCCCCGGTCCTGCCAGATCCGAGCATGGCCGGCGCCCTGTGGGAGCAGCAATTGGCGGCTGCTTCCGGGTGGGGGGAGGGGCTCGGAGAGAATCGCTGCACGCATAGCGGCCCTGGGCGAGCGGGAATCACGGTCAGGAGCTGGGAGGAGTCGTGCCCTGAAGAGGATGTGGCGCCCTCCAGTCCTACCGCCGGCTGACGGGGTTGTGTAGCGGTGATTCTCTAGCGGTTGCTACATAGGGGGAATTGAATTAGAATAGGGGTTCAATTGGCTACTAAAATTGGGAGACAATGGGGAAAAATCAGAAACTAAATTTTAAAAAAAGAGACTGTAAAGTAAAAAGATGAACAGCCGCCGTTACCTAATGAATTATGCTTTGCTAAACAGAATGTAGCTAGCTGCTATACAAGCTAAAGACACTCTGCGCCATCTTGGTATGAACATTACGCCTGGGTGCCTCCTCCTCTTACGCGGAGCTGTATCTACGTGACTTCTGAAGGCATTGTGTTGAATGAGGGCTTGTCTGAAAGATAAGAGTCTTCGGTATTGGCTGGAATATTTGACAGACAGTTTAAAAACCCAATGGAAAGCAAATAATACTCACAATGGAGGCGGGTTGATGCAAGTTTTTCCCATTTCAGATAGGCCTATGGTGCCATCAGTCAAAGAAATACACCCAATTGACGACGGTTTTGCATAAAACTGTCCAATAAAGTACAAAACCCCTTTGGCTAAAATATACTAAGCCACGGGATTGGTACTCCAGAAACTGGTTTCACAACGCCAAAACTGAACACAGCCGAACTACTCGTAATGAAGTGCAGAAAAGCACAAGTCGGTTTAAAATTGGAAAAAAATCATGTACAGGGCGTATGAAAGTTTTAAAGTATTTTTTCTTGAAGTCTAAAGGTATAACGATTTTTCAAACGAAAGTTTTGTGAAATACAATTAAGCAGAACAGTTTACCAGCACATTGTTTATGGTGTGACATCAAGCTGCAATACATGTTTGGGAATTAGGTCAGAGTTTCCAACGTAATTTACAAAGTTTTAACTTGACGTTTTGGGCTTAAAAACCACTTTCCCAGAAGGAATGGATATATCTTAAAGGGATAGTTTGGAATTTTGGACATAATGTCTCAATTACGACTTACCCATGATGTAGTTGATTGATGGAAACCATTTTCAGCTAATTCCATGCTGTCCCTTCTTTTGGACATACACACGTTGCTAATGCTAGCGATAACTCTAAGGTAACCGGTAGCATCCACTACCAAACGCACTTAAACACTCCACAGTGCACCCAAAGCAAATAAAATACGACGACAAAATAACCCCGATAGACTGTCGTCGTATTTTATTTGCTTTGGTTGCACTGTGGTGTGTTTAAGTGCGTTTGGTAGTGGATGCTACCGGGTCGTATGGTAGTGGGTCGTAATTGAGACATTATGTCCAAAATTCCGAACTATCCCTTTAAGGATATTTAATCAAAATATTGAGGTGAGCAGTTTATTATATATTATTAAATTAATGAAATGTATAATTTAATAACTTCCTTAACGCCCGCGTTACCGCTAGGGGCGTTTGGCAGCAAGAGGTTAACGGCAGCTGGATACCTGCACTGAGTAGGCTAATAGGCTAGGCTACCAAGAACAGCTCTTTTTACTTCAGTCCGTGTTCCAGATTTGGGATGGTTCAAGGTTTTACTCCGGGTGCAGTTATCCAGCTAACCAGCTAAAGTAATCCTGCTTTGTAGTATACCCCCCAGGTAAGATATTTTCAGCCAGAGGTAGGGACGTGAAAACCAGAGGCGGGGAATTCTCCGCCATCCCCCCCGGCAAATCGCACCCAGAGTACCACGTATGTCAGCATTTTGACAAAAAACGTTCTTTTATGAAATACGAAAAATGTTGGAGGCGGGGCGAAAGCGGTACTACTTTGAAAGACTTTATGTAATTTTATACCAGAGTCATTTTTCTTTCACATTTTTTGAATTTCCAGCATTTTAAATTATCTGGTGCTTACACTTTAACCCCAGACAGTGCTCTGTCGGGTTCCGTCTGTGGGAGACATTCGCAAGGGCGCTTGGAGGTAACGTTAGTTTCACAGAGCTCTATAAGAACTAGAAAGGCAACTGCCTTCTCAAAACAGCGCATTTTCCACAGCCAAAAGTTTTTTCTCTGATTAACCAATATGACGTCAAGTGAAGGTGGTCATTTTGTCCCTTTTGCAGAGAGTAATGGCTGCCGCTTTAAATCTAGAACCATGACTAGAGCCACCGCGGAGTGGGTTTTGTGAGAACAATCGGTGTTATGTGAAAATCAAAACAATAAATACATTGATAAATTATTGAATATGTCTATGCTATGATTACATTCACATACTTAAATAATGATTGTTGCACCTGTTTGGTTATTTACCGTCTGTGGTATTCACAGTTCTTATATAGTTCTGTGGTGGTATTGCAGCCGGTGATCCCAAGAGCTTTTTCAAGCTTCCCGTGAACCAGCGGTCCTTGCCCGGCTAATAATAGTGTGAAGTGTTGCCTGAATAATGAGAAATTGTGATGGAAATGGCCACAGTGATAACCATAGCCTATTTTACAGGTAGGCTATAGCCTCCACGGAATGTCGATGTTAGACTGATCGAATGAACTACGGTGATTTTATCAATGTAACGTTGTGTTAGACAGATTAATGTTGAAGGGGCTATCGTAGAGGCTGAACGTAGAGGCTATCTTGTTAAAATCTCACAGCCTAACCTTACTGCAAATTCATATAAAAGAGCCGCAAATAGTTAACGTTACTAAAAATGTTTAATATCTATGTTGTTAGCTAACTACATTATTAACAAGCTGTTTGGTTAGTGAAACAAGTTTCTCGATGAACACCGCTACTAGAATGCTAGTACTTAATTAGTGTATGGACCAGATAAGCCGAAGATAACAGATTCGTCAAAAGAGAGATGGTCAAGCACAACAAGAATGAACTCACACGGAGACATAAGCTATGGTTTAAAGGTAAGAGAATTGTTTGTGTATTTCTTTTTAAAATGCTTAGTTTCTCTTTTACCCTTTAATTTATTTATATTTTAGAAAAGTAGAAAACCGGCGCACTCAACAACAGACATGTAAGAATGTAGAATGATTCAATGAGAAGCTTACTGATTTCCAAATGACAATAATCAGTACCCTTTTCTTTGTTTACAAGACAATCCAAGACTTCACTTCAATTACTAGGTAAGTATGACTTTACTATTTATTTACCCATATAGTTGGATAATTTAAGAATCAGGAATCAACTGGGATGTAATATTGGTTACTATAATTAGGGGACCGAGCAGCGTAGCTGCTGGTACCCTATTGTGTCTGTTCAGATTCTTTCTTTTTTTTTCTTCTTTTTTTTTTCTTCTCAGCTTTCACCTAAAATTCCCGTGAGCTGGTTTGGACTAGAATCACCAAACGTGGCAAGCTTGTTGGGATTGCCAAACTCTTGGATCCTCTATATTATGACGCAGATTGAACACCTGGTGGTGCTGTAGTGCTCGTGACAAAGTTTTGACATTGACACGCCAACTGCCGACGCCCCGTTTCACCTAGAATCACAAGATTTGATATACAGGTCCCTTTGCTCATTCTGAACAAATTTGCCTCAAGGACCCATAAAGTCCACCATATTGGATTTTTTGCTAATTAGCATTTTTTGTAAAATGCTTAAAATGCTACTCCTCCTACAAAATTTGACCAATTGAGATGAAACTTGGTGTACAAACTCATTAGACCATGTCTCATAAAAGTTATATTCCAAAACGATTTGACAGAAAGCTATGAAACTTGGTAGGTCTGTTAAGGGTACCATTAGGACTTGACCTATACAGTTTTATCCCAATCGAGCCATGTGGTGGCGCTATAGAGTTCCAAATATAAATAAATATAAAAAAATTCACTAAAAATCACAGTTCCTTTGCAGAGATGTATAACTTGCTACAGTGACAAAGAGCCGGATTTGGATCATAGAACTTTACTAATTTGCTGGGCGCCATCTTGAAATTGCCGACATTTTGGCTTAAATGTACTCATTTATTACTTCTTTGAGTTTTTCCTTAACAGCTTGGCTGGCTATAATGAAACTTGGCAAATAGTTAGAAGTTGTCATCATACAAGCTCACACCAAATTTCGTGGCGATAGGCCAATTGGTGGCGCTGTAGTGCACGTGTAAATATTGTGACATTAACACGCCCACTGTTTGACCTAGAGTCACAAAATGTGGTGTACAGGTCCCTCTGCTCATGTTGAACAAATTTACCTCAAGGATCCATGAAGTCAGCCATATTGGATTTTAAAATGCTACTCCTCCTACAAAATTTGGCCAATTTACATGAAACGAGGTAGACGAACTCCTTAGACCATGCTTCATAAAAGGTATATACAGAATTTTGATATTTTAAAAGATGGCCGAATGACGAGCCAATGAATTTTCAATGGGCGTGAATTATCACAAAAATGCTGATAATTCCAAAACCATTTGACAGAAAGTTATGAAACCTGGTAAATCTATTAAGAGTAACATGTGGAATTGACCTCTACAGTTTCAACCCAATGGAGCCACGTGGTGGCGCTATATAGATCCAAATATAAGATAATATTTATAAATTCACTAAAAATCATTGACTCATTGAATCACTGCATACGCCCCGTTTTATCTAGAGTCACAAAATGTGGGAGAGAGGTCTGTGTTTTTAATAAATATTCTACTCTACCATGCATTTACAATGTAACGTGTTGTCTGCGTCTTTGAAATGTGATCGCCTATGCAGCGCAACGGCGCCATAATTTACCTGGATTGAGCAAAATCACGCTGATAGCCTACCTTCTGTTAGACCACAGTGCAACTAACTATATAATCTCATTCAGGCCTAATTAAACAAATTATATTTTGTATTCAATAGTGCTATTGATAAAATATTGTTCAGTCTAGAACGGAGTGTAGGCTTAGGCTACGGAGTGGTGAGCAGTAGCCATAAATCCCTCAACAGCCTTTTTATTCTAACAGCACAACAAGTTTACCGGTGTCGGACTCGGGGCATGGAAACAAATATAGCCTAATATTGTACAATCTGACTGTAGACTAATGAAAGATGTTATCAGAGAAATAAACTAGATTGGATGAAAAGGTGGCCGCTATTCCTATATTAATACACGGAATGTCTTCGTCGCTCAGGCGAAACATTGAAACGATTTAGGAGTTGAGGCTATAATCTCAAATTGATTCAACAGGTTTATGTAGTGTAGGATATTTATGTAGTGTAGGAAATATTGATTGATTGATTGATTGATAGGATATCTAATATTTCCCCCCTTCTCTCTATCTCTGTCACTCTCTCACTCTCACCCCCCAACATCAAAGATAAGCCAGTCTTTGTCATAAATGACCACTCTCCCCCCTCCCCCATACCTTAACCCAATCAGGACAGGGATGGTCTTCCTGTGGAGGTACTCTATGAGTGTACCGCAGAAAAATAAGTTAGTCAAGTTTGGAGTTTGTTGGTGAAGAAGTCATTCTTTTTGGTTCCTCGTGCGTTTCCGTTTGTTCCTGTTCAGCTGGAGGGTAAATAATTTGGCAATTTTTGGCTTATCTCTCTCTTTACTGGTATTTCCTAATTAATGTCTGGTTTAATGCCTTCACTTTTGTGAATTATAAGTAGTCAGCCTACATTCCTTAGTGAATGTATGATTTCAATTCATTATTCCAATTGACTGTTTTCGCTTAATAAAATCCTTTAATCTCAAGACCTGATTTAGACCTTGTTTTGGCTTGTTGGTTGATCCACCAGGTTACTGTTCGACTTACCTATCAAAGAATTTGGCGATTTAATTGATGATTGTCATTTTTAATAATAATAATTAAATTAAATCACGTAAAGCTTATTTTGAATGTAGGTTAAGTGAGGGGTTCTAGCACGCAATATCGCTTGTGTTCAGTATTCAGAGTGCTGAACGTTTTAACAAGGGCATTGTCTGTTGGAACCGCTGGATTCAGAAAATACACATTTTACCTAGTCCTCACTTACCCGACAGTAGAATAGTAAATAATGTAATTTACAATGTAATATAGCCTATCTTAACCATTTAATCAGTGAAAAAAGTCCCCTATAACAAAAAAAAATCTGTCAAACGTAAGCCTATAGGTCTTGTTGTCTCTTTATTTCACAGGTTTAGGCTATAAATAGTTTCTGATTATCAATAAAAATAATTCGTTTCAGGATAAATTATTATGTATTTTTGATTACATTAGGTTAGTTAAAAAGGTCTAACCTGATAGTGCTAAGTGAGAGAAGTTACGTGCAGATGGAGATAGACTGTGCGGGATGGCACGCGGCATAAAGGGGATCTTGTGAATCGCTCATTACAAGACAAGAATTATAATGAACGTGATGACTGCTAGTCTAGCTTCTTCACAAAATTAAATGAAATTAGTAAAATGAAACGAATTGCTATAAGACAGACGACAGCGCAGAAAGGCTTAGGGAAACAATAGCTCCTGAGCGCTGACCGTCTCGTTGGACAGCGGCCAGGTGAGATAAATAGCCTCTACTAGCTAATATAGAATAGACGTGAAATCGGTTGTATATTATTATTTATTATATTTGGACAAAATAGTGAATACAATTCGCAATGGTATGCCATAATAAGTAAGCAAAAGGCCCGCTGTTCAATAGCCCCGCCCCCGCGCACCCCTCGATAGAATCGACCATCGGCGATGGCTAGAGGGCTCGATAGCACGATGCTGCCTTGCTCACGATGGCACAAGCCTACTACAGGCCTAGCTGTAGTAGGTGTAGTACCAGGGCCAAAAAATGTGTGCTGCCTTTCACTGTCCCTCTTGCACAGCCTACAAAGAAATGATACTCTGGCAGAAGCAAAAAAAAATTATCTGAGGTCCATGTTACAATATGCCTGCCATAGACAGGGGGCATGTCCCAATACTCCAAAAATCCACCCTCCTTTCCTCCGTGACCCGGAAACCGATCTTTGTGTCTTAATCTAATGTTGCTGATTAGGCTACATATTAATAACAAATGGTTACAAATTGATTAATGTCTCAACGCAAACCACAATGTCAGGTACATTGTATACTGTACATGCAACTACTTGTACTCAGAATGTTCAGGCAGTTTTGCATACTTCCGGGTAGGAGACAAGTGGTAGTGGGGGAGTGGAGGAAAGGAAGAGAGGACTGATGAGTATTGGGACGCAACCAGGGAGTACTACATGGTAATAAGCAAAGATTAAATCAGCTACTGCCTAGTCAACTGAGGCATGTTTTGGGGCAAGGTTTTGACCACAAACACACATTGGGACTATGTTTAAATTAGAATATGCCCATCAACATTGATATGCACAGACACATTGGAACTATGCTTAAGTTAGAACAGTCCCATCGACATTGGCAGACACACACACACACACACACACTGGGACTATGTTTAATCCCATCGACATTGGCAGACACACACACACACACACACACACTGGGACTATGTTTAAGTTAGAATAATGTAATGTAATATGCTTCTTTGTAAACTCATGTGCTTCTGTCCTGTCTTGTCCTGTTATTGTATTGCACACTGACTTTGTTTAGTGTAATAATAAAAAATATATATACAGTGAGCACCATAATTCATTGGACAGTGACGCATTTTTTGTTATTTTGGTTCTGTACACCCCCCAATTCCCATAGAGATCCATTCAAATGCGGAGTGGTTATAGTATCGCTTGTAAGAGTACCAGAAAATAAGATATCAAGAGTCTTTTGACATTGTTGGGTCACAGACATCAGGAAGTCATGGCATGCAAAGGCTATGTGACCAAATATTTAAAATTATTACTTTATTCTACATTATGTTAAACTGTCCAATATTTTTTGATGCCCAAAATTAGGGGGACTATGTACAAAAGGTTCTATAATTTCTAAATGGTTCATATGGATGACAATACTGATTAAAGCTGACAGTCTGCACTTAAACCTTAAACAATCACTCTGCTACCAGAAATACAGTAGATATGGATGGATAACTTGAAGGGTTTCTTCTCCTGACTTATTTTTCCATAGAGTTCAATAGGAAAATTTGTCAGGAGAAACAACCCTTCAAGTGATCCATCCATATCTACTGCATATCTGGCAGCAGAGTGATGGTTTAAGGCTTGTTTGATACGTCAGTCCTTTGATGACTTAGAGCCATTTAGCCAACCATGTGTTCCACACTGTTCCAGTGTAATTTAAAGCTAAATCTAGTCCCACCCCCCAATTCCCATAGAACTATTCAAATGCAGAGGTTATAGTATCGCTTCTAAGAGTACCTGGAAATAAGATATCAGGAGTCTTTTGATATCTTTTTATATAGAGTCATGATGGCATCACCTGTTTACCTCTGGAATACCTGTTTACCACAGAAGTTGTTTGAGAGAATGGCAAGAATGTGCAAGGCCGTTATCAAGGCAAAGGGTGGCTACTTTGAAGAATCTAAAATATATGACTTTTTAAAATTTGTTTAACACTTTTTTGGTCTTTGCATAATTTAATTTGTGTTATCTCATAGTTTTGATGTCTTTACTATTCCAAAATGTGGAAAACAGTAAAAATAACGGAAAAAAACAGTAAAAATAACGGGAATAGCATCAGTGAGGGCCTTACAGAGGTGTGGCAACGCAGGCTGGCTTTGGAGTGCCTGACTCGTGTTGCACGTGTGGCGCCCTGCAAAGATGGGTGCTACCACCAGTATTGGTATTGCTGGGGAAAACACAAATAACTTTGTTTTAAGAAAAGTATTTCTGTTTAAACCACCATATTAAGTTGTTTAAAGGGTAACTGAGTATGAATTCCCCCATGTACTATTAGTATGTCTGCCTGTATATTGTGGTACATTTTAAATAGCAGCTGGTATGTTCTGGGGGAGGGGCTTAGGGTAGAAAACGAGTCCCGTTGGTTATGTCAGGGAAGAGAGAGGGGACTGGAATTTGTGAACAGAAGGTAGCTGCATACTGTGCCCCGTAAAATAGATATATAGAGTCTAAATATTTTTGTACTGTAAATATTTTAGCACTTATTTCACTGTCAGTCTCTTTGCACTTTTTGGGTTGGATTTTTGTGGTTTTTGAGCCCTGTAAATAAAACATCCTGCACCGAAGTGCTATTTGCGGCGGTGCCATTTTTGTGTGCATCAGTACAGCCTGAACCCCTTTTAGCCTACATAGATCACACTAGGGACATATATCATCCAAAAAATCACTATGAGACATCATCCCTCCAAGTGGGCATGCTGGCCAAAATTTGAGGGTCTGGCTCATAGACTAAAATAACATTATGAGCTTGATAGACTGTCAATTTAAAGAAAATGTGTGTAAAATTTGAAAAACCATCAAAACTGATTAAAGTCCTGATTCAACATCAACAACAAAGTACTGGAATTTATCTGGGCTTTAGTATCAATCAGAGTAAAACTGGCAGTGCACTTTTCAGGAGAGGGTCTGATAGCTGTGCTCTCATGAACCGAAGGGCCTACAAATACAAGTTGGCATTCCAAATTTGGATAAAATAAAACAAACAGAAAATGTGTTTAAATGCATGTTTATCTTAGTCTGGACATAAAAGGAAATACTGACATAATTGAAGAAATTGTTACCAGAATTGTTTATTAGGGAGCGAATGAAGGGTCTAGGGAATTTTAAATGGTTACAGTGAATCACTTTCTGATTTTTTGAAGTTTAGCCTTAGGGCTTTTGTGGACTGCCTCCCAGAACACTTCCAAGAACCTACTTTATTTTACTTATTTATTGCTCATTAAGAGTACAACTTACAAGTACACCTTATATATCAAACATATAATTTTGATATATTATCAGGTGATGATTAACAAGCGGAGGGACTAACAAAGCATTCTTTCAAGTGAAATTTTCCCATTGCCATAGCCCTGTACCACAATAATAAAAAAAATGGAAAGAAACTCTTAGCTATACTTGGGGGTAGAAGATGGGGGACAGAAAGGAGGGAGTAAGGAAGGGGGAAATGGGGGGGGGGTAGAAAAAGCAATTACTGAGGCTACACACAAAAAAAAGTCTGCATTGGTGGGTTCTGCCACTCAGATATATCAGTTTAAAAACGTGATTGATGAAACTCTAATTTGAGTCGAAGGAAAGGCTTTGTGGCAAGCCATGGTCACTGCATGCACTTCATTAGCTGCTGTAATTAGCCTAGTGGTTCAATTTGTTAGTACTGGTGGTGCTAATGCAAACATCAAAACAGGAGAACAGCACAATGAGCCTGCTGAAGGGGCCCTCCTTGACAAGGGGGCATTAACTAAAGCACTAATTACAGAGCGACTGCAGCCTGACTGTCACGGTCAGACCATATTAAGGGTTAATATTAGCCCAATGACAATGGAAAACTGATAAGCCCAATTCAATGAAAATCACATAACGAAAGAATCAAGTGCACTTCATGCTAAACACTAGAAAAGCAAAAAAATAAAATAAAATGAACCAATGTAATCTCATTAATTCTCCATTCTGCGGAAATTATGCATAGATGCATGTGCAACGAGAACATGCACACAAAAAAGAAAAACACAACCTTGAATTGTAGCCTTAGGAGTTTAACTTGACCATTATTATAGGTTAAAAAAACTAATGTAACTGAGAACAACCATAAGAGCAGTCAAACTGCTGAGAAACCTAAAACACAAATATCTACCTCATTTCATTAGCAATGTGTCTGAGCCAGTATAAGCCTTGCAGTCCTTCTTCAATTGCTTTCTTTATATTAAGATAAATCATCACATGCTGCTTTTGGGTTATGACATGTTAATTTGTGGATATAACGGATCTGAAGGTGATGACAGAGAAAAAAATTTAAGTGGGGGTAGGGAAACAGCTATAATATAATCAGAAATGCACTTGAAAATAACCATATTCATCATTAACTTCCTGTGAGTCAATGCAAAAAACTGAGATTCATTAAAAGGCACATTTTAGTGTGCCGCGCCTTGATTGTGTGACTCATTGTAAAACATGGGAGGTAGACAAAAGCAGGACATTCATCATGCAACAGACAAATGACACTGGATTACTAGTTAGACAGTATAATAAGTACCGTCTAATTTCCTCTTTAGAATCAATTTATGTTTCAAAGCTCTGGATCATCATCAAGGGACACCACTTTCCTGGAGAGAAATTAAGGAGTCAGAAACCACTTTTCATAAAACTACCAGCAGACAAACGCTGTGTGCATAATTGCTTGCCAGCCTTTTGTTGGGGAAGGGGGAAAAAAGCATCCATGTACTTGAATTAGCTTGGACTTGTAAATCAAGGGCCTTTAAATAGACAGTCTCTTGTCCTTTTTATATTGTTTTATTAATTATATAGAAGAGTACACCCAAAAATGCAACACATGTAAAAAATTTCATTATTTATTTATTTTGTTCTGGGTCCTTTCTTACCATGCCAATGAGCCTAATGCATTTTCTACCCTCAGTATTAACAACAACTATTCAGATCATTTGATTTTTGCCCGGACGCAGAGCGTGCGGGCCTAAACGAGTGAATGTGGGTAACTGACTGACTGACTGGCTGGTTGGTTGGTTGGCTGGCTGGTTGCCTGGTCCCGCATGTGTAAATTTTGTGTAATTACGGTAAAAAGTTTGCTGTCTAACTCCCCGTCCCCTTTTACTAGTAGACTGAAAGTTGTAGCACCCAAAAATCATGCATGATCAACTGTGGATATGTTTAAAGATACATGTCAATTGGCTGAAATGTATAATCTTT
This sequence comes from Synaphobranchus kaupii, assembly GCA_029718625.1. Taxonomy (NCBI): domain Eukaryota; kingdom Metazoa; phylum Chordata; class Actinopteri; order Anguilliformes; family Synaphobranchidae; genus Synaphobranchus; species Synaphobranchus kaupii. The sequence continues at coordinate 16,473,006 of CM056382.1, forward strand.
CTCGTAGTCATTATCGCCCAGTCAATATTGTTTCACCAGCGGGAGGGGGACTTAATTGGTATTGACATTTTACTTCAGGGAAGGTAGGCCAGATAGGTACACTCTCCAGAGGAAGACATCGCCCATGTTTTAAATGCAATGAATGTCAGAGAAGCAAGGAAAGGAAGCCAAGTTCAAAGCAGATTATTGTTTTACTGTGGTCTCGGTGTTGTGCTGTTTTTCGACTCCCCTGCAGATCTCTCCCCCCTTCACTATAAACGCGCTAGCTAAACTACGTAATACGCTATGAACACCCTGTGCTTTTCTTTTACTTCATTTCTCCAGTTAAAGGGTAATTCCACCAAAAAACAACATTATTTAACAGATCAAGGCACAACTAATTAAATCCCCAGGGAACAAATATTTGTGATTGCCTTCTAATTAGGTTAATTTGGGTCTTGTGGACACACAATATGCATATGCTTGTTTTGGAAATAATTACTTTCTGAATTCCAGAGATACTGGATACTTTTACCCTTGTTCTTGGATTGAAGTTTGCCAAGTGTCTTCTTGGACAGAGGAATGTCGATCAAGTGTGCTCATTAGAATATTACGACCACACCCCGACCATCTTAATACAGGTCTGATCAGCTAATTCAGCTGTTTTTGAGCAGTGTTTTATCATATTTAGTTTATTTTTTTTCTTTCAAACTTTGGTGGATGCTTAATAACACACTCAAGTTTGATATCATTCATACATTTTAATGATTTTATGCTTTGTTCCCTGGGGCTTTAAGTCTCTCTTTGTGGCTGGCCAAAAAAAAATTTATATTGGATATTTGAATATAAAGTTAGAATTTTGGTAGAGGTAGACGTCGTTTTGAAGATACACTTTTTCAGACTCCATGACTAACCTACCCATCTAGGACCAATTTCATAGTAGCCTACTTGTTTCCTGTTTTTTGCTTGTTCCCAATTTAACTCACATTTTGTTATTTTATAGTTCAGAATGTATAGCTGACTGTGTGTACTATATTCAATGTTCATTATTAGGGATAGCTGCTACATTATGAGAAAGATGTGCTTTGTCAGATCTGCTTTGTAGTCACTTCAATGACCTTCAGTATGCACTTATTGTACGTTGCTTTGGCTAAAAGCATCTGCCAAATGATTGTAATGTAATGTAATGACTTGACGTGCACCACAAAATAAGTTGCCAAAAGTCACTATGTTGAACACTATTTTTTTCATTGTAAAGAGAGGTGAAAAGCAGGCAAAGGGTGTGATATTCAGGTGTCACGAAGCGACAGCATATTAACGGGCGTACATTTTTTAAGTGTCAGACCTTTCACTTTGCTTCATGTCACTTGAGATATCCCACCCTTTGCCTGCCAATGAAAAAGATAGTGTTCAACATTGTTACTCTTTGCTAAGTTGACCAGACGTCCCCGTTTTCTGGGGACAATCCCCGCCATCGGAATTGCCAATACCCACAGTCTCAAAAATGTGTGTATTCATGAGTCATACTCTGTTTAAATGTGCAGATGTTTTGACGTCAAGTTAGTTTTTATAAATCCCAAATCTGTGGGGAAAGTGGCGTACACATTTTATTGTATGTATGCACATATGTTTATACATGAGGCCCAGCGTGTGGGCATTCTTTGTTCTTTGGCGTTCTCCTTTAAGCCAAATTCAACACAAGTTCCAGTCCCGGTCCCTGTGTAGCCTATTGCTACTTGCACCTATATTTTATATTGTATAGTTAAATGTTTGAGTTACTTCTTTTGTTTCGCTGTTCACTGCCTTTGTAATAAATTCAAATTAAAGTTATAATAATAACAAAAAACATTTCACACATAAATTATTTTAAAAACATTTCTGATGCACAGCTGTACTACATTTACATTACTTGCAAGAAATGTCCCGGTATTTGCTTCCAGAAATCTGGTCACCTTACTCTTTGGTCGGTCACAATCAATAGAACAATCTACAATGCATGGTTCATAGCTATATGCTCATACCACAATCCATTATCGTTTTCATTTTAACCCCTTCGCGCAGATGGCAAATTTAGTCAATTCTCGCCTATTTAGGGGGTGCTCTGTTTAAGGCTTTATAACTCCAGGGGCCACATGTATAGACAGTGCTGAGCAGAAAAATGCCCTCAGAGAGCCACGTAAGGGAGTTTCCACACAGAAATTCAGATGTATAAAATAGCATGTGCTGTGAGAATCTGCGTAGCTCTGTACACGCTGGACACTATACACCGATCAGCCACAACATTAAAACCACTGACAGGTGAAGTGAATAACATTGATTATCTCATTGTTATTTTGGTTCTGTACTCTGCACTGAGTTTGAAAGGATACAATGACCATGAGGTTGAAGTTCAGACTGTCAGCTTTAATTTGAGGGTATTTTCATCCATATCGGATGAACCATTTAGAAATTATAGAACCTTTTGTACATAGTCCCCCCCAAATATTGGACAGTTTAACATAATGTAGAATAAAGTAGGGCTGAGCCGAATGCCATTTTTTACACTTCGAAGCTTCGTTGGCAATTTTCCCCGAAGCTCCGAAGCTTTGTTTTAATAATAATCTATTAAAAATATTATTTTTTTTTGAGTCTTTGAAAACAATGTTATGAAACGTCCAGTAGAGGGCACGCTCAATCTATTTCAGTAATATGCGCATGAAGAAAGGCCGTTTTTTTATTTTTATTTTTTTATTGAAACAACAAAGTATTAAATTGAAATGGAACAGAAGTTCAAGACATGAAACATAGGCCTAAATAAATTTTAAAGATAAATATAAGCCGCAGTCTTCACAGTCATGTGCAGGCCTATAAACTCTCAGACTTCACGTAGCCTACATACTGCGTATAGTATGGGGAAAAAAAGTCTAAAGCCGAGTGTAGGCTATTCCCGAGTGTAGGCTATATAAAGCCGAGTGTAGGCTATATTGTTTTCTTTCCAAAATGTAATAGGGTGTCATGCTATGCTAGCCTAGGCTATATCATGAAATGTAGCCTAGTCAGATCGGCTAGCTAATGCTAATGTTGCTAGGCTATTACTCTGACGAACATACACTACTCACAAAAAGTTAGGGATATTCGGCTTTCGGGTGAAATTTCAGGATGAACCTAAAATGCACTATAACCTTTACAGGTGAAATTAATTTGACCTTCTCTAAACTTTTGAATGCACATGTCCAACTATTCAATGTTTCAGTACTTTTTGCACAACTTGCTGTTCTCTAACAAGGAGCTGAACGGCAAAATTCACAACAGGTGTTTGATCCATGAATCGACCAATAAATTTCCTGGTTCAATTAGAATTGGTATTTAAACAGTCCTCTTCATCATGCTGTTCACATTTTGACATCATGAGACCAAGACGACACCTAACAATTGATCAACAGTACCTCGCCATTGCGAGGCTTCAAACAGGATGTTCTCAGAGGGAAGTGGCCACTGAGCTTAGAGTGTCACAGAGTGTCATCAGCAGGTTGCAACAGAGATACAGAGAGACTGGAAGAGTCACAGAAAGGCATAGAAGTGGACGTCCTTTGGCCACATCCCACACTGATGACCGCTTCATTGTGAACAGTGCCCTGTGGAACCGGATGATGAATGCCACTCAACTCCAGGCACATTTAAGGGAGGTGAGAGGCACCCAAGTGTCACGTCAGACCATTCGAAACCGTTTACATCAGCGTGGTCTGCGTGCTAGACGACCTGCAAGGGTACCTGACCACACCATCAGGCACAGGCGTCATCGTCTTGCATGGGCCAGGGAGCATTTACGCTGGACGAGGGACCAGTGGGCCTCAGTGCTGTTCTCTGATGAAAGTCGATTCACGTTGAGCAGAAATTATGGCCGCCAACGATGTTGGAGACGTCAAGGAGAGCGCTATGCATCAGCCACTGTTGTCACCAGACGACCCTTTGGTGGTGGCGGTGTTACAGTGTGGGCAGGTGTGTCTAGTCAATACAGAACTGCCCTACACTTTGTGAATGGTACAGTGACAAGCCCATACTACCTGAATAACATCATTAATCCAGTCATTGTGCCCCTGCATGAACAACACAGGCCTAATTTCATCTTCATGGATGACAATGCTCCAGCTCATCGAGGTTGCATCATTAGGGAAAGGCTGCTGGAGACTGGGGTACCTCAAATGGAGTGGCCTGCACTTTCTCCAGACCTGAATCCCATAGAAAACCTATGGGATCAGCTGACTCACCGTGTAGAGGCTGGTAACTCTGTACCCCAGAACCTCAATGACCTGAGGGCCGCCCTTCAAGAAGAGTGGGATGCCATGCCTCAGCAGACAATAAGTCGACTTGTGAACAGCATGAGACGTTGTTGTCAAGCTGTAATTGATGCTCAAGGGCACATGACAAGTTATTGAGACATTGACATTTTTGTTGTGGTATACCCACCACTGTTGTTGGCTTTTGTTTCAATAAATTGTTTGAGATGAGGAAATCACCATTGCATGCTTCTACTTAAATGCCCTACTTTCATGATACGTATAATATCACTGTAGCGTGAACTTACATTTTCCATAAATTTCACCCGAAAGCCAAATATCCCTAACTTTTTGTGAGTAGTGTATATAAATTAGGCAACTTACATTTTTCAAATGATTTGTCAAATTCGTAGTTCCACCATGGTATGCCAATTTCTGCTGGCATATTTGGCATTTGACCTTTTTTGGATTGTCAGCAGTAATATTAAAATGTTTCCACACAGCTGACTTCTTTGACATCTTGTAACTTCACCTCAGGCTTTGGGCAACAGCGCAACAGCGTAGCGTTCGATAAACTTCCAGGCGATTCAAAGCTCAATCAGTATAGAATAAACACTTATATGTTGACAAACATCCAGTAAACCATCCATTTTCTTCTTCTTTTTTGAGGGGGAAAAAATGTTTGGTTTTTTTTAATTTTTTTTGAGGAAAAAAAACAAACTATTCGAATCTGAATTTAGGATCCCAATCCCAATCCAACGAACAAAGCAAAAAAAAAAAGTAATCTTTTTTTAATATTTGGTCGCATATCCTTTGCATGCCATGACTTCCTGATGTCTGTGACCCAACAATATCAAAAGACTCTTGATATCTTATTTTCTGGTACTCCTACAAGCGATACTATAACCTCTCTGCATTTGAATGGATCTCTATGGGAATTGGGGGGTGGGACTAGATTTAGCTGTAAATTACACTAGAACAGTATGGAACACATTGTTGGCTAAATGGCTCTGATTTATCAAACAAGCCTTAAACCATCACTCTGCTGCCAGAAATATAGTAGATATGGATGGATAACTTGAAGGGTTTCTTCTACTGACATTTTTCCATAGAGTTCAATATGGAAATTTGTCAGGAGAAACAACCCTTAAAGTGATCCATCCATATCTACTGCATATCTGGCAGCAGAATGATGCTTTGAGGCTCGTTTGATACCTCAGACCCTTGATGACTTATAGCCATTTTACCAACCATGTATTCCATACTGTTCCAGCATAATTTGCAGCTAAATCTAGTCCCACCCCCCAATTCCCATAGAGATCCATTCAAATGCAGAGACGTTATAGTATCGCTTGTAAGAGTACTAGAAAATAAGATATTTTACTTTTAATACTTTTGATGTTGTTGGGTCGTAGACATCAGGAAGTCATGGCATGCAAAGGATATGCGACCAAATATTAAAAATGATTACTTTATTCTACATTATGTTAAGCTGTCCAATACTTTTTGATGCCCAAAAATGGGGCAGGGGGGACTACATACAAAAGGTTCTATAATTTCTAAAAGGTTCATCCGATATGGATGAGAATAGCCTCAAATTAAAGCTGACAGTCTGCACTTCAACTTCATTGTCATTGTCTCCTTTTCAAACTGGAAGTGCTAGAGTACAGAACCAAAATAACAATGAGACAACTGATAATTTTGCAGTGGTCTCTTAATTTTTTCCAGAGCTGTATATACAGTTGAAGTCGGAAGTTTACATACACTTAGGTTGAAGTCATTAAAACTCCACAGATTTCATGTTAGCAAACTATACTGTTGGCAAGTCAGTTAGGACATCTACTTTGTGCATTACAGAAGTAATTTGTCCAACAATACAGACAGATTATTTCACTTTTAATTCACTATATCACAATTCCAGTGGGTCAGACGTTTACATACACTAAGTTGACTGTGCCTTTAAACAGCTTGGAAAATTCCAGAAAATGATGTCCTGGCTTTAGAAACTTCTGATAGGCTAATTGACATTATTTGAGTCAATTGGAGGTGTACCTGTGGATGTATTTTAAGGCCTACCTTCAAAAATTCAGTGCCTCTTTGCTTGACATCATGGCAAAATCAAAAGAAATCAGCCTCAGAAAGAAAATTGTGGATCTCCACAAGTCTGGTTCATCCTTGGGAGCAATTTACAAATGCCTGAAGGTACCACGTTCGTCTGTACAAACAATAGTATGCAAGTATAAATACCATGGGACCACGCAGCCATCATACTGCTCAGGAAGGAGACGTGTTCTGTCTCCTAGAGATGAACGTGCTTTGGTGCGAAAAGTGCAAATCAATCCCAGAACAACAGCAAAGGACCTTGTGAAGATGCTGGAGGGAACAGGTACAAAAGTATGTATATCCACTAGAGATGTCCCGATACCACTTTTTCACTTCCGATACTGATACTGCAGCTTTGGCTATCTGCCGATTCCGATATCACTCCGATACTTTGTTTTACTCAACAAATAATAATAATAAATATAGCTGCGAGCGGCAATTAACGGGGTCCAAGCAGCATTGTGCAAATTTCCCACAAATGCAGTCTCATGTGTTTGTCAGGCTGTAATGAATGACACAAAACACCTGACTGATGAATTTTGGAATGTAAAGATTCTGAATCTATATACATTTTTATTGATTAATTATTCATCCATCTTTTAAAATATGAAAATTCTATTCAATTTCTCGATTGGCCTCTGTGTCTAAGCAGTGTGTAAGACTAATTTAGGCAAATCTGTCAAACATTGTCAGAGATGAAGCATTTGAAGTGTTTGTCACACATATTGGGATAAAAAACTCATGACAGTAGTTCAAACAGAGTGAGAAATTTGCTTGTTGCAAAACTCACAGGTTTGATGAATTACTGTACTTACCCCTATTGGCTGATCCTCAATGTTTTTCAATGTTCAATGTTCATGGATGGTCTGTCGGCACCATCGACAAAGACAAAGCTTCCAAAGCATACAAAACTTCAAGTTATCTGGTCATTTGTTTTATGAGTTATGGAAATTTTCACATTTTCTCTTGCTACAGCGCCACCTTGTGACTGAGCCGAATAATTTTGGATTGCCAAAAATGTTTTCCACATAAGTCAAAATGGCGGAAATCCAATATGGGTGACATGATGGGTTATTGAGGCAAAATTTGTTCTATCACGGAGAGACAAGTATGGTATTATAAAGCTCCTAACATTACTTCAAACACTTGCATACTTGGGTGCAGCCCTGTGTATAACAGACAGCAGGGTGTACGCGCGTTGTGCGCATGCCTATGTAGACACTTATATTGCGCTGCTAAAATAACATAGAAATAACTGCGACATGATGTTACACCAGGGTTGTGGTGGTTTTAGCACAAGCGCTTTCTGCTGGCTCAAGATAGCAATACGCCAAAATTTATCCTGGCCACAAGAGCTCTATAGCACCACCAGGTTTGATTCAGACGATATTACAGTGCTGAGCTCACCAAGCTGCATATGATTATGTCAAATCATTTGGGATTTATTAGCATTTTTGTCATAAGCCACGACAATATTGTTTTTTTATTGGCATACTGTGGGCATATTTTTTCTCAATAAGATTGGTTCATATAACCATTAAAGACTTTCGTTAGTACATGCTACAAACCACGTTTCATGCAATTTTATCAAACTGTCTAGGAGGACATAAATTCCAAAGCCGGGTGTAAGATAGGGCCCCTTGTCTTCATATAGCATATGACGCTTGAGCAACCAGTATTTCCTGAATATTTTTGGAGCTCTATCGCACCAGCAGGTTTTATTCAGTAAATATTACACTGCTGAGCTCACCAAGTTGGATATGATTATGTCAAATCATTTGGGATATATTAGCATTTTTGTCATAAGCCACGACAACATAGTTTTTTATTGGCATGCTGTGGGCATATTTTTTCTCAATAATATTGGTTTATATAACCATTAAAGACATTCATTAGTACATGCTACAAACCACGTTTCATGCAATTTGGTAAAACTTTCTAGGACATAAATTCCAAAGCCAGGTTTCAGATAGGGCCCCTTGTCTTCATATAGCATATGACCCTTCAGCAACCAGTATTTCCTGAATATTTTTGGAGCTCTATAGCACCACCAGGTTTGATTCAGACAATATTACAGTGCTGAGCTCACCAAGTTGCATATGATTATGTTAAATCATTTGGGATGTTTTAGCATTTTTGTCATAAGCCACGACAACATTGATTTATTTTTGGCATGCTGTGGGCATATTTTTTATCAATAAGATTGGTTTATATAACCATTAAAGACTTTCATTAGTACATGCTACAAACCAAGTTTCATGCAATTTGGTCAAACTGTCTAGGAGGACATAGATTCCAAAGGTTTTTCACAAAATTCTAAATGGCAGAAATCCAAATGTTACAACTTAGTACATGCTTATTAGTAGTACATATCTACCAAGTTTCAAGTTGATTGGCCCTCATTAAGTCTGTGTAATGAGTGCTAAAATTTGATTGGCTGATGGCGGCCATATTTTTTGAAGGTTCATCAATGGCCCGTTTGTAACTTTGACCGGGAACCTTGAGTACAAAATTGCGAGTTATTTGGTCATTTGGTTCAGGAGTTAAGGGCATTTTCACATATTACCCTGCAATAGCGCCACTTATTGACCAAACCAAACAATATTTTACACACGGTCTTTGATTGATAAACGAAAAACACGAGCAAGTTTCGTGATGATCGGACATTGCGTTCAAAAGTTATTCGCATTTTTGAGATAAGCCACACCCAAATTGTTTTTTATTTGCTTGCTACGGCCATAGTTTTTTATGTAGAAACTTTGTTTATATAACTTTTCAAGATTTTCGTTCATAGAGACTGCATACCATTTATTTAATGCAATTTGGTCAAACTGCTGAGGAGGAGATAGATTTTAAAGATCCCTCACATTACTTAAAATGGCAGAAATCCAATATGTTGCACATCATGTTTCATTGAGGCATATTTTTTCCTCAAGTCGAGGCATGTAGTAACATATAAAGGTTATGACAGTAGTTCAAATAGAATGAGAAATAGCCTTGTTGAAATACTCAAAGGTTTGATTAATTACTGTAGGGCCCCCTATTGACCGATTCTCACCAAATGTTATACCCTAGTACAGGGGTGTCAAACTACGGTCCTGGAGGGCCGCATTGTCTGCTGGTTTTTGGTGCGTTTCAGCATAAGTGATTCATTTAAGTCACTGATTGGCTAAGAAGTCCACACACCTTGTTCTCAATGCTTTAACTGGGTGCTGATTGAAAGGAAACCACAAATACCAGTATATACTGCAGCCCTCCAGGACTGGAGTTTGACACCCCTGCCCTAGTACATGCTTACTAGTAGTACATGTCTACCAAAGTTAATTGGACTTCAATAAGTCTGTCTAATTAGTGCTATAATTTCCTTGGCTGATGGCGGCCATATTCTTTTAACTTTCATCAATGGCTTGTCTGTATCTATCACCAGGACCGTGCCTACAAAATTGCTAATTATTTGGTCATGTGGTTCCTGAGTTATGGCCATTTTCACATTTTACCCTGCAACAGCGCCACCTATTGAACAAACCAAGAGATATTGTACACACATCCCTTGAGTGATATACAGAAAACAGTACTAAAGTTTTGTGCTGATCAGATATTGCGTTCAAAAGTAATTTGCATTTTTGTGATAAACCACACCCACATTGGTTTTTATTGGCTTACTGCTGTTTTTGATGTAGAAACTTCATTTATATAACTTTTAAAGATATTTGTTAGTAGATGTTTCATGCCAAGTTTCATGCAATTTTGTCAAACCGTCTAGGAGATAGATTTTGAAGGTTTTTCACAAAATGTAAATTAGAAAAAAATCCAATATGCCGGACTTTAAAGGTCCTTGAGGCAAATTTGTTTGGGAGGACCTAGGGAATCTTCGGAAAAAAAGAATTTTGAGGATAGGCCAAAGGGTTCAAAAGTTATAGCCCAAAATAGGTCCAAAATTTCACTTTCTTCCTATAGCGCCACCATCTGACGAGTAAGTTTTATTTTCTGAGGTACTCTTGGGACTGGGTACGTATCTACCGAATCTGGTTGCTCTAGCATGTACAGTTTTTGCTGGGCAAACGGCAGAAAAATAATAATAAATATAGCTGCAAGCAGCAATTAAGGGGGCCAAGCGCACAAAGCGACAAATACATATGCTAATGCGAAAAACATTTATATGCATGTTCACAATGAATTGCTTATTCAACCTATCTAGTATGAAATGTCAACAAAAAAGTGATTTTTAGTAAACTAAAATTATTTAATTGTGAGTACATGCTAAATGGCAAATTCGGTGCAACTCAGTCAAATCATCTTGGAGCAGATAGATTTGAACTTTTTTGTAATTTATTCAAAATGGTGGCAAATCCATAATAGCGGGCTAATGAATCCTTAAGCCATGTTTATTCTCTGTGCAAAGCGGGATCTTTTGACATTAAGTCCAGGTCCCTGAGTCAAACGCTGCAAAATTTATCAATATCTAATTCTAAAGACTGCTGTTGTATCAGGACAGGGCCAATCTGCAGCAAATTTGGTGAGTTATGCTTGGACACTACCTTCCTTCAGTGTGCCCAGTTTAATTTAAATAAACCAGATGAAAATGGAAAAAGTAGCATATGAAACAACAAAATCTAAAATGGTCCCCAATTCAAGATGGCAGTGATTGAAACATACACGGCTATATAGAGACTAAGGGGTATTGTAACTGAAGAAAGTTTCAAATCTATATACACTGCCTGGCCAAAAAAAAGTCGCCGTTGCACCCGTCATGCATAGTGCCCACTGTACAAACCTCTGGAGGTAGTGTTAAGATCTGGGGTTGCTTCAATTGGTCAGGTCTAGGCTCAGCAACGTTATGCAGCAATAAAATGAAGTCAGCTGAGTACCTGAATGTACTGAATGACCAGGTTATCCCATCAATGGGCATATTCCAGGAAGACAATGCCAAGATTCATCAGGCTCAAATTGTGAAAGAGCGGTTTAGGGAGCATGAGGAATCATTTTCACACATGAATTGGCCACCAGAGTCCTGACCTTAACCCCATTGAAAGTCTTTGGGGTGTGCTGGAGAAGACGTTACGGAGTGGTTCGACTCTCCCGTCGTCAATACAAGATCTCGGCCAAAAATTAATGCTCTGGACGGAAATAAATGTTGTGACGTTGCATAAGGTTGTCGAAACAATGCCACGACGAATGTGCGCCATAATCAAGGCTATAGGTGGTCCAACGAAATATAACTTTTTTTTTGGCCAGGCAGTGTATTAAATCAGTGGTTTTTAGTGAATTTTTAAATGTAAACAAATTTTGGAGCTCTATAGCGCCACACTGTTGGTTAATATGGCCAAAATCTGGGGCTGTCTCAGGAGTGAACGGACGTACGTAAGTTTCATCACATTTCATCAGACATTTGGATTTACGACCTTTTTAGTAAAAAGCCACACCCACATGCAAATTCACTGGTTTGCTGTGGGCATAATTCTGAATGTAGCAACTTACTTTATATAACTTTTTTAGATATTTGTGAGTAGATGCTAGATAAGTAAGAGTAATAGGAGAGACGCGCCTTTAATTTAAATGTCCAAACAAGCTACTTAACCCAGGTGCATAGGTCTGTAAACAGTTAAAACTAAAACAAGGTAGAGTCCGCACACAGGGATTTGAAAAAAAGACTTGAAAGTCAGTATTTAGAAAACTATATTTTATATAGTCTTAGAAAATTGCATGAGCAAAAGTGCAAAAAGATCAAGTGAAAAGTGCAAAAAAGTGAGCAAACGTTTCAGTCCATTCGACTTTCCTCAGTGCAAAAAGACAATGCAGTAGGCAACACACTAATAAGGATACAGGACAGGTGATCTCTATCACAATCAGGTTAAATGTGTACAATCACAATTGGCCAACATAGCAGCTGGGAAGTCACGATATGCATTCTAGCAGCAGAGTACTACATTCTTTGAATATTTTAAATGCTTCTGTTACCAAATAATTTTTTTTAGACATGACATTATCAAGAAACAACATGTGACCATGAATCACAGTACAGAGGAGATTCACGCCTGAAGTTTTTAAAAAGTAAGTAAAAATTAAAAAAATACTTTGTGGGGTGAGTGAGGGAGACGGGTAGGGGCGGAGGAGTTGTGTCCATCGTCATTTGCATAAATTAACGTACAATGTACAAATTATTTTGTATAACTCGGATCAAACTGTCAAACTAGATGTTGCAGATCAAATATGAATCAAGATTCAGCAACTGCATGGCCTATTTCTCACCTCAAATATTTTCAGAAACATATTTTAGTGGATTATTTAGGTGGAAAAAGAGAGTTTATGAACAGGACGCCATGCTGTTCCGTGGAGCCGAAACTAAAGAAACGTAATGGGTCTAACCAATCAGGTGCCGGCTGTTTCCATTGTGGGCGACAACAATTATCCATATAACATAGAGGTACCTCCAAAGTACTCTGATATCACATTTGGGGCGGGGGCAGTGTGGGGAGCAGAAAGTAAATTTCAACCATTAGAGGGCAGCACAAAGACTCTTTTCTACCAGTTTCTTATGATATACAATATTATTTCAGAATTGTTGAAATAACGGAATGGATGAATACGTTTCATTGTAAGGTAGGCATACAAACACATTTACAGCAGAAGAAAAGTGATCTAGGGTGTACTTACCCTTTAAATTTTGAATATTTTAAATTTCTTTGTTAACAGAAGCATTTAAAATATTCAAAGAATGTAATTAAGTACTCTGTATATTACTTTTTTAGATATTTGCACTTGTCACTGCTTGTCATTTGCACCTTTGCTGCTGCAATTTTCTAAGACTATATGAAATATATTTTTCTAAATACTGACTTTCAAGTCTTTTTTTCACATCCCAGGGTGCGGACTCTACCTTGTTTTTGTTTGTAGATGCTAGATAACATATTTAGTGCAAATGGGTCAAAGCATCTATTATGAGATAGATTTTAAGTGATTTTTAATTTATTCAAAATGGTGGTACATCCACATTGATGTTCTAATGGATCCTTAAGGCATATTTATTCTGTGAGAGAAGCGGGATTGTGTGACATTAATTTCAGGTCGGTAGGGTATGTCAAACAGAGGAGGACCTATCAATATTTACTTCTTTGGAATTCAAAAGACTGCTATAGCACCACCATATGGCTAATCGGCACCAAATTTGGTCAATGGTGTTTGGGACATAACTTCTGTCAGTTTGATTCCAATCAACCAGGTGAAAGTGGGACAAGTAGCAAATGAACAAACAAAATCCAAAATGGTCGCCAATTCAAGATGACAGTGGTCGAAACATACATGATCATGTTTCAAGCGATAGGTTTAGTCCCTCTTACCCCATTTTCAAATTTGAAAAACCATTGAGTTCTACAGCGCCACCCTATGGGTTAATCGGGGCAAAACTCTGGGGCTGTCCTGAGGACTGAGCTGTGAATGGAACTACCAAGTTTCATCAGATTCCATCAAACTATTTTAGATTCATGAGGTTTTTGATAAAAAGCCATGCCCACATGAAAAATCATTGGCATGTTGCGGTCAGCGTAGCTGCTTGGTCCCCTAATAAAATATATGGAAGCACTTTGCTCATGATGGCCAATTAGCCACCTAAAAACATCTCACTCAAATGGAGAACAAACAAATACTTCCCCAGTATATAGTCCACAACAACAGTTAGTTATGAAATACTTCCACCCTTTATTCAAACACTACAAAAAAACAGGTACTGCAGTACTTAAAGCAACCAACAGTTTTAAAGTTAAAACCATTTAAACAGCAGCATTCAGCATTGTAAAAAAAAACAAATACAAAACGATAACTTACTTTCATAATTTTCCCGTTTCCAAAACCCAAATCAAACAAGGAAAGGTGTACGATGTGGATAAAATTATGTGGGAGACCTCATTCACAATTGAACCCCTCGGAGATGACGTAGCACATCTAACATTATGTTTACTCCAAGGTAAAAAGCTAACGTTAGTTAAAATCAATGTTACCCTTATTTTGGTGTTAATAGCTACCATAACTGAAAAAATAAACTAGCTACACAATGGTAGCCAATTGACTTAAAACATATCAAAATCAAAATCTATTTCACCGGTTTCCGTGGTCTAACAATGCAACGGTAATTGCATCCTTAGCTTTGGCTATCCGTAACGGACGTCAGCTGTTATAGCTATGGTGTATGTTAGCTCTATCTAAAAAGGGACACAATAAATTAAATTTTAAAAGAAGGAAAGAAAATCACTGTTCTCTAACAAACATGTTATTCCCGCAATTTGTTAGTGGGAAGTCAAGTCCCAAGTAACGTTACCCAAACACCTGTTGCTGCTGTCTGTGCAATTACTGCTGCTGATAGTGGAGCTGCAGTTACATGCAGACCACCTCCAACTAAAATGTTAGTAAGCTAAGAACATGAATAATGCAATAACGTAATGGCAACTAAATAGACAAAGTATTGGAACATTTAATAGTTTGTGAAATAATATCAAACTCTAGCTTGAGCCATTTAATTTGAAACAGTAAATTTAATCTCAACTGAAATGTAAATTGACAGAATTTTTATTTAATTATTTAATACAAAGGAATGTCCACTTCCGTAGCGTGAAATCAATACTGTGTTGTTGTAACTAGGCATTTTAAAGGCAAAGAGAGCACATCTAACATTAGCTGGCTAGTTACCACTTAGCGACTGTGCTGAAACTGGACTTACTTGGACGTTTGGTTAGCTTACTAATATAAAAGACCATATGTTAGTGTTTGCAGATCTATTTTTAAAACATTAACGTTCGCTAACGTCGAATAACATTAACGTTACCATACTCCATCTTCTAAACAAACCGATGATAATAATGTCTTCATGAATGAGATATAGTTTGCTATTTTATGCCAAACCAGCTAGTCCCTCTGCTGATGTCTGTTCCGTTTCCACTGTCACTGCGGTAGCTAGGTATCTAGCAAATGAGACAGCACGCTGTGATGGAAATAATGCTGCCTAGCATCATAAAATCTACATTGAATCATTTCAGCTAGCATTTAAACTACACTACAAATATGAAATTGAGGATCAAAGTTCCTAAAGTTACCATTTTCCAAAAGGGCAGAAGACTACTTTCATGCTTGAGAACGGCATGTTTGCTTTGACGTATACAAAGCTTGACGGACATAGCAACAGTTACTACTGTTGTTATCTCGTGACGTGCTGCGCGTATCGGATCATATTTTCTTCTCCCCTCCGATATCTGATCCAGCGTTCTGGGCCAGTATCGGCCTGATACTGATGCCGTGGATCGGATCGGGACATCCCTAATATCCACAGTCAAACGAGTCCTATATCGACATAACCTGAAAGGATGCTCAGCAAGGAAGAAGCCACTACTCCAAAACCGCCATAAAAAAGCCAGACTCCAGTTTGCAGACTGCAACTGCACATGGGGACAAAGATCTTACTTTTTGGAGATACTGTATGTTCTCTGGTCTGATGAAACAAAAATAGAACTGTTTGGCCATAATGACTATCATTATGTTTTGAGGAAAAAGGGAGAGGCTTGCATGCCGAAGAACACCATCCCGACTGTGACACACGGGGGTGGCAGCATCATGTTGTGGGGGTGCTTTGCTGCAGGAGGGACTGGTGCACTTCATAAAATAGATGGAATCATGAGGAAGGAAAATGATGTGGATATATTGAAGCAACATCTCAAGACATCAGCCAGAAAGTTAAAGCTTGGTCACAAATGGCTCTTCCAAATGGACAATGACCCAAAGCATACTTCCAAAGTTATGGCAAAATGGCTTAAGGACAACAAAGTCAAGGTATTAGAGTGGCCGAAATAAAAGCTGAAATAAATAATTCTCTCTCCTATTATTTTGACATTTCACATTCTTAAAATAAAGTTGTGATCCTAACTGACCTAAGACAGGGAATGTTGTACTAGGATTAAATGTCAGGAATTGTGGAAAACTGAGTTTAAATGGATTTGGCTAAGGTGTATGTAAACTTTCGAATTCAACTGTATTTGCGCCGCTATCTTAAAAAAAATCCCCGCCCCCTATATGTCACGGAAAATGGCACTTAACACTGCCCAAAATCAGTGGGGGGATTGAATCTTCCAGATTTAGACCTATACTACTTGGCTACACAAGGATATTACTTACATCACATAGTAAAGAATTCTAAACTAGAACAATGGATTGAGGTGGAAAATACATAAGTTCACCATAATAATTTATTTGGTTACTATCTATTTTCAAAAAAGAAAGTGAAAACTATCATTTTATAATAAATAATACAATAAAAACTTGGAAAAAAACTAAAAGAGATTCTCAAGGAGCCAATAGTAATTCCAAAAAATGCAAAGTTATGGAATTACCTGGATTACATTCCAAGATAGAACTATTCACTGGCACACTTAGGAAAGAAATTGAATTCGTTTTTTTTAAGATCTTATTGTTAAAAATCAGGTAACATCATTTTCAGAGCTAAAAAGTAAATTTAAACAGACTAACCAAGAAACATTTAAACATCTTCAAATTAAAAATTTTATCTGCCAAAACGTTGACGTATGTAATATTGATAAGAATAGTATTTTAAATGAATTACTTTTGAATCACTAGACAGTTCAGAGCTCACTGGTAAGCTGTACAAAATAATACAAAAAACATATGAGAACAATACATTTTTCAAAAAGATCTATAATGGTAGGGGAAAAGATTTAGGGAGAACTGATATTGGCCAGAAATAGACAGAAGGTTGGATAAATAACAAACACCTCACAGCAAATTAAAATTTACAGTTAATACAACATAAATTAATGACCAGAATATATTATGGGGACGCCTGTCAATATCTCAGCCGTTTTAGCACAAATTACCAAGCCACTTGGCAGTTCAACTCTTCTCATCACTGTCTCGACATAAAACAAATATGGGAAAGATTTGTTAAGCCATTTTCATACAATTAAGTACATAAAAAATTAGCATTTAGATTAAGACTTGTTTTTTACAAGGACCTAGCTCAAATTCTACAACTCTAATTGCTAAAGTAGACATTGCGATATGTCGCACGTGACATGGACTAATGCTTTTGACAGGTGACATTTATGTCTATTGTACAGTTTTTAAATAAACCTTTGTAATTCTACGATACCAGAAATTAATTGTCCATTGACTTAACATTGGGGCATAAATTTGCTAGCAACCGAAGGCTAATTGAAAGTTCGAACTACCGTTACAACAGTCTCGTGCAATGCGCGATTTCTTACTCCTCACTCTGTCTCTGAAGCTAGCCTGATCCTCTCATACTGGCATGTCACAGAAACCAGCTGAAGGCTACTAACTGTTCTGTTTCGAATTTTACGTATGGTTTAACATTTTTCTGAATCACAAGAAGTGTGTGCAAATCAACTCGATAGAGCAAGGTGGATAACGTTATTTTGCTTAAAAGATATTTTGCCAGGTCAGTCATCACAGCAGTTCCACATAACTGTGACCGAACAGCTCCAAAGTAACTGTAGTTAACGTTACCTTGGCTAGCTACCGTTACTGAGTGACAAAGCTAGAAAGAATACAGCTACTATCTAACTTCGCTAGCGAGATAAAAACAAATTTACATGAACTTAGCTACTAACGTTACTCCTTTCAGACATGTCCACCATATCATCTGTAATGTTAATGAAGCTACAAGCGCTACACCGTGTGAGCTATCAACTAACATTTGCTAGCTAGCTAACATTAAATTAGTAACATTACAAGCCCCACATGGAACTATAACAGTGCCAAGCAATGTAATGTTAGGACAATTAATGTTGACGTTACGTTAGTTCGTCTTTAAAATAGCTAGATTTTTCGCTGAATATAGCTTTGGCAGAATGTAATGTTATATTAAATCATACCAACACAACACAGTTGAAGAGTGATAGTTTTAAGATGACATTTTTAGCCAGTAACGTTAACGTTAACTCATTTAGCTAACTTAATGTTATATGATCGCAAATTGCTAACGTTAACAACGGAAGCATGGTTTATCAGCTAAAAACCAATAGCCTAATTTACTTAATGTATAAAGTTATGTAGTTATTTTCGGTACAATGCAACGAAAATAATTACCTTAAACAAGTTAAATAATAATAATAATAATAATAAACTTTATTTGTATAGCACCTTTCATACATAAAATGCAGCCCAAAGTGCTTCACAACAATAAAAAAAATAAAAAATACAGAACAAAAGCAATAGAAGAAAAATAGACATAAAAGACAATAGAACATTTACGAGACAATATAAAAGGAAATAAGATAAAAACAGATAAAAGGCTACAGTGCATGAATAGATAGCCCCGGTTTCTGTACACTGCTGTGTCTGTACACTGATGTCTCTCTGTACACTGGTGTCTCCCCAACAAACACTCCTACCACAAACAGCCTGCTACCTGCCATCTGCTACGCACCGTACAGCCTCTCTCTCTGGGTGATAATATACCTGCCAGCTCCGCTGCAGGACTTTTGTCCCTCCTTCGAGGTATATTTGCCCATGGGTGGGAGCAGCATACAGCCTCCACAGTTTGAATCACTCCGCAGAGTGACGGTCCCTAGTCAAATTTTTAAGTTGAGCGCCCTACTGGCCCTCTTCTTTCACCCCACTATACAGAATAAAAGAAAGAAAATAAAATAATAATAATAATAATAATAAAATAAATAAAAGATAAAACAGCTTTAAAAAAATAAATAAGCTTAAAGATAAATAAATTAGACTAGTACATGATAATATAAATAATAAAAAAACACACATCAGTCCTAAAAGTAAGAAAATTAAATTTAAATTTAAATTAAAAGGCAGAGCAAGCTAACTGAAGGCAAGTTTAAATAGGTGTGTTTTAAGAAGTTTCTTAAAAATGTTAAGAGTTTCTGCCTCTTTGATATTACCTGGTAAGGCGTTCCAAAGCCTAGGGGCATAAAAGCTAAAAGCCGCCTCACCGCTTCTCTTTACGGTTTACTTTGGGAATCACTAAGAGAGAAGCAGTAGAGGATCTAAGGGTTCTACTAGGCACATGTTCCTGAATGCAGTCACCTAAGTATGTTGGTGCTAAACCTTTTATCATTTTAAAAACGAGAAGAAGAACCTTAAAATCTATTCTAAAATGCACAGGTAGCCAGTGTAGTTTAAGGAGTGTGGGGGTAATGTGGTCTCTCTTTTTTGTGCCAGTCAATACCCTTGCAGCCGCATTCTGAACTAACTGTAGTTTTTTTAATGCTTTTTTGGGGGAGACCAGAGAGAAGGCTATTGCAGTAGTCAAGGCGACTTGTGATAAAAGCATGCATAAGCTTTTCTGCGTCTGCTTGTCGGACGAGAGGTCTGACCTTTGCAAAGTTTCTTAAATGAAAGAAGGCAATTTTAGTAACATTTCTTATATGGGGCTCAAAGGTTAGGTCATTATCTATAATAACGCCTAGATTCTTGGCTTCCCGATTACTGCACAGACCCAGATGCTCTAGATTTTTTGATATTGCATCTTTTTGAGGTCTTGGTCCAATCAAAATGGCCTCTGTTTTGTCATCGTTCAACTGGAGAAAATTCTGGGACATCCACATTTTTATATCTTTCAGACACTTCTCCAGTGAGCTGAGTGGACTTGTATCACCAGGGAACACAGAAATGTACAATTGTGTGTCTTAAATAGCGTTAACTTAGCTAACATTATATTTTCCATTGCCACGGGGCACTAGCTAGCCAGCTTTCTAATTTACATTGAGTAGAAAAAAAACTTAAAACGGGAAGAGCCTGACATTGACAGATTGTATAAGTTTTATGGGGGCAGGTGGGGTAATGTAGCCTAATTATTACTGGAGGATCTCCGTTATTTTAGTCCCGTTGTCGCGTACAATTCTTCCCAGCGTATAACTTTTGCATATTTCCGGGTAGGAGACGAGTGGAGGAAAGAATACCTCGGTGCGTCCCAATACTCAAAATATTCATCCTCCTTTCCTCCACTCCCACCTCCTCTCCTCCGTGCCCCGGAAACGGATCTTTGTGTTTTAATCTAATGTTGCTGATTACATCTTAATTACATATTAATGGTTACACATTAATTAATGTCTCAACGCAAATGGCAATGTCAGGTACATTGTATACTGTACATGCAAATACTTGTACTTGAAACGTACAGACTATTTTGAGTGGAGGAGAGGAGTGGAGGAAAGGTGGTGAGGAGTGAAGAATATTAGCAGCCCTTGTCATTTCATAAACGTGCACAACAAAAGTTTTATCTGACTGGACATTTCTCAACTTCCCGCTTGTAGTTGAGCAGTGATGGACACCTTCCGGAGAAAAAACCCTGGGAAATAATAACAAAAAAAACACGTTTTATGTGTGTTTGGCTTGGTCAAATGCCGCAAAAGTCAGGAAATTCAAATGAGCACCACCAAGCCAACTTCAGCTCTCTACACTATCAGGGATTTCCAGTACTCCGTTTTTTATATCTGACTGCTATACAGTTCTGTAGCTATGTTGGTCTACTGTATTTCAAACAACATGTACTCATCACTGGGCAGATTGGAACAAACCTTCTCTCAAATGGCCTGAACAGTGGAAACTACTTATGCTTTATTATTTAAAGATCGAAGAAAGTATAGCAGTGGACAAGGAACATATTCAACAGTTCCAGTGTGTATGGGGTAAGATGATGCAGGCCTTGTTGCAGGCCCTGAGTTCTGAATAAAGAGAGCAGTATTATTCCAAAATGGGACCATAGTATGATAGCAACTTTATGAATTAATAATTTTGAAACGGGTATGCAGGGAGAATTAATTAAGTAAATGTGACCAAGGGGTACTGGTTGGCTAAAGGTCTGCATGGGGGGTGTTGCTTTTTGGCTGCAGCGGGACCTTTGGGGCTGTGGGCTGGGAGGGGGGGCAGGAGGTGCGGGGGCCCATGGCCATGGGTTATACAATGTGTGCAGGTCCGGGAAACAAAATGTTTATATAGTTTACTATTATTATTATTACTATTATTATTACCTTGTTTTTGTTCCCCATTGCTCGCATATGTGTCGAGGCATGAGTATATATGAGTGCCATGTATATGTGTGTGTTTGTGTGTATATCTACATATATGAATGTAATGGATATGTGTCGGGGGCCCATGTGTAACAGTGGGGTTCTGTTTAACTCTGCCTAAAATGCAATAAAATAAATTATAGAAAAATGGCAGCAGCTGATATTGCAAGTAAAGTGGTATTAGACATGTGTGTGCAAAGCAGGATATTCTACTTCGAGGACACAGGGAAATGGGAGTGGCACCTAACAATGGGAACTTTATAGAAATATTCAGAAACGTCTTTCTCATGAAATCACACGCCAATTCAAACCCATCAAAGGTAGGCCTAAGTTTGTATACTGTGCTTATATAGTGTGTCTTTTTTATTATTTTTGTGCCTGCCATGGTAGGCTATAGGTAATTATGCAAGAAACCTCAGGTGGCTATTGAAAGCTAGGCTATATCGCTATAATCTCGTAGAGGTGTGTGGGTTACATTCATTTTCCTTGCCTGTTACGTTGGAGGTTAAGTAATTGGATTCTTTGCTATACAGCAGGGGTGGGGAACCTTATCCGAAAAGGGCTGGTGTGGGTGCAGGTTTTTGATTTAGCCCAGTACTAAGACACCTGTTACACATATTATGGGAAACCTTGTTTATGCCAGTTTTAGATTTTGGTTTTAACCTTAAATGGCCTATGTGTCATGCACTCTATACCGTTCTTATTCTCACACTAATTACACTACTCACAAAAAGTTAGGGATATTTGGCTTTCGGGTGAAATTTATGGAAAATGTAAGTTCACGCTACAGTGATATTATACGTATCATGAAAGTAGGGCATTTAAGTAGAAGCATGCAATGGTGATTTCCTCATCTCAAACAATTTATTGAAACAAAAGCCAACAACAGTGGTGGGTATACCACAACAAAAATGTCAATGTCTCAATAACTTGTCATGTGCCCTTGAACATCAATTACAGCTTGACAACGACGTCTCATGCTGTTCACAAGTCGACTTATTGTCTGCTGAGGCATGGCATCCCACTCTTCTTGAAGGGCGGCCCTCAGGTCATTGAGGTTCTGGGGTACAGAGTTACGAGCCTCTACACGGTGAGTCAGCTGATCCCATAGGTTTTCTATGGGATTCAGGTCTGGAGAAAGTGCAGGCCACTCCATTTGAGGTACCCCAGTCTCCAGCAGCCTTTCCCTAATGATGCAACCTCGATGAGCTGGAGCATTGTCGTCCATGAAGATGAAATTAGGCCTGTGTTGTTCATGCAGGGGCACAATGACTGGATTAATGATGTTATTCAGGTAGTATGGGCTTGTCACTGTACCATTCACAAAGTGTAGGGCAGTTCTGTATTGACTAGACACACCTGCCCACACTGTAACACCGCCACCACCAAAGGGTCGTCTGGTGACAACAGTGGCTGATGCATAGCGCTCTCCTTGACGTCTCCAACATCGTTGGCGGCCATCATTTCTGCTCAACGTGAATCGACTTTCATCAGAGAACAGCACTGAGGCCCACTGGTCCCTCGTCCAGCGTAAATGCTCCCTGGCCCATGCAAGACGATGACGCCTGTGCCTGGTGGTGTGGTCAGGTACCCTTGCAGGTCGTCTAGCACGCAGACCACGCTGATGTAAACGGTTTCGAATGGTCTGACGTGACACTTGGGTGCCTCTCACCTCCCTTAAATGTGCCTGGAGTTGAGTGGCATTCATCATCCGGTTCCGCAGGGCACTGTTCACAATGAAGCGGTCATCAGTGTGGGATGTGGCCAAAGGACGTCCACTTCTATGCCTTTCTGTGACTCTTCCAATCTCTCTGTATCTCTGTTGCAACCTGCTGATGACACTCTGTGACACTCTAAGCTCAGTGGCCACTTCCCTCAGAGAACATCCTGTTTGAAGCCTCGCAATGGCGAGGTACTGTTGATCAATTGTTAGGTGTCGTCTTGGTCTCATGATGTCAAAATGTGAACAGCATGATGAAGAGGACTGTTTAAATACCAATTCTAATTGAACCAGGAAATTTATTGGTCGATTCATGGATCAAACACCTGTTGTGAATTTTGCCGTTCAGCTCCTTGTTAGAGAACAGCAAGTTTTGCAAAAAGTACTGAAACATTGAATAGTTGGACATGTGCATTCAAAAGTTTAGAGAAGGTCAAATTAATTTCACCTGTAAAGGTTATAGTGCATTTTAGGTTCATCCTGAAATTTCACCCGAAAGCCGAATATCCCTAACTTTTTGTGAGTAGTGTATATCTCATGATAGGCATAGTCTAATTAAGTGTTATTTCGCAAATGAAGACAATTTGGGTTTTTTTCATGAATTTGTTTTAGGCTATGGACATCCTACTTCAATGTCAGTACGTACGACTTAACCGTCCCCCGGTTAAGTCGTACGTACTGACATTGAAGTAGGAAAGGCAAAGTAAAAAAAAAAAAAAAGATTTGCGGAAAAAGTTTTATTATCTGAGATATGAGTTATAAGTTATTACTTATACGTACAAGGTGTTATCTCGTACATATGAGAAACTTTTTTGGCCAACGTTGACTGCAAAAAAAGTGAAAAAATTATTTTCACCTTGCCTTTCAGGGCTTCCGTATCTTTACTTTACAAGGTCTCCTGAAAAAGGCACACCTATTACAACATTTGCATTTCTTGAATCTCCAGTTTAATTAGTGAATCTAGTATAATTCATTATTATACACATACAGTCAATTTTGTAATTATGTACATTAGTGATCTTGGAACTTTGGTATTTAAATCAAGATTGATGTGTCATGGTTTTGCAGCTCGCCTGCTCCTCTCTGCGATATTCTTTTTTTTGAGCCATGGAACTGCGATCCTGCTGTGCTTTACCGCCACCCGGGACTCATCACTCTCATTGGAGCCAGCAGTTTAGCGTACCTTGTTAGTGGTTCCGGGCGTCAGTGTCATTCTTGCCACGTGTAGCCTGGTATCCATATAGGTTGGAAGACTGCATTCCTTTCTTGTTAACCCCTTGGCGCAGATGGCAAATTTGGTCTATTTAGGGGGTGCTCTGTTTAAGGCTTTATAACTCCAGGTGTGAGCATCACATAAAGACAGGCGTATCATTTACAATACAAACTTAGATTTGTTTATTTTCATAATTTAAGTCAAAATAAAGTGCCACAAATGCAAAGAATCTTTGGAAAAATTCAACAAAAAATTGTTTTTGTTTAGTTTGCAACAAAATACTGAGAGCTACATAAGTAAAATCGGTAATATATATATACATTTCCTGGGTCATAAACTCCATGTCCACAAGCTTTGCTAAATCTGAGGATGATATTCAGAACTACTAAAGGTCTATGGTGCAAAATATAGGCAGTGTACCCTGTTGTCCATTAGTGTCTCCAAATGGCTAAATTGTGCACTGCTCTAAATAAAAACAATTATGCTACATTTAACTACAAATCAACAGTTTTGGCTCATAAAACTCACTTTTGCATAATTGTCAAGTGGGAATTACTATATTTTCCATCAGTATAGGGGGGTAGATATATGGTAGATATCTACGTGTCCAAAGCCCCTATGCAAAACATGTCATAAAATGAATAGAATTAGTTTTGTCCATTATACAGCATATACATTTGCTCCTTCTGATGGCTTAAGATAAAAAATATTGACATCACAGTGTTACATACATCTAAATATCTTGCCTAATCATTCACTCTTCTACCTCAATAAAACATGACTTTTCCCTGTACTCTACAGTATGTATACATCTATCCTGGGATTGCATTTTTCTGTAGTTTCTTTTTTTAATTTTATGTTCCTATTCATAATGACTGCAAGGAAAATTTGGAGTATAATTAATTAGCATTTGTCATGCCCTAAGAGACAAGTATATACACCATAGCATATATTATGTACGATAACATGAATATAAAATAGTATTCCACCAACTGCAAAATGCTGCCAAATGAACATCGGTAGCCTACATCAAAAATAAATTTAACAATTGCACTACAGTATGTGAAATGCACTCAAAATGCGAAAATAACAATAGGGCTAGCAAACATATTGGAAAGACATTGCTCAAGTGGAAACACAAACGTACATATGTAGCCAGCAAGACCAACGGCATTTTAGATGCAAAAATACATATTGGGAAAGGGAAACTCCCCTCACTAATTCGTTTTCTATAGAGCTTGCATAATACCAGACCGTTAAAACGAAAACTATCGTTACGCTGGGCTGTAGTAAATTGCTCAAAGCACCCAAAAAAGACATGGCATATACCGTTGCTAAGGTTATAATGTACTCTAATGGATAAAAAAGCAGACAATTAAACCAGAATGAACTGTAATGAATGAGACAGGGCATGAGTCGACAGATAGTGTAATAGCGTTATAAAGTGTTGTATATTTCTCAAACTGATTGTACCAGACAATAAAGGACCACTGAATTTTGAAAGGAACATCTCGATGTGTAAAACCAATGGTAGGATTGTATATTTATTTCATATTTAGTAGCATATATTGCTAGTATAATACATGGTAGAACTTTCACAGTATATTTTGCATTTGAGTGAGCAGGGCTTTTCACGGCTTTTCTGGCATACGATCAGGCTATTGTTGGGTTTATCTTGTTGCTATGAAGGAATTCAAATTTTATATGATGAATAAATATATTTATGAACTCAAACATAGACGCTATTGTCCACTGTCACGCATGGGTAGGTATAGACTAGGTGCAGTTTGCTTATTAAATGGACTTGCTATGGGGAAATAGTGACACTTAGAAACTCTGTATTCGGCAGAAATCGTCACGAATCGTCTACCAATAAAGTTAAAACAGAGTTTGTGATTTCCACTAATAGTTTTGCTGCAGTAGCAACGAATGTCTCAGTTGAGTAAAAAGGTCCCGCCGGTGTCACCTTCTAAGCAAAGGAGTTAAAGTAACACAGGAACTTCCTTTAGAATTTGAGTGTGGGTTTAGATCCTTTGGATTTTTCTTCCCTTTTCTTTTACTCTTTGTAAGGTCTCCCTTTTTGCCTATCTGTCCTCTCTGAGGCTGTTACCTTCTTTTCTCGTTATTATTCTTTTTGTTCGACTCTGCTAGTCTGTTTCGCCCTATTTTCTGTTTGCAGTTGGCATTCGACGGAGATTATTTTCCCCTTTTTTCCATTCCTCTTTACCCTATTAGTGGCTCCCACTGTCGTGGGTGCTTTTAGATTCCCTTTCGGTCGCGTCTGGTCCTCCGACCCCTTCCTCTCCCTGATAGTGCACTGAAGCCTAAATGGAGGTACCAGCGACCCCCTTGGGAATTGAACAAGCACTGGCCAATCGGCACACTGCCCTGGCCATGCATGAGCAGGGGATTCATGGTCTCAGAAATCAGCAGCTGGCCCGCCAGGAGGACTCTCTGCGTGAGACGGCGGAGAGTCTTCGCTCTCGTGAAATGGCGGATAGAGCACTGGCAGGAGAGACAGGGTGGTCTGAGGGTCCGCTTATTTCTCTTTTCATTAACTCGCTTTCAGACCCTATCAAAGACGCCTGCTCCGCCAAGGAACTGCCTGCTACCTTCGATGCCCTGGTGACCACAGCTATCCGCATTGATAACCCTGTCAGGGAGCGACCTGGCACACTCCCCATCTTCCGGGTACCACTCGAACTCCCTCCGCCATTCGTGACCTCCATAGTAAGGATGAGCCGATGCAGGTTGATAGCTTGTCTCTAGACGACACCCAGCAGTCTTGATCACAGGGAGACTGGTGTCCTTACTGCAGGCGGCGGGGACACATTAAGGCACAATGTCCAAAGTTGGTGGGAAACGAAGGGTCTCACTAGTGGGGCGAAAGGCACCAGTGAGACAGGTTAATACCGTCTTTTGCACCCTACTGTCCATTCAATTAGAGTGGGATCAGCACTTCGTTAACGTGGACGCATTTATCAATTCTGGGGCGAGCAAGTGCTTTGTAGATACTCAGTGCGCTAAGTAGCAGAAGATACCCGTTCACCTTCTCGCTCAACCCCGTTTTGTTACCACTCTCGACGGGCGCCCGCTGGGCACCAGGGTAGTAAAGGAAACCACTATTCCCCTCTGTATGCGTTTCCCCTATGGGGGACATTCTGAACGCATTGAGTTTTTTTTGATCGAATCACCAGCTTATCCTCTTGTCTTAGGACACTCCTGGTTGGTCCAGCATAATCCGCAGGTCAACTGGGGAGAAAGTAAAAACACCGTCCTTCAATGGGGTCCCCAATGTGCATTACATTGTCTGCCTACATCATCGCCCGCTCCTGGCGGTTGGAGCACCCTCTCGGAATCCAGTTCGGTCAGTGAGTATGAGGAGGCTAGTTTCCTGGTCAATCAGATTTCCTCTTCTCCGTTTTCAGAAGATAGGGAGGAGAGTTTGTCCTGGGATTCACTGGCTGATTGGGATCCTCCTATGGACGATTTATCCATGGAGGAATTCTCTGATTCCAAACTAATTTTTGATTCTCTGCTTCATTCCCCCTCTGGTCTGGATAGTACTGGAGTGATGGAAGCACTGAAGTTTCCTTTACCGGTTAACGTACCTACCCATTATGCGGACCTCGCTGAGGTATTTAGCAAGCAGCGAGCCACTTCCTTTGCCGCCTCACAGGCCCTATGACTGTGCCATTGATCTTCATCCGGGCACAGTACCTCCTAGGGGCTTTCTTTATTCGTTTTCTGCTCCTGAAAGCGCCACTGTGAGGAAATACATAGAGGAGGCTTTGGCTAATGGATTTATCAAACCCTCTACCTCTCTGGCTGGTGCCGGTTTCTTTTTTGTTGAGAAGAAAGATGGGAGTTTGAGGCCCTGTATTGATTATCGAGGTCTCAATAATATCACCATTAAGAATTGCTACCCGCTTCTTCTTATGAACTCTGCGTTTGAACGTCTCCGGGAGTGTCAGTGTTCATGAAACTCAACCTTCCTGGGGTTTATTATAACAGAAGGGAAGATCCAGACGGACCCCGATAAAGTCTCGGCAGTCGAGAACTGGCCTACCCCTGAATCACTGAAACAAGTGCAGCGTTTTTTGGGATTCGCACATTTTTACCGCCGCTTTATTCGCAATTTTAGCGCGGTAGTCGCCCTCCATCACGGCGTTGACAAAGAAAACCGCACCTTCACGGTTTCAATGGAATCCAAAAGCAGAAGGCTGCTTTCACAGAATTAAAGGAGAGGTTC
Organism: Synaphobranchus kaupii; assembly: GCA_029718625.1. NCBI lineage: Eukaryota > Metazoa > Chordata > Actinopteri > Anguilliformes > Synaphobranchidae > Synaphobranchus > Synaphobranchus kaupii. The sequence continues at coordinate 16,501,579 of CM056382.1, forward strand.
AGCTCCGAACCTATCCTCATCACGCCCAACCCTTCACTTCCCTTTGTCGTAGAGGTTGACACCTCTGAGCTGGGAGCAGGGGCCATATTGTCCCAGCATTCCCCCCAAGACCAAAAGCTTCATCCGTGTGCCTACTTTTCTCGGGGCCTGACCCTGGCCAAGAGAAATTATGACAAAGGGGACCGGGAGCTCTTGGCAGTAAAATTGGCGCTTGACGAATGGCGACATTAGCTTGAGGGGGCTGAATATCCTTTCACGGTGTGGATCGACCATAAAAACCTTGAGAACATTCAGGACACCAAACGCGGCAAGTTCGCTAGTCGCTGTTCTTTTCTAGGTTCAATTTTATTCTAACATATCAGCCAGGCTCCAAAAAGTTAAACTAGATGCGCTTTTGCGGATTTTCGACCGGTCCGAGGACGACTGCCCTGCGGAGCCTATTATTCCCACTGCACGGATTTTAGCCCCTGTCACGTGGGACATTGAGTCATTCCTCCTGCATCACGGGCCATCCTGGGGTCCATCGGACAAGGGATTTTCTGTCCTGGCGGTTTTGGTGGCCTGGTCTGGAGAAGGATGTTTGGGAGTTTGTTTCGGCGTGTTCGGTCTGCGCCCGTAACAAGGGCTCTCCGCTCCGACCCTTGGCCCTTCTGCGCCCCTTACCCATCCCTAGGCGCCCTTGGAGCCACGTTGCCCTGGACTTTATTACAGGCTTACCTACATCTGACCGCAGGACTGTTATTCTGGTGATCATTGATATATTTTCTAAAGCGGCGCATTTTATCATCCTGCCTATGTTGCCATCAGCACCAGAAACTGCCCGGTTGGTGGTCAACCAGGTTTTTAGAGTACACGGCCTACCCCAGGATGTTGTCGGATCGCGGTCCCCAGTTTGCGGCCCTATTTTGGTGTTCTTTCTGTTCGCAGCTGGAGGCTTCCGTTAGTCTGTCTTTGGGTTTTCACCCGGGGACTAACGGACAAACTAAATGCACTAATCAGACTTTTTTTTTTCTACATCAGCACTCTCCAGTGTCTAGCGGCAGCCAACCCTACTTCGTGGAGTCGCTATCTCTCTTGGGCAGAATACGCGCATAACACACTGCGCAATGTGTCCACAGGACTCGCGCCATTCGAGGCTCAGTTGGGGTACCAACCTCATAGAGGTACTGTCCGCAGCGTCCTTTGTCCAGAGGTGTCGGGCCGTGTGGAGGAAGGTCCATGCGTCTCTCTTGCGTGCCTCTGCTACGCAGAAAAGGTTGGCCGATAGGCACCGTCGCTCGATAGGCACCGTCGCTCGATAGGCACCGTCGCCCGGCTCCCTCCTACCGTGTTGGGCTACGGGTTTGGCTTTTCACGCGGGATCTGCCTTTGCGTATGGAGTTTCGCAAACTCAGTCCGCGCTTCGTGGGCTCATTTAATCTCTTAATACCAAGGGCGAAATATACCAATTCTCACCTGTTTTTACTAGTGACCAACAAAGCTGTTTATCTAAAACACTGTAAAGGCTACAAATATGGTTAATTTATTAATGAACCTCTTGCTGCCAAACGCCCCCTAGCGGTAACGCGGGCGTGACGGAAATTATTAAATTATACATTTCATTAATTTAATAATATATAATAAACTGCTCACCTCAATATTTTGATTAAATATCCTTAAGATATATCCATTCCTTCTGGGAAAGTGGTTTTTAAGCCCAAAACGTTGAGATAAAACTTTGTAAATAACGTTGGAAACTCTGACCTAATTCTCAAACATGTATTGCAGCTTGATGTCACACCATAAACAATGTGCTGGTAAACTGTTCTGCTTAATTGTATTTCACAAAACTTTGGTTTGAAAAATCATTATACCTTTAGGCTTCAAGAAAAAATACTTTAAAACTTTCATACGGCTGTACATGATTTTTTTCCAATTTTAAACCGACTTGTGCTTTTCTGCACTTGATTACGACTCGTTCGGCTGTGTTCAGTTTGGCGTTGTGAAACTCAGCCAGTTTCTGGAGTACCAATCCCGTGGCTTAGTATATTTTAGCCACAGTGGTTTTGTACTTGATTGCAGAGATTTATGCAAAACCGTCGTCAATTCGGTGTATTTATTTGACTGATAGCACAATAGGCCTATCTAAAGTGGGAAAAACTAGCATCGACCCGCCTCCACTCCGAGTATTATTTGCTTTCCATTGGGTTTTAAAACTGTCTGTCAAATATTCCAGCCAATAGCCAAGACTCTTATCTTTCAGACAAGCCCTCATTCAACACAATGCAGTCGTAAATCAAGTAAATGCAGCCCTGCGTAAGAGGAGAAGGCAACCAAGCGTAATTATCGAACCAAGATGGCGCAGTGTTTTTTACCTTGTAGCGTAGCTCGCTACATTCCGTTTAGCAAAGCACAACTCATAAGGTAACTGCGCTGTTTATCTTTTTACTTTACAGTCTCTTTCATACAGTTTTTGGTTAGTTATGTCTAGGTTATTCAGGAGTTTCTCCGTGCAGCAGGTCCTAGTCCACATATGGTTTTGCGGTCTCAGTTACGCAGTGATGTAAGGTAACAGATTATTTTGCCGGTATACCAGTGCGAATTCACTGTTCTGTATAAAACGAATCCCTCTGAATTAAATGAATATAGCTAACATTACTATATTGTAACAATGGCAAGCTAGCCAGCAAAATTACACATAGCAGCTAGCTATCTATTTGTGTCTGAGACAAGTAAATGCAGCCCTGCGTAAGAGGAGAAGGCAACCAAGCGTAATTATCAAACCAAGATGGTGCAGTGTTTTTACCTTGTAGCGTAGCTCGCTACATTCTGTTTAGCAAAGCACAATTCATAAGGTAAATGCGCTGTTTATCTTTTTACTTTACAGTCTCTTTCATACAGTTTTTGGTTAGTTTTGTCTAGGTTATTCAGGAGTTTCTCCGTGGAGCAGGTCCTTGCCCACATATGGTTTTGTGGTCTCAGTGACGCAGTGATGTAAGGTAACAGATTATTTTGCCGGTATACCAGTGCAAATTCACTGTTATGTATAAAATGAATCCCTCTGAATTTAATGAATATAACTAACATTATTATATTGTAACAATGGCAAGCTAGCCAGCAAAATTACACATAGCAGCTAGCTATCTATTTGTGTCTGAGACGAGCTGTTCCGAGTTTATTTTGAATGAAATGGCATCTGAAGGGTTTGTTTTGTTCCACTTGAGTAAATTGTTCTGTATGCAGTGCAGCAGGCTGTGCAGGTAAACGAATAGCAATAGGCTCTATATACTATAATAGCAAAAAGCAATAGGCTCTATGCACGACCACTTCCGTGTTTTGACCAAGGCCGCTCCTTCTCTTCTGGTCAGCGAGATCGAAGACGGCAGGATGGCAGAATCGTTGCGGTTCACCCGCTGTTTACTAGAATTACCAAAAGTAACCGTCAATGATGTGCGGAGAATAGCCAGGATGTGCACTCAAACGCCGCAGAGCAAACTTGAGAAAGGTTTCAAGTTTTATGTGTCTTTTTACCTCTGCAATTATGAAGGTATGTCACTAACGCTAGCCTTAGCTAGCTAGTTGGGCTAACGGCCGCTAGGCTGTTCTTTCCATTATCTGTCCATAACAGCTTGCTAAATTCCATATTACTGACACGTGACACTTTCGCTAGTCCTACTCTCAGCTGGTGCGGCTTCTCAGCTTTCCTCATAGAGCGGTAGCAGTGAGCTCTAACGGAGATCTCACTGACACTTTAAGACAAAAATACAAACACTTACATTCAATGGGGGACATTACTATTAACGTGATTATACAAAATTGATACGATTCACGATATGGGAAGCCCCAGTAATATGGAATTTAGCAAGCTGTTATGGACAGATAATGGAAAGAACAGCCTAGCGGCCATTAGCCCAACTAGCTAGCTAAGGTTAGCTAGCGTTAGTGACATACCTTCATAATTGCAGAGGTAAGAAGACACAAAAACCTTTCTCAAGTTTGCTCTGCGGCGTTTGAGTGCACATCCTGGCTATTCTCCGCACATCATTGACGGTTACTTTTGGTAATTCTAGTAAACAGCGGGTGAACCGCAACGATTCTGCCATCCTGCCGTCTTCGATCTCGCTGACCGGAAGAGGAGAAGCGGCCTTGGTCAAAACACGGAAGTGGTTGTGCATAGAGCCTATTTATGTGTGACGTAACATGAAGGAGAGATAAAATTAGGATGAGTTTGTTGTTGTTGATTATTATGCAGGGGTTTATTTTATCTAGGGTGGACATTTGATTTTATACCTGGACTCATTTCTGGCTAATGAGGCTCTGGTGGAATACAAGATTCACTGTGCTGCTACATGGGTTTGGAGACCTTTTTGGGGACCACGGGTAGGCTAATTAGTTGTGTAATATGAAACACACCAAAAACACATCTAAAAATGAACTTTTATTGCCAATTATCAGATTTTATTGTAAAACTTAAAAAATAAATCATATTGAGGCTTTTCTGGAACCTTGCCATTTTGCACAATTTGGCACAATTTGTGCCAACTTTGGTAACCGAAATGGTTCACCTGAAAAAAAGCTCTGTAGAATTTGAATGGTTTGAGATATTGACACCATGTTTTAGGCAGCATATTGAGGAATCACAAAGAGGAGTTATTTCCTCCATTGCTCTTGTAGCTCATCAGGTAAAAAATCAGAAATGTGAATGTAGGTACCCGTTTTTTAGTTTTTTCACAATTTCTGTACATAAATTGTTGTAGTTATGTTTTTGGTGTGTTTCATATTACACAACTAACTAGCCTACCCGTGGTCCCCAAAAAGCTCTCCAAACCCATGTAGCAGCCCAGTGAATCTTTTATTCCACCAGAGCCCCAAAACAAAGCCAGAAATGAGTCCAGGTATATGCAAATGGATATAAAATCAAATGTCCACCAGTTTCCTAGATAAAATAACCCCCTGCATAATAATCAACAACAAACTCATCCTCATGTTATCTCTCCCTCAATGTTACGTCATGCATAAATTGTGCATTCATTTACCTGCACAGCCTGCAGTACTGCATACAGAACAATTTACTCATGTGGAACAATAACTACTAAAGAAACACTTCAGATGCCATTTCATTCAATTTTGCTGGCTAGCTTTCCATTGTTACAATATAGTAATGTTAGCTATATTCATTTAATTCAGAGGGATTCGTTTTATACAGAACAGTGAATTCGCACTGGTATACCGGCAAAAAAATATGTTACCTTACACCACTCGGCGTCACTGAGACAAGATCGCAAAAACATCTTCGGGCTAGGACCTGCTGCATGGAGAAACGCCTGAATAACCTAGACATAACTAACCAAAAACTGTATGAAAGAGACTGTAAAGTAAAAAGATTAACAGCCGCCATTACCTAATGAATTATACTTTTCTAAACGGAATGTAGCTAGCTGCTACAAGCTAAAAACACTGCGCCATCTTGGTACGAACATTACGCTTGGAAGCCTCCTCCTCTTACACGCAATTGTATCTACTTAACTATCGAACGCATTGTGTTGAATGAGGGCTTGTCTGAAAGATAAGAGTCTTCGCTATTGGCTGGAATATTTGATGGACAGTTTAAAAACCCAATGGAAAGCAAATAATACTTGAAGTGGAGGCGGGTCCATGCGAGTTCTTCCCACTTCAGATAGGCCTATTGTGCTATCAGTCAAAGAAATACACCCAATTGATGACGGTTTTGCATAAAACTGTGCAATAAAGTACAAAACCCTTTTGGCTAAAATATACTAAGCCACGGGATTGGTACTTCAGAAACTGAGTTTCACAATGCCATGCTATGGCCCCAAGGAACGCTGTGGGGTCCCGTCCAGAAACATCTTGGATCCGGAACTCATTAATGATTTTCGCAGACATAGTTCTAACGGACTGTTGGGGGCCGCTCCTTAGAGGGTGGGTCTTGTCATGGTTTGCAATTCCTCTATACCCTATTATCTTTTTCATCTAAGAAATCACCAAGATGAACATTCCAAGCCTCATGTTTTATCAACTTTTAGCGTTTATTTTAGGGGTGATTTTCGCAAAAATTTAAAGTGTTGTTTCTCCTGACTTATTTTTCCATAGAGTTCAATCGGATTGAATAGAGTTCAATCGTGATCCATCCATATCTACTGAATATTTGGCAGCAGAGTGATATTTTGAGGCTGGATTGATACCTCAGACCCTTGATGACTTACAGCCATTTAGCCAACAATGTGTTCCATACTATTCTCGTGTAATTTACTGCTTAATCTAGTCCCAGCGCCCAATTCCCATAGAGATTCATTCAAATGCAGAGAGGTTATAGTATCACTTCTAAGAGTACCTGAAAATAAGATAGCAAGAGTCTTTTGATGTTGTTGGGTCACAGACATCAGACATTTCCATTTTAAATCCAATGTGCTGGAGTACAGAGACAAAACAACAAAAATGTGTCACTGTTCAAATCCTTGCAGACTGCACTGTATATATATATATATATATATATATATATATATATATATATATATATATATATATATATATATATATATAACGGTTGTCACAATATCCCATTTTCATATCGTCGATATGCCTTTAAGAAATATCGTGATATTCAATATTATCATTCGTATATAATTATAGTGGATTAATGACAACTTGAACAGAAAAAATTATCAAAGTATTACGTGTGGCAGCATTGAGTCCTAATTGCAGTAGCCTTAGCGTTGCTTCTGGATCCGCATACTTTTTGGCCAATCGTTTCCCATTTCAGAAACAGAAATCAGATCAAAAACGTCTACGACGTAAAAAAAAAGTTACTCACGCATAGCCTACATAGCGCTGTCTATAAGTCCTTAATTCCAACTTGCAAAAACTAGGCCTGCCTTTAAAAGTCTTGATATCAAAATGTGGCCAAGTTACAACTAACAATATTGCCTATCGTAGCTCACACTAAATAAACTAGCTCTATCAGATCAAAAACGTCTACGACGTAAAAAAAAAAAACAAGTTACTCACGCATAGCCTACATAGTGCTGTCTATAAGTCCTTACTTCCAACTTGCAAAAACTAGGCCTGCCTTTAAAAGTTCTTCAATTATTTAATGCAACTTGGCCCTGTGTTTCTTCATCTTTGCATGTGAAGAGATTGTGCCTCATGGAACATATGATTTCAATGAATGTTTTTAACAGTTGATGAATAATTACACTCCAGAAAGGATATGGATGTACTTTGTTGGCAAGTTTACTTTAGAAAATGTACAGGTTTTAAAATGTTAACTGCTGCTACAGATTTCTTTACAATTCACAAACAGACATTTATATCAAGAAACATCGTGTACAATAGAGAAAGGGGTGATGAATAAATAAATGCAGATAAAAATGAGTAATATTTTTACCTAGAAAATAGCGTACATGTAGCATTTTTACAAACGTATCCAGACATGTTTGTGGGTCAGATGGTGGCAAATAAGTAATAGTACCAATTTTCTTAACATAATAGTAGTTATGATATTTGCAAACAGAATTCTGTGAACACAAGGATATCTATGCTCTGTAGGACCACACAGGTTTTGATAGAAATCCAAATTAATAAATCAATAAATACATAATAATAATACATTTTATTAATTCTGTGCTTTTCATAGACCCAAAGCAGTGGATGCAGACAATTGTTCAAACATGCCCTATAGTGTAGTAATTTTTCTGTTTAATTTCTAAGTGCAACACATCTGAAACAGAGTATTTCCACTATAAATTATTTTCGTTTTGCAGTTTGATGTGGCACATAGTTTCATTGACCACATTCTCTTGAGATGGTAAGATGAAGAAACACAGGGCCAAGTTGCATTAAATAATTTAGGAAAGTTTGGATAGCATTGCTGTGGAATAGAGCTAGTTTATTTAGTGTGAGCTACAATAGGCAATATTGTTAGTTGTAACTTGGCCACATTTTGATATCAATACTTTTAAAGGCAGGCCTAGTTTTTGCAAGTTGGAATTAAGGACATATAGACAGCGCTATGTAGGCTATGCGTGAGTAACTTGGCTTTTTTTAAAGCGTAGACATTTTTGATCTGATATCACTTATTTTTTATAGCTAACTAATGATGAATAATGCATGAAGATAAACACAGAGAGAGACATGCATTCCAAAGAAATGTATGCAGACATTCGCTTAACCATATCGCCCTCTATTGACAAGAATGAGAACAGTTATCCTATTACAGACAGCACACAATTACATTAAAAGAGTTTGTAGATGAGCAGTATTTAATGTGTAATGGAATACAATGAACAGCACCACCTGAGCTATGAATCATGAAGAAGCATGTAAATTAATGAACCAAGTCTACATGGAGAATTCATGCACTATGGGCTAGACGCAAACACATTCTAGCTGAAAGCCGAAATAGCTAGTACAGCCTAAATAGTTTGCATCAGTAAAATATGGAAATACAGTTTTAAAATAGGGCTATTAGTATTCTATAGAAAATGAAATACATTTAATGTTAGGCTATTCAACACTGGATTTCCGGATGCGTAACTCCAACCTTCCATGTGTGGGCTACGAGCTAGCAAGCGAGTTAGTGAGTTCATAAGCACAGCAGAATTCCTTTGCAGTTTTTTTTCCGGTAGTGTAGAACGTTGCCTGCTGGAAATTTTTTGGTACCGGACAGCTAGGTTTAGTTTAGTTTTCTGTAGTGCAATGAATGTAGGCTATAAGGCATGTTGATTCGCTTCATAGTAGCCTAGCTTGTATCTGCTTCCTGACTAGAAACAGACTGACGTTTCTCTGGCAACAGTAAAGTTGGCTAACAAGATTCATTGGACAACGCATATTTCCCAGGAATCTTAGCCAGAAAGAAAACAATAGATACTACTAAGAAAGTACATACCAGAGATTATTCTTCTTCTTATTATTATTATAATTAAAAGTGTTTGCAGTAAGCTACATTATCTGCAGAGTAGCGTAGACTGGAGCCACATTCGGAGGCTATTGTTTTTTTTGTTTTTTTTAAAGTGACTAACCATGAGTCTGATATATTTGGGGAATTGGTGGTTTATAAATCCGATCTCTTAAAGGATTGCAGCGTAAAGAAGGCTATTATAAATTATTAATGTAGGCTATTATCGTAAATTCTTAATTTTCCTCATAGTCAATTTTATGGTGACATTGTGTTATGTGTGAAAAGGATAAAGTGAACAGAGCTGAAGTGAAGAAATTAATGAATAAAGAAATGTTGGCCGAGGCAAGGGTACGTTGAGGTTTGGTTTCCACAGTCAGTCAGTCATGACCGCAAGAGCAGAGCATAACACCCTCCCCAAACCAAACAAGGGCGAGCGTCCGGTTTGGGGAGGGTGTGATATAGTACAAGTGAAATACAAGTGAAACATTGAACAGTTCATATTGGAAACCTCTTTTGCCTTTGCAATAAAAATACATTAATGTGTTAATGTGGAAATAATAACAGTCTAATAAATGAAAAGTACTTAACAGTTGCACATTGTTTTTGTGGAAAATAAGCATGTGCCCTGCTGGGCACGAACCCACAATCCTCTGTGTGAGAGACAGCACCTCTAGCCATTAGGCCACAGTAGCTTCCTGGAAAGCATGAAGCCATAAGCTATATTAACATTAAAAAACATTAGTATGAAGCGTTTTTATTGGGCGATAAGCTTGATGAGCAGGTATACGGACCATACCCTCAAAGAATAATTCTCCCCATTGGATAACATCACGACAGAGGCAGGCAGTTTGGCAGGAAAAAGAGGAAGGAGAAAAATGGCGAAATAACCCAGGTTTGGGGCTTTATTGTGTGGATGCATGAAGTTGTATCTGAATGCTGTGTGGTTACATGAGGTCAGAACATACAGAAGTTAATGTTTTTAAGGGCTAAGAGTCTATGGTTATTGTGGTTACTTCTGTAGGAAACCCTGAAAAGTGCCAAACTCTCGGTGCTGTATAGGTATGGGGCATGCCTCACCAAGCTGTAACTTGGCGGATGGCATACCTGCCATCCAAATTTTAAAAAAAGAAAAGAATGGTTATGCTATATTCATTTTAAAAACAGAAATTGAAATCCGAGAATCAAATGGTCATTTGTTTTGGATCCGTGTATAAATGACTGTCAATTGCAACATCCCATACTGCCACTCATCTCACAAAACAGTTTTTTTTCTCGTAACTGAGTAGCTTCATAGATCTTCATAGATCGCTCCAAAATGTTTGCTGTTATGTCTGCATATGACAAATTATTTATTGCCATCTCCTGTTGGCTCTCATAGGCATTATGTTATAATGACTGTGTAGTTAGCGAAAATGTTTTATGGGAAATGTTTGATGTATTCCCATCCTTAGTTGTGACAACTTTTTAATGCATTTAGGCTACGGCATGTTACCTCGTCGACATTTGCCAGTTCTCCGTTATCATTGGGTTTGTAGCCGAAAAATTCCCAGATTGGCGAAGTGGTGTTTTTCATTGAAACAAGATCAGCCATCTTCTCTCGCTTTCTCTTAACTAATAATGACCATCAGTCACAAGATAGGATAACACATTTACACCGTGGCTGTTACATCTATTGCACTAGCCCCCTCTGCAAGGATGAAAGCAAGCGATCAGACATTGTAATTTGATCCTACATCCTACCTTACACTAACCTTCCACTGGAAATAGGAAAATCAATGTAATAACTATCCTCACTCTGCTGTTAATATTGCGCATCAGATAATTAATTAGTACCACTATACGAATAGATTAATGGTAACAAAATAATACAGAGTAAATAATAACAACCGAACCAAATATTTAAAAAAACAAAGCATACAGAATTTGTTGTGAGGCATCAGAACTAAAATAAAAAATGGAACGGTAAAGACATAACACTCAGATTTGTCGGGCAGGCCACTGCACATACAGTAATGCAAATATTTTGAGTTATACAAATTTTGAAATATAAACTCTATTATTTAAAATATGTATGTATGTTTTGTCCTTAGAATAGCAATAATAAAATCTTTTAAAATATTATTATTTTTTTTATATCGTGGCTACAAACAGATATTTTCAAATATCGCCATATCCGATATTATTGGATATCGTAACAACCCTAATATATAATATATATATTCCCAACCCACATCTCACCTGATCATAGAGACAGAGTTGGCCTGCCACCGTCCACAGAATAACCCAAGCTGGTTTATTCTCAACAGCTGTTTTGAGGACACGTTTCTTCAAACTGTTCCTCTACTGTCTCCCTTGCGGCCGGACCCAAGTGGAGATCTGTGCACGTCCATGTCGATCTGACTGGAAACCTGTCGCGACCCGACTTCGGAGAAGCAGTCTCCAGGAGTCCACACACCTGCCGGGACCTTGGACCAGCTGACGAGCTGACATCACTTACGGAATTGGGACTGGCCTCCCTTTGTTACCGTTAAGTATTGAAACGCATTTTATTTAGCACTGACATCAATTGATAGGCTAGCATAAAACCTGTAATACCCAGTTGAGGTCATTTTACTGCTGGTTCCTACTTTTGTTTGTTTTGCTATGCGCGTTTCAGTCGGGAATAGCCAATTTCCCTGACCTTATAGTTTTACACTGTTAAAACTATATGTATGAGACTGATAAAACGAGCTAACCATAAAATATAGTTTAGCGTGTCATTAACCCATAACACAAAATAACCATTGTTAATGGTAGGACTTAATTAGCTTCTATATTTAGCCGTCACATAATTATCATTTCCTCTGATTAAGATTAAGTCATAGAATGTTATATCAATTATTGTTTCTATTATTCACATATTCATAGTTGTAGCCAATAAAACATGTAATTGTTCCAACCCATTGTCGTGTCTACGTTATTTCACTAAGTTTGGCTCTACTGACGTATAGAATTCTAATTGAGTTTTGAACTTAATTAATTCTGAATAAAAGTGACCAAACCTCACTACACTGGTATCAAAACCTGAATAAACGAGTGGAGAAACATAACGAATGCAGATGCTTCCAAACATACACTACATGGCCAAAAGTATATGGACATCTGCTCATCCATCTCATTCCAAAATCATGGGCATTAATATGGAGTTGGTTACCAATTGCTGCTATAACAGCCTCCATTCTCCTCTGAACGCTTTCCACTAGATGTTGGAACATTTCTGCATGGATTTGCTTCCATTCAGCCAGGTTGGCATCAGGTCGAACATTAGTGAGGTCGGGCACTGATGTTGGTCGATTAGGCCTGGCTCGCAGTCTGCTTTCCAATTGATCCCAACGGTGTTCGATCGGGTTGAGGTCAGGGCTCTGTGCAGGCCAGTCAAGTTCTTCCACGCCGATCTTGACAAACCAGTTCTGTATGGACTTTGCTTTGTGCACAAGGGCATTGTCATTCTAAAACAGGAAAGGGCCTTCCCCAAACTTTCCACAGAGTTGGAAGCAAAGAATTGTCTAGAATGTCGTTGTATGCTGTAGCATTAAGATTTGCTGTCATTAGAACTAAGTGGCGTAGCCCGAAGCATGAAAAACATCCCCAGACCAAGCGGTGTCCACATCATTTTGGCCATATAGTGTACCTTTACCCAGCAATATGATGCATTTTGCCAGCAAAATTAATTTTTCTTTACTTATTTATTTAGAAACAAAGTACAAACCCCAATTCCAAAAAAGTTGGGACAGTATGTAAAATGCACATAAAAGCAGAAATTTACATCTTAATCTAGACCCATCCGCAATTCCCATAGAGATCCATTCAAATGCAGAGAGGTTATAGTATCGCTTGTAAAAGTACCTGGAAATAAGATATCAAGAGGCTTTTGATATCCTTTAATACCCAGTCATAATAGCATCACCTGTTTACCTGGAAGTTTGAATTGTCTTAAAAATGCCACTCCTAGAAAATTTTACAAATTTCCACAAAATGTGGTATTCTGACTCAACTTACATGCCTTCATATGGGCATTACTTTTCTAATGCCTATGTCAAAAAATGGCCGAATGATGATCCAATGAATTTCCAGTGGGCATGGCTTATCACATAAATGTGAATAATTCTAAAATCGTTTGACAGAAAGTTATGAAACGTTGTGGGGTGATTAAAGGGGACACTCGGTAAAGTGGCTCTGGTTCGTTAGCTTTTTACCTTAAATTAGATATGACCGTGCATTCAAATCTGAAATCGACCCGTATTTGCTGGAAAAAGAAGTTACAATTCGCTTTGTTTCCCACTAGGGCACAGCCATCTTGGACCAACTGCGGTCATGACGTCACTAGGTTGGTTGGCCTCAGCTGTTCAATGTATTACTATGGGAGAATAGCTGACTTTCAGTGTGCTCAACAATGTATCGTGAGGAAAAAATAAAACAAAAAATGCACAGACGGTCTTTTTGTATTGCCCCGAGATGCTCAAATGAGTATTACCAAACTAAAAATTTAAAACTTAATTTCGATAAACTGCTTCTGACCATAGCTAATGCTGTGGCCTGACGAGCCAGCAACTGCAGCACCGCTGCATTGCCTTATTCGGTAATGCTCACTTGAGCATCTCAAGGCAATACAAAAAGGCCGTCTGTGCGTTTTTGGTTTTATTTTTTCCTCACAATACATCGTTGAGCTCACTGAAAGTCAGCTATTCTCCCATAGGAATACATTGAGCAGCCAAGACCAACCAACCTAGTGATGTCATAACCGTAGTTGGTCCAAGATGGCTGCGCCCGAGTGGAAAAAAAGCTAATTGTAACTTCTTTTTCCAGGAAATACGGGTCGGTTTGAAATTTGCACGCACGGTCATATCTAATTTAAGGTAAAAAGCTAATGAAGCACAGCCACTTTACCAAGTGCTTCATGTCACCTATAAAACCTCTTAATACCAAGGGCAAAATATACCAATACTCGCCTGTTTTTACTAGTGACCAACAAAGCTGTTTATCTCAAAAACTGTAAAGGCTACAAATATGGTTCATAGCTTTTATTAAAAAAGAGAACTGCACTATTATGACTAAGCAGTCATAATTCATATACATACACTTTTTGCTACATAATTACAAAAATGTATGTACAGAAATTGTGAAAAAACTAAAAAACGGGTACCTACATTCAAATATCTGATTTTTTACCTGATGAGCTACAAGAGCTATGGAGGAAATATCTCCTCTTTGTGATTCCTCAATATGCTGCCCATCTCTGCAAAAAAATATGGTGTCAATATCTCAAACCATTCAAATTCTACAGAGCTTTTTTTCATATAACATAACTAACTAGCCTACCCGAGGTCCCCAAAAAGCTCTCCAAACCCATGTAGCAGCACAGTGAATCTTGTATCCCACCAGAGCCCCATTAGCCAGAAATGAGTCCAGGTATATGCAAACTGGATATAAAATCAAATGTCCACCAGTTTCCTAGATAAAATAAACCCCTGCAGAATAATCAACAACAAACTCATCCTCAAGTTATCTCTCCCTCATTTTACGTCATGCATAAATTGCTCATACGTTTACCTGCACAGCCTGCTGGACTACATTTCATTCAAAAGAAACTCGGAACAGCTCATGTCAGACACAAATAGATAGCCAGCTGCTATGTGTAATTTTGCTGGCTAGCTTGTCATTGTTACAATATAGTAATGTTAGCTATATTCATTTAATTCAGAGGGATTCGTTTTATACATAACAGTTAATTCGCACTGGTATACCGGCAAAAACCATAAAAAACCATTTGTTACCTTACCCCACTCAGCGTCACGGAGACAAGATCGCAAAAACATCTTCGGGCTAGGACCTGCTGCACGGAGAAACGCCTGAATAACCTAGACATAACTAACCAAAAACTGTATGAAAGAGACTGTAAAGTAAAAAGGTGAACAGCCTCCGTTACCTCATGAATTATACTTTGCTAAATGGAATGTAGCTAGCTGCTACAAGCTAAAAACACTCTGTGCCATCTTGGTACGAACATTACGCATGGACGCCTCCTCCTCTTACACGAAGCTGTATCTACGTGACTTCCGAAGGAATTGTGTTGAATGAGGGCTTGTCTGAAAGAGAAGAGTCTTCGCTATTGGCTGGAATATTTGACAGACAGTTTAAAACCCCACTGGAAAGCAAATAATACTCGCAGTGGAGGCGGGTCGATGCAAGTTTTTTCCACTTCAGATAGGCCTATTGTGCTATCAGTCAAAGAAATACACCCAATTGACGACGGTTTTGCATAAAACTCTGCAATAAAGTGTAAAGCCCCTTCGGCTAAAATATACTAAGCCACGGGATTGGTACTCTAGAAACTGGCTGAGTTTCACAACGCCAAACTGAAAACAGCCGAACTACTCATAATGAAGTGCAGAAAAGCACAAATCGGTTTAAAATTGGAAAAAAATAATGTACAGCCGTATGAAAGTTTTAAAGTATTTTTTCTTGAAGTCTAAAGGTATATCGATTTTTCAAAACAAAGTTTTGTGAAATACAATTAAGCAGAACAGTTTACCAGCACATTGTTTATGGTGTGACATCAAGCTGCAATATACTTTTGGGAATTAGGAGTTTCCAACATGATTTACGAAGTTTTAACTCAACGTTTTGGAATTAAAAACACTTTCCCAGAAGGAATGGATATATCTTAAGGATATTTAATCAAAATATTGAGGTGAGCAGTTTGTTATATATTGTTAAATTAATGAAATGTATAATTTAATCATTTCCGTAACACCCACGTTATCGCTAGGGGGCGTTTGGCAGCTAGAGGTTAAGAGTTAGATCAACACTCCAGTTGCTAAGGCTTAGCCCAATCAAACCACATGGTGGCGCTATAGAGATTTAAAAAAAACATTGTTACCTTGCAGAGATTTCAAACTTGCAACAATGACAAAAACCCTGATTACTAGAGCAGTAATCCCTCTAACGACCCACATTCACACGCATGCACTTTGTCACTTTGTACTGTTTGTAGTGGTGTTTAAGTGTTCTTTTTAGTGTCTTTGCTGTCTTAACTTATTTTATTGTGTTTGTTATGCTGCACACTGCTGAAGAGCTGCTAAACTGTTTTTCGTTGTTTTTAACAATGACAATAAAGATCTATCTATCTATCTATTAGACACATAGATATGTGCTTTTTATGTGCATATATCCATATATGGATAGTGGTTGTCCCCCCATAATAGAGTCTCTGTGTTTGACAACTGCTGCTTATACTGCTTCGTCCCAGGGAATGGTTGCTCGCAGCTATATTTATCTATATTTATTTTTTCTTAAACAAGACTAGGTCAACCTAGTGCATGACGGGTGCTGGAGGTCTTGTCCTCGCGATGGCTTTCTCACACTAGTGCAATAAGTAGGCTATTCTGTTAGTGGTGCGGTGTATGACAATGGTTCCTGCCTGGGAAGTGCTTGTGTGGAAATATCACGTAGCTAGGCTATACGCAGGAGGGTGCACACGTGTCAACAATGCAGTCAGGGACAATGTTTGTGTTCCTTTTGTAGCCAATCAGAATAAAGTGCCCTAACATTATTTAAATTAAAAATATAATGTTCACCAACAGTATCTAGCTGGCTAACTCCATAACGTTGATGGTTGCTCTTTTATTACTTTTGGAGAACGAGGGAAATGTCAATAAGCCTTTCCAGAATTGTGGAAAGGCTTATGGCAGACCCGAACAATGTATTGCGGTTTAGTGACAAAACAATTATAGCACCCATCACATTTCTAATTCGTCAGGCTTGAAATTGAAAGCTCGTCGTTTTTGCACCATTTGTAGGATAGCCTCAGACTCGCAGCGCTTGTTGACGTCTCTGCTAGAACATTATCAAACTAACATTGGTTTGTTTATTTACCCAACTGATCAGCTGTGTGCGATATGAAAAAAGTGACGTTGGTTGTTAGGTAACCGTGCTTACACACAAATACTGCGAGATCAGTATATCACCATTTACTGGCTAGCTATTCACACAACTTCCAACAAGGGGGACTCACTCACTCAGTCAGTTAGCTACTTTCACTGTTCTAGGTTATGTAGGGCCTTAAAAATATTTTTTTATATTTGCATACACAGGCCAACCTAAAACATAAAAAAAATCAGTTTAAACTAATGCCATTCAAAAGATTTACTGTTAGATTATATAAGGCATGCAACACATACAGTATCTGTGAAGTTTAGAAGGACAAGGAACAAATATATGAAGAATCTCTTGACCACGGATGTAGCATGCAGGGATGGGCAACTTACTACTTTTCCCTTAAGTTTTTCCGGGTTTGCGTCTCTGAATTGTTTGCTACCATAATCCACCTTTCCATATAAGGTGCAGGTGTGGATGAATCCGTCATACTTCCTATCCTTGTTCACACTGGAGAAAGGTTGGAATCTGAGGGAAAAAGAGACAGACATGATTATGATTAGTAAAATGGTGCTTAATGCAACTTTAAAGGGATAGTTCAGAATTTTGGACATAATGTCTCAATTACGACTTACCCATGATGTAGTTGATTGATGGAAACCATTTTCAGCTAAATCCATGCTATCCCTTCTTTTGGACATACACACGTTGCTAATGCTAGCGCAACTCTATGGCAACCGGTAGAATCCACTACCAAACGCACTTAAACACTCCACAGTGCACCCAAAGCAAATAAAATACGACGACAGTCTATCGGGGGAGCGATACTTTACGTTACCTACGAATGTAGTGCCGGCACTGGTCGACTACAACAACAAAGAAGAGTAACAAGTTGCAATGGCCACGTTCGCTCCGCCACTGTACTTCCACAGAGAATATTAGGTCAGCACAAAGTAAAGGATTCAACGATAGTTTGACTTCAAAAATGATGGTATAAACACTCAAAATAACCCAGATAGACTGTCGTCATATTTTATTTGCTTTGGGTGCACTGTGGAGTGTTTAAGTGCATTTGGTAGTGGATGCTACCGGTTGCCATAGAGTTGCGCTAGCATTAGCAATGTGTGTATGTGCAAAAGAAGGGACAGCATGGAATTAGCTGAAAATGGTTTCCATCAATCAACTACATCATGGGTAAGTCGTAATTGAGACATTATGTCCAAAATTCCAAACTATCCCATTAAGGCTACTGAGGAAATTATGAGAAGTGATGCAAGTTCATTGCGCACCGACAGCTACCAAGGTAATTGCAGCATTTCTCGCAGCATTGCAGAGAGTCAATACTCACAATGTCAGCAAGTTCCATTAACCCACACCCCAGAATGCGTACATCTCTTAATCTTGGTCCTTGCATTAAATTACTTTAGTGCCCTCTGGTCAGGGCTAACGTTTTCTGGTTTAAGTAATATTTCTTTGCTTATGATGTAGAAATACTTTTAATTAAGAATACACATTTACTAAAGTGACTACCCTCACCTAAAGTTTTTTGTCTGGTTGCTGCAAACCTTAAAAGGCCTTGTAAGCAATCAGACCCTTGCTTGCCATTCCCTTGCATATTATTTGTTGAGCACATGTTCTGGGTAAAGAGCTGCTACTTAGGAAAAATGCCAGATGTTAATTACAGTGAGGTTGATTTTGTAAATTGCACCCAAGACACATTGCCGCAAGGAAGATTTATCCTGTGTGGTACGAGAGGTGTCTGTGTGGGCTGGCAAAACATCCACTGGGCATTGGCTTGGCTCATCAAAAAACAAACAAACAACCAACAACCTTGGCACTCTCTCAAAACCCATTCCCCAGTAAATCTCTTTAAAAATGTGTGGCATGTAATCTCTCTTCTTTTATGACTTGACTTCAGATGGGGTCTCCATGTCGATCTGTTTACACTTGTATCCAGTAGTTATCTAACGTACTGCACACAAGAGAAGGGAAGAGTTGCTGCTTGCTGTCCCTTGACCACTGCTAAGAGATTGGGCTTTCATTGTACTGATTACTAAACCATCCTTTTTTTTTAAGTGAATTCAGGTTGCCACTCTCCTGTGGAGTATTTTTGTTCTGAATCAGCTGAAATCATAAAATAACTACCAATATTATGACAGATGTGATAAAAAGTCAAGAAAATTCCTGCCTCTTTAAAAAAAAAGAAGAGAATATAATAATAGAAACCATGGACATGGGCAAAAAAAAAATCTAAATCACTACTAAAATACTGCCTTACATAAGTTACTATTGGAAAATAAATAATTCTATACATATGAGTAGTATGTATAGAACTCAAGAAACAACATACGGAAAATCTGTCGTTTCAAAATTAGCCCTTAAAACAGACTATGTATCTGCAGCAAGAATACAATTTCATATTCCAAAAAAGTAAGGACAAGAACACTTTCAGCAGTAAAAGGTATTATTCTTATTAAAGATAATAGCAAAGCAACAAAATGCAAATCAGTAAGGAAAATAAAGAAATAAAACCCAAATTTGAAAAGGCACTGCACCTTTAAATAATGGAACAATATTACGCAGACAGTCCTATTCACCAGAGGCAAATGACTCTTCTGCAAGACAGATTACAGTGCAATCCATGCTAATGTGCACTTGGGACAGACATCACAGGGAAAAAATTAATGTGGCCTCAATGTCCCAGAATACACAATGGTTGTGGTGGTAGCCGGCTGTTTCACTTACTGCTTTCATTGCCTCAGAATTGCATTTTAATAGGGTACTTTTTATTCATTCAAGCCATTAAGGAAAGTTTGACTTCTCACTGGGGAATCTTTGGCTGTGTGGACCATGCTTAGTGACAGCACACAAGGATGATGGTAAAATGAGAAAAGAAATGTTCATTTAAACTCTCTCATAAGGTCTGTTCTGCTCATTTTATGTTTTTTAAATTCACAAAAGTGTCACATCACAGAAAAACATAGCCTAATAAATAGCACCAATCTCTGACAGTGAGGAGTAATTTAAAACCTTAAATTAAAGTGAGTATGAACATTTTTAATATCCACTTGCTTCAAGGAAAACTTCATTTTGATGAATGCATTGTCAGAACCAGGCCTTACATTTCAACATTTTTGGGGCAAGGCCATATGGCCTTCAAAAATAATAGATTTTAGGGGGGCAACAAGGCCACCTGGTGCGGCACTAAAGCCATCAACGAAATTCAGGTTTTGGACCCTGCTAAAAGTGAGGATATAAGGTTCAAATAATTACAGTAGGTATTATTACTTTTACGTATGAACATTTTTAATATACACTTCAACTTTATTTTGATGAATGCATTGTCAGAAGCAGGCCTTAAATTTTGTGCATACACAGGCATACGCATTTTCCATATGGCCTTTCAAAAATCATTGATCCGTTCCACAATAATCCCAGATAAACCACTGGTAAATAGAATGTTTGCCCATCGTTTTAACGTCATTGCAAGTTTGCAAGATCTGGTGGCCTGCCCTCCGGACCCCCTCACAGAGCTGTTGCGGGAACCCCCGCCACTGTGGAGACTACCAGGGGACCTGCCAGAAGCTGCAGCCCTACCATCCTGCCCAGAGGCAGAGGTCCAGCCAGAGGCCACGGCCCTGCGCTGCCTATAGGTCCAGCGGGAGGTGTGGCCAGAGGCCGCAACCCTGCTGTCCTGTCAAGAGGCTGCAGCCCTGCTGTCCAGTCCAGAGGCCCAGCCGGAGGTGCTGCCAGAGGCCACAGTCCTGCTACCTTGTCTGGAGGTCCAGCCACAGGTGCCACCAGAGGCCACAGCCCTGCTGCCCTGTCCAGAGGTCCAGCCGGAGGCACCGCCAGAGGCCGCAGCCCTGCTACCCTACCTAGAGTGCCTGCCAGAGGCCACTATGCAGCCTGCCTCTCCAGAGGATCCCTCGACACCACTGGCTGCCGTGGAACATCCAGAGGAGTCCCCAACGCTGCCCGCCACAACAGTGGGCCCAGCAAAGGAGACCTAAGAGCCGCCAGAGCCCGCTGTGCCGCCTTCCTCCCCACAAGGTCCCTCAACACCACCTGTCGTTGTGGGCCCTCCAGAGGAGTCCTCAACGCCGCCCACCATAACAGCAGGCCCAGCAAAGGAGCCGTCAGAACCGCCTGAGGGCGCAGCCCGACCACACTCTCCCGAGGAGACGCGAAAGACAGTCTTGCCGCCTGGTACAGTTGAGCCACTGGAGCATGCCGTCTCGCTGCCCGGTCCAGTTGAGCCAGCAGAGCACGCCGTCTCGCCGCCTTGTCCCAAGGGGCTGCCAGAGGTTGCAGTTCTGAGGCCTTGTCCTGATGGGCTGCCAGAGGCCACCACAGCTCTGGCACCTGGTCCCGAGGCGCTGCCAGAGGACACCGCCACTCCGTCTCCTTGTCCCAAGGCGTTGGCGGTGGCCACCGCTCCATCGCCTTGGCCAGGGGCCGCCGTATTGCCATGTCCAGAGGCTTCCACCTCGCCACCCCGTCCACAGACCCAGCTGGAGGTCCATGCCCTGCCGCTGCAATCAAAAAAGCTGCCGGGGTCCAACGCCACCCTGTTGCCCGTTCAAGAGCACCTGGTGTTTGATCCTGGAGGAGAGGGCCACAGTATACCTCCCTGGCACTTAAGATATATATAGGATATAGGCTATATCCTTAGGATATAGGATATATCCTTAAGATATATCCATTCCTTCTGGGAAAGTGGTTTCTAAGCCTAAAAGGAGCTTAGTGCTTATCTTTCAGACAAGCCCTCATTCAACACAATGGGTTAGGTTGTCACATAAATGCACTTGCGCGTAAGAGGAGGAGGCGTCCAAGCGTAAAGTTCGTACCAAGATGGCGCAGAGTGTTTTTGGCTTGTAGCAGCTAGCTACATTCCATTTAGAAAAGTATAATTCAAAGGCCGTCGCGGTAGTACAGCAGTAAAAGCGCCGACTTTCAGTCGGTGCGGTTGTGCTCCGAGGATCGGGGTTCGCGCCCCGGTCCTGCCAGATCCGAGCATGGCCGGCGCCCTGTGGGAGCAGCAATTGGCGGCTGCTTCCGGGTGGGGGGAGGGGCTCGGAGAGAATCGCTGCACGCATAGCGGCCCTGGGCGAGCTGGAATCACGGTCAGGAGCTCGGAGGAGTCGCGCCCTGAAGAGGACGTGGCGCCCTCCCATCCTACCGCCGGCTTACGGGGTTGTGTAGCGGTGATTCTCTAGCGGTTGCTACATGGGGGGAATTGAATTAGAATAGGGGTTCAATTGGCTACTAAATTGGGAGAAAATGGGGAAAAATCAGAAACAAAATTTTAAAAAAGAAAAGAAAAGTATAATTCATTAGGTAATGGCGGCTGTTCACCTTTTTACTTTACAGTCTCTTTCATACAGTTTTTGGTTAGTTATGTCTAGGTTATTCAGGCGTTTCTCTGTGCAACAGGTCCTAGCCCGAAGATGTTTTTGCGATGTTGTCTCAGTGACGCTGAGTGGTAAGGCAACATATTGCCGGTATACCAGTGCAAATTCACTGTTCTGTAGTGAATGACTGAGACGAGCTGTTCCGAGTTTCTTTTGAATGAAATGGCATCTGAAGTGTTTGTTTAGTAGTTATTGTTCCACATTAGTAAATTGTTCTGCATGCAGTACAGCAGGCTGTGCAGGTAAACAAATGAGCAATTTATGCATGATGTAACATGAGGGAGAGATAACATGAGGATGAGTTTGTTGTTGATTATTATGCAGGGGTTTATTTTATGTAGGAAAGTGGTGTAGATTTGATCCTGTTTAAATATAGTTGGACTCATTTCTGGCTAATGGGGCTCTGGTGGAATACAAGATTCACTGTGCTGCTACATGGGTTTGGAGAGCTTTTTGGGGACCACGGGTAGGCTAGTTAGTTGTGTAATATGAAACACATCAAAAACACATCTAAAAATGAACTTTTATTGCGAATTATCAAATTTTATTGTAAAACACATATTGAGACTTTTCTGGAACCTTGCCATTTTGCACAATTTGGCACAATTTGTGCCAACTTTGGTAACCAAAATGGTTCACCTGAAAAAAAGCTCTGTAGAATTTGAATGGTTTGAGATATTGACACCATATTTTTAGCAGATATGGGCAGCATATTGAGGAATCACAAAGAGGAGATATTTCCTCCATAGCTCTTGTAGCTCATCAGGTAATAGTTAAGTGTAGTTAAGGAGCAAAAAGTGTATGTATATGAATTATGACTACTTAGTCATAATAGTGCAGTTCTCTGTTTAAATAAAAGCTATGAACCATATTTGTAGCCTTTACAGTTTTTGAGATAAACAGCTTTGTTGGTCACTAGTGAAAACAGGCGAGAATTGGTATATTTTGCCCTTGGTATTAAGAGGTTAATTGTGGGTGAGTCTTGTTAATTAAAAACATCTTTAACAGCCATTTTCTGTCTGTTCACCATGTGGTACAGCGACTATCCCCAGCGCGGGTACCACAGTTTGTTGTATGCATATGTGCGTATGCGGAATATAGAATTTACTAATACAATATTAGTAAATTCAAATATTGTATACTGGTATACCCACGCTACAGTCGGCATTCTAACACCAGGTCTAACCCCAGAGGTGAGGAGCAAAGCTATCAGTCAAGGTCCAAAAACACTAAGGGTCGGATTCAGAGATGGCCAACTTAAGTCATGCGCTTTTGTGCCTCTCCTGCATGGATTTAATGTGGGATGAGATGCGCCGTATTCTAACCTGTGCTATATACTTTGTCCCTTTGATTTTGCCTCTCCATCACCCTATCAGCATTTACCTGCCACAGGAGCCCGCCCTCGCCAGGAGCCAGAACATAACTGAATTGGACCAATCCCAGGTAGTCCAACCACAACTGGAACAGACTTCAAATGGGACATCTGCAGAGAAGAGCCCCAACCTAGCTCCAATCTCTGACCATGCTGTGGAGGGAGCTGGCATAATGGAGTTGCTTGTCACATCAGTGTATGGCATTCCCAAACCTAAATTGCCAAGAAAGTGACTGCATTGTCCTAGATGGATTTGGAGAGTTTGGTGGGCATCCATGGTCATCTGTCAGAGTGCTATAAATTTCACATCCTGATGGATCACTTGCAGCTTCCCAGTGCCTACAAGTTTGGAAAATCATATATGTATGATGAGACCCCATATTCTTCTGCTGTAGAAGCCCTCCGAGAGCAGTATGTCCAGCCTCGCCAGGTGGTGCAAAGTGAAATCCAACAGAATCCTGACTGCACCTCCAAATTAAAGCAGGGGATAACAGCGCCTTCCATGAGTTCGTCCTCTCAGTACACTCGTTTATAGGGATACTACAATCTGTAGAACGCAAGGATGGAAATTAACTGAAATGTGGCTCATGTAGACAAGCTCCTCAGTAAGCTGCCGCCTTCCGAGCGTGACAGATTCATGGAACACTGTTTAAAACCTGGCATCCTCAAGGAGGGGTCAGGATGGACTTACACCTTCCAAGACCTGTCGTCATCATTACAGGTGATGGCTCGCGCTAAGAACGTCACATCATGCCTCTGTTACAGTTTCTGCAGAGAAGAAAGAGCCCAGCCGCCGAGAGACCCGATGTAGAGAGAGCCCGACTACAATGTTTCTCACTTGAAACAGTGACTAAGAACATTAATTCTCTGATGCCTCTGAGCGGGCTTACGTGGCGGTGTCTTACATAAGAGTGAAGGATGAGCGGGGTCACATCTCTGTATCCTTTGTGATGGCTCAATCCCGGGTGGCACCTAAGCGACAGCTGTCAATGGCTCGTTTGGAGCTTAGTGCGGCCGAGGTAGGAGCTCAGACAGCCTCCACCTTATAAACATAGATCACTCTTTCAATCAAGAGAACCATATACTGGAGTGATTCCACAACGGTTTTAGCCTGGCTGAAGGCTGACTCCTGCAGATACAAGGTGTTCGTTGGCACTCGCATCACAAAAATTCAAGATCTCACGGATGTAAAGGATTGGAGATATGTTGACAGCCGGAACAATCCTGCAGATGACATCACCCGGGGTAAGACCCTCTTAGGAGCCCCAGCATTGGAGGAATGGACCCCCATTCCTTTACCAACCAGAGGACCACTGGCCTACCCTTCTAACACCTCTAGTCTCTCTTCCCCAACCGTCAGAGACAGATGAGTTGAAGAAGCCTGCCCAGTGTTACAATGTATCTATGGCACCAGCCACAGCACTTCCAGACCCGTCTAAATGTCAAATCTTGCAGGAGTTAGTTATGGAAACCAACCGGTCGCAAGACAGGGCTGCTACCCATCCTGCCCTTACAGCAGAAATTATTCTACTACAACAGGCTCAGGCTGACAGATTCCAGTGTTTCCCCTATATGCACGTAGCAGTGGCGTTACGCCGCTGCTGAATTATTGTAAACAAAACAAAACAATCCACTCTCTCCCCTTCAAAATTCTGGAGTAAACGGCCTTGTAAACGTTTTAGAGTAACGTAAAAACGTTTTAAACGTAAAGCGCTTTCATGGAAAAGTTGCTGTCATAAACTCATTTGAAATGCGATTGTGTCCAAACTTTCTAAGCAAAGCTAACTTTCAGCAAGGTCGTATATGGCCAGTGCTAGCTAGCAAATACAGCTGTTCTGACGAGAGAAGGCCATAGATGTACAATATTTTGAAGTGCTGGACTGCGTTCGGATCCAAAATTAATGCTTTCTTCCTGTCATTCCCTTCCCTTGCTTCAATGTGAATTCCCTTGAATCAAGGGAAGGGAACGACAGGAAGAAAGAATTAAATTCGGATCTGAACGCAGCCCTGTAGTCATGGGCGTAGGATTATGGGGGGAAACGGGGGATGTGTCCCCGCCAATGTTTGGAAACAGTCGAATTGTCCCTCCCAACCATAATTGATCCCTCTCCCATGTAAAGCTTACAGTCAATAAAGGCTGCAACAACGGTAAAACATGACTTAAATTTATGTGGAAAACGCCCGTAAACATAGTATGAATTATTGACCCACCCCCTCGCTACTTCAAACAGTAGCAATGGTTTATCTCATGGCCATGACAAGTTTGAGTTTATGAAAGCACAAATGGGACATGTAGTCAACAATTAGGGGTGATTGCTCAAGCCGATAATACTATGGACTTCAATTCCCATAAACCAGTGTTTTAGGCAGTGTTTTGTGTAACGTTAGGGATATGTTATAATCAGGTTGGTGGTAATGGAGAAGTCAGACCACAAAAAAAGACGAGAAACTTCACGGAGTATGAAATCGAGACGCTCATTACGGGGGTAGAGCAGATGGTTTGTTGGTGTATAGGCGGCCTTTGCTACGTTTCACCTGAAACAGTCCTCTCAACTGAAAATCAAATCAAAATCCCCACAGTGAATAAAAGAACCGCCGACCCAGAAGTTTCCCCAATCAGGTAGGCTAGGCTACTGTAGGCGCTGTTCCTAACCGAGCTAACTACTCCTTATTTTTCTACAGTCTATGCCTTATATATACGTTAAAAAAGTACATGTTTTTTCATAACAACAAGCAATGTATTACAGCCGCGAGTGCGATAACGTACAGCACCATTACCATAGAGTTGCGCTAGCATTAGCAACGTGTGTATGTCCACAAGAAGGACAGCATGGAATCAGCTGAAAATGGTCTCCATCAATCAACAACATCATGGGTACGTTGTAAATGAGACATTATGTCCAAAATTCCGAACTAACCCTTTAACCCTCCAAATGCTCCGCATTTCGGCGGTGTGTGGGAAACTGAGGTAAAATCCATCAAAACAGCCTTATGGCGGTCCTGGGCAATCAAGCAGTAACTGAACCTGTACTGCGTACAGTCCTGATTGAGGTGGAACGGATATTAAACACCAAGCCTCTATGTTATATCTCCACCGATATTGCTGACCCTGACCCAGTCATACCCAATATGCTCCGGATGGGGCGGTGTGACTCATCTCTTCCCCAAGCCATGTTTGCCAGGAGTGACCTCAGCAACCACCGGGAGACGCAGATGGCACCATAGCCACATTTCAGATTATTTGCCAAACCTGCAGCGCCGGGGAAAATAGCGAACTGAAATTGAGAACATGGAAGTGGTACAAGCGGTCATGATAATAGACCCCCGATCATGACGTGCTCTTTAGCTGGACGAGTGATTAAGACTGTGCCCGGAGGTGACAGTCGCGTCAGAACAGTGGAAGTAAAGGTCCAAGGTCACACCTACATCCGACCTGTCGCCCGCTTGATCCCTCTGCCTGAGATGATGGATGACAAGGACTCTTCAGTAAACCATTTGATAAATTGGGAAGGAATTGTACCCAATTCTAGGGGGCTATACAAAACTCACGGCTCGATAGAGAATTAGGAAATTGGATGTGGTCCCTATAAGGTACTTGGCGCAATGCGGGCATGAGCGGATCTTGAACTGGCAGCTTTGGAGTGCTACTTTGTGGATGAACTTGATGCATTGGATGTACTGCCAGCTTCCCCATGCTACGCAAATCTGTTAATTACCTTGAGTGCATCATCCAGAACGATGAGTAAACGATCAGAGAATATCCACTGCTCCATTTATATTGGGACCGATTTGACTTGTGCCAATCGATTTGATTTGAGTATGATTTGAGTTATTTGCGGCTCACGGAGCGCACCTCCTGTTATTTTTGTTCAGCTTAGCTTTGTTCCTGTTTGCCTGTGACATATGCACATATAGAGTCACGCACTGTAGATTACTGAAGAAATAAATGTGTTTGATTTGATTCCCGGTGTTTGTATGTATCGCCAGACCGATTTAATGTTTAAATGCAGTAATTGGATCATTAATATTGTTTCGGATGGAACATCATCGCCTTGATTATAATGTTAATTATAATTTAATTATCATTATTCTGATGTCAGTGAATTTTATTATTATCGTTGGTTGTATGCATATGTGTGTATGTGGAATATAGAATTTACGAATACAATATTAGTAAATTCAAATATTGTATACTGGATTATGTATTACGTCATGTGGCGCTGTAATGGCGACGTAGTCCAGCTGTCTCTCGTGTTTGTGTTTGTTAATTTCAATGTATTTTGTTGTGTCCGGCTTTTGTCTTTTGTTTTTTCATGCGCTGTGTGTCTGTTGTGGTGCGGGGAGGCATGCTGGAGATTTTTCGGGGCACTCCTGCCGCTTGTTTTGACGATATTGGCGAATTGTCTCGCCGGGATTTTGTTTGTGGTCGTCACATGGAGACGCATTCGCAACATATGCTCGGGAATGTCCGTTAGCTCTGCAGCAGCAAAGTTTACCCGGAGTTGAAGATGTCGGGACTGATCTGGGAGTGCAGAAAATCTTCAAAAGGCAACCAGGGAATGGAGAAGGAGAAGATAATGTGGGGGAGGAGTGAGGCGACGAGTGGGAAGGTTGACGCAGTTTGGTGGATCCCTTTCGACGGTGTGCAGAGACCGCAGTGCTGCGTGTGTGGAGGAGAATCGCGGAGGCGCAGTTTGTGTGTTGGACTGCTTAATGCCACTGGACATCTTGGGACAGCGGGGGCTATTTTTAATCATGGCAGCATGGCTGTATTCCACTTTAATTCACTTGATTAATGAAATGATATTTGGTATGTTTGTTTGTGTGCTGTGGGTCTGCCCCACTGTCCCTGTCTTTCTGTTGTTGCTGGGGCTACAACTGAAGTTCCCAAACGGGAAAATAAAAGTTATTCTATTCTATTATACAATATTACAATATTGTCTAATATTGTATACACCATACAATATGTTTGTTTTGGTCGGGACTTACATGTTAAAACACGATTTGACGATCTCGTTCTCCGCCGTTACAGCGCGGATTTTCAATTTCAATTGCTAAACAAAAAACATCCTAATGTCGGGGAAGAGATGTATTATGTGCTTTGATATCAAACATGTTTTTTAAGTCAGCCCTGATATCTGTTTACACGAACCCATTGACTAAACATGGAGGAGACAAAAACTAGCCACCAAATATGCTAATTGAAAATTCTAAAACCACCCGTCACAAATCTTCACGCAAGCAGTTCTTTGCCCCGCTGCCTGTGTATCTTTGTGACAAAGCTAGGCAGAATATATAATTGCTAGATTAAAAACTGTTCTCTACCATTGTGTATGAGATACCCACATTGTCCACCAACGTGGCTATGCAACTGCTACAGCTAACGTTTTCTGACAGACAACAATGTTAGCACCAACAGCATTACGACATTGGCTACATCGACCAGCTAATAATCTGACATTGCTGGCCCTGCCTGAATGCTGTTGGGAATAATGCAAGCGGTTCATGCAATTAATTACCTGTTTCATAGATATCTGCTTGTTGCAGCTGTGTGATGCTTGCCTTGGGGTAGCCTTCCAGTGGGTGCTAAACTACCGGAGGGAGCTGTCCTTATTTCCAAGAATTAATTCAGTTAAGGTTTAGATGCAGCAACATTACACAATCCGAAACTGAGCGATGTTAGCCAGCTAACTAACTTTAGCGAGGTAGTGTCGCAAAACCAAAGTAAAACATAATCCATTAGTAGAAAAGTCAAAAAGTGTAGGTGCACTTGTCTTAGTAAGTTAGTAAACTCTGAGCCGCATAGTGGATGGGAGTTTTAAGCGGACAGCAGTGGGACTAATAATCTTAGTTAAATGGGGAACTGGACCAATGAAACGAGAGGCTAATTTGCAAGAGTCCACTCGGAGGGGAATGTCTCTGGTGGAGAGCCATACGCGTTGTCCCAGCCGGTTGTAGGAGACCGGCAGGGGGTTGGTTGGAGGTCTTATTTTGTGCGCACACTTAGCAGGCATTAACAAAGTCCTGGATGTCTTGTGACATGGTGGGCCACCAAAAGCGTCTTCAAATGAAGGCTTGCATTCTTCGAATACCGGGATGACAAGATAACTGAGATTAATTCCCCCACTGGAGGACGGACAGGGTTAGGGATGAACAGGCGGTTGGTGGGGCAGAGACTGGGACCTGCATGACCGTCATGAGCTGAGCAAACTATACTTTCGATGTCCAGCTGTGCAGCTCCAATGATGCAGCGATGAGGTAGAATGGTGTCAGTCTCTGGGGTGTTGGTGGGGGAAATTAATTGGTGGGAGATGGCATCTGGTTTGGTGTTCTTGGAGCCAGGGCGATAGGACAGGGTAAAATTGAACCTTGAAAAGCTTTTAGCAGTCTGTAGATATTCTTCTGTAGAAGTTCTTGTGATCCGTCCAAACGATAAATGGAACTTAGGCGCCCTCTAGCCAGTGACGCCATTCTTCCAGAGCAAGTTTTACTGCCAGTAACTCACAATTTCCAATGTCGTAATTTTGTTCAGTAGGCGAAAGGCGGTGAGAGTAGAAGGCGCAGGGGTGAACCTTGTTGTCCTTTTGAGAGCGCTGAGAAAGTACTGCCCCCACCCCGATGTTGGATGCGTCGACTACGATGAATTGGGCCTCGGGATTGGGGTGTATGAGGATGGGAGCGGAGGTGAAGCGCTGTTTGAGGTCCTTGAATGCTTGTTCTGCTCTGTGGTTCCAGAAGAAACGGATCTTGGCTGAGGTTAGGGCGGTGAGTGGAGCGGCCAGGGTACTTGTAGTTCCTGATGAAACGGCAGTAAAAATTGGCAAATCCTAAGAAGTGCTGTAATTCTCTGCGGGTGTCTGGCCGGGGCCATTCCACAGCCTTGATTTTAGGGGGGTCCATTTGGAGGCTCCCAAGAATGTGGTTGACTGGCAGCGGAATTCACACGTCTCAGCTTTCACAAACAGTTGGTTCTCTAACAGACGTTGTAGTACTTTGTGGACGTGAGTGGTATGCTCTGATTTGTCTTGAGAAAAAATTTCAATATCGTCCAGGTATACAAAAACAAATTTGTTGAGCATGTCTCTGAGAACATCATTGACCAACGCCTGGAAGAAGGCTGGCGCGTTGGACAAACCGAAGGACATCACAAGGTACTCGTAGTGCCCCGAGGGGGTGTTGAATGCTGTCTTCCATTCAACCCCTTCTCTGATGCGCACCAGGTGGTAAGCGTTGCGCAAGTCCAGCTTGCTGAAGATGGTGGCTCCTTGGAGCAGTTCAAAAGCTGATGTCATGAGAGGGAGAGGGTATCGGTTCTTGACCATGATGTCGTTCAGTCCACGGTAATCAATGCAGGGCCGTAAAGAGCCACCCTTCTTGCCCACGAAGAAGAACCCTGCTCCAGCAGGGGAGGACGAGGGGTGAATGATCCCTGCCGCCAAAGACTCCTGTATATACTTAGTCATGGCTTCAGTTTCAGGATGGGACAGTGAAAACAGGTGCCCCCTGGGAGGGGTAGTTCCCGGTAGCAACTCAATGGAGCAGTCGTAAGGGCGATGAGGAGGCAGGGAGGTAGCTCGGGACTTGCAGAAGACATCGTTAATGTCCAGGTACTCGGGAGGGACTGATGTCAGTAGCTTGCTCGGAAGGACGGGAACTCGGGACAGGTGAGTGAGCTTGACGGAGACAGTTCGAAAAGGCAATAGGGGCTCCAACCCACTATTGAATGTGTCCTCCAGTCCAGACTGGGCCGTGTTTGGTTAGCCAGGGGTGACCCAAGATGATGGGTGAATGGGGAGAGTCAATGTTGTACAGTTTGGTCTCTTCATGATGGTTGCCGGAAATGCGCAGTGACAAAGGAGAGGTGATGTGTGTTATTTTGGCGAGCTGCTGGCCATTAAGTGAGTTGGCCACTAGTGGGTGTTCCAGGTTGGTAATAGGAACCCCCCAGGCCACTGCTGCACCAGCATCCAAAAAGTTCTCCTCAGCCCCACAGTCTATGAGAGCTGTCGTTTTGCGCAGTTGGCCTCCCCACGATGATGACTGGTAGGCAGGTGCGATGTTTCGAGGAGGATTCCATCGGAATTACGCCCACTAGTGCTCCTCGACTCATTAGACTTTTAACAGACACTTCGCCACAAAGTGTCCAGGTTCGCTGCAGTAGAGGCAGGATCGGTGGCCATCCTCCGGTCTCTCTCCGTCTTGGTCAGACGAGCACGGTCCACTTGCATGGAATCCGATTCTGACATCTAAACAGGGAGGTGAGGTCATCGAAGGACTCAGGCAGGTCGTGGGTCAGTAGCTCATCTTTGATGTCTTCAGAGAGCCCATTGAGGAAGGTGTCATAGAGCGCCCTCTTCTCCCAGCCACTGGCGGTCGCTAATGTCTGGAAGTCGATGGCGAAGTCAGATACAGACCTCCTTCCCTGGCGCATGTGCAGTATCTCCCGGGCCGCCTAGTGGCCGTGTTTGGAACGATTGAAGACCCTCTTCATCTCACCGGCAAACTGGTCGAAGCTTCGGCAGTATGGTAGACCCGCCTCCCAGGCAGCTGTTCCCCACGTCTTGGCTCGTCCAGTCAGTTGTGTGATGACATTGGACTCATCAGAGGGGAAGGTCAGGGGCTGAAGCTGGAAGATAAACTGGCACTGCGTGATGAAGGCGCGGCAGCCACCAGGTTCACCGGCATACTTCTCAGGAGGAGGCAGGCGGGGTTCGCGCACTGGCGTGGGAGGGGGACTCGGAGGTGGGGGTGGAGCAGATGGTTGCTGGGGTGCGATGCCTTTTGAAGAGGCTCGCAGGGTTGTCGTCAGTTCCGCCACACAGGAAGAGAGGGTCTGGAGATGGTGAGTGACCGCATCCAGGTGTGACTGATGATGCCCCAGCATGGCTCGTTGCTGCTCTAGTGCAGCGCGCACGTGAGCAGGGTCTGCTAACACTTGCTATGTCAAATAAGACAATGATGCTAAATGTTTAACACAGGCTGACATTCTTTAAATCATACATATAATAAAATGGGTTGTACTTATGTTATACTTATACCAGCATAGATGGCGGGCCCTAAATATTTATATTACTTCCTATTTGTTTATATATTATTTACCATATATACAGTACCAGTCAAAAGTTTGGACACAGTTGATTGAATGTATCTTTCTCATATTAGAGACATTTTGATCGAAAGGCTTATGCTTAAATGCTTAATTTTCTTCTTAGCCAAATATAAATAGTGAAGTTGATGCCTATGTATGAATTTAAATATACAAAATATATTTAATGTTATTTTTATATAACACAAAAAATTAAATAAATAAAAAATTATTTTTGAAATGCATCCCCAACAAGTAGTTTTCATTTAGAACTTCACCGTTCCCACTGTGAGCAATTGGACAAAGAGCTATTGGACAAAGAAGGAGAGTGATGGAGTGCTGCATCAGATAACATAATCTTATTTCACTTTTAATTCACTATATCACAATTCCAGTGGGTCAGAAATTTACATACACTAAGTTGACTGTGCCTTTAAATTTTTATATTTGGTCGCATATCCTTTGGTTTTGTATGCCATGATTTTGTGATGTCTGTGACCCAACAACATCAAAAGACTCTTGATATCTTATTTTCTGGTACTCTTACAAGCGATACTATAACGTCTCTGCATTTGAATGGATCCCTATGGGAATTGGGGGGTGGGACTAGATTTAGCTGTAAATTACACGAACAGATGGTTGGCTAAATGGCTCTAAGTCATCAAGGGTTTGACGTATCAAACAAGCCTTAAATCATCACTCTGCTGCAGTAGATACAGTAGATATGGATGGATAACTTGAAGGGTTTCTTCTCCTGACTTATTTTTCCATAGAGTTCAATAGGAAAATTTGTCAGGAGAAACAACCCTTAAAGTGATCTTTATCTACTGCATATCTGGCAGCATAGTGATGATTTGAGGCTTGTTTGATACCTCAGACCCTTGATGACTTACAGCCATTTTTTTCCATACTAGCCCCACCCCCCAATTCCCATAGAGATCCATTCAAATGCAGAGACGTTATAATATTGCATGTAAGAGTACCAGAAAATTACATTACATTACAGTCATTTAGCAGACGCTTTTATCCAAAGCGACATACAATAAGTGCATACAGAAACGCCATCGAAGTCACTAGCGTAGCTGCGCCTAATCTCGCCACCTGATCCCAAACTCGCCACTCCGCTGGAGGCGCTATTTCCATATCCATCATGGCGTTACACACTGAACACCATTCAAAAACGTAAGGTCTTTCTGAAGCTGAAACATTTAACTGTAAGATCTGTGGATTTCATGATGATTGACTTACTTTTGATGTTATTATAGATATGTAAATCTATAGATCACGTTGATCTTAATGTTAATCATTAGCATTCCATTGGCGATAGAAATTTAATATGAAGCGACATAACCGATGTTCGCGGTTTTCCTGTCTCCTCAGAAAACAAACATCTGTGTTCATTACCAAGGCTGTCAAAAAAACACTGAGCAACTAAGGAAGCCGAAATAGACTAAACTAAACCAACATGAGTTCAACCTATTGGTTTTAGTTAATTGGGCAAGTAGGCTACATTTTCGCGTTTTGGAAATGTCTCCTTGTCGAATCTCGTTAGAAGCGCTTCTGTCTCATCATAGCGCTATATTGTTGGGTCATGATGAATTTGTTTATGTTGTTGCCATGACATTTTTATGAGCAAATCACAAACTAATAAATGGAATACAATAATAATTTATTAAGTTATTGATTAAAATCACATATTATGTATTGGTTATTTGGTTAATTAATCAATTCTGCATGATTCCGATGTCAAGAATATTTTTTATTTATTTATTTATATTTGTTACCATTCAAGAAATAAATACTCTCCATAAACTTATAGGGTGAAGTCAGAAAAAGTGGGATATCAGTTAAAATGGGACAAATAAGATTCTAGGTATTGTGCTCTTTAAATATAAACAGTCAATGACTTAATCTGGCTTTTAGCTATTGCAACAGGGGTACTTGGTAATGGGCAGGGTTAAACCTTCAGCGCAGGCTCATTTGAATATACACAAGAGATGCCCTGGCTCTGACAAGATCTGTCACTTGAAAATAATAAGGGTACTAAACTCACAGATTTATTAACAACCTATAACACTATTACAATTTCATTCATATGAAAAATGCATTTTGGGGGAAAAAAAAAGGTTCTTTGTAATCAAATGTGAAAGATATTTACTTTAAAAAATGTTTGTTGTAAAACAAGGATTAATGATGTAATGCAATGTGAAATTTATCTACTAGATAGTGTTCACGAACTTGGTATTGAATTAAGCCATTATTTAATACAAACATTTGGGGAATATGATCATCTTTAAATAGGGAAAAAGTAGCTCTCAGAATCATCTATGATTTGAGAAATTAACTGGAGAAGATGAGCTTGGTAGAAAAAAAAGTACATTAAGTAAAATAAAAATAAAATGTATTTACATAGAACTTATAAAAACAATTACAAAGTGCTTCACAGCAAATTAAAAACCCAAACTGGAGGGACTTAATACATAAATATAAATGATGAGCACATAAAGTTTAACACGTGTTGTATTCATATTATGTATGCACCCCGTGTCCACAGGGTGAGAAATGACCCACCTTTGTGATACAGCTTCTTCATTGAATTTTAAACCCTAAAACTATTTTTCATGTAGAAACAACCTGTCATTCATAAATAAATCAGTGAATAATTGTGATTCCCTACTTCATAGTCCGGACAGACTGTATTTCTTCAGTCTACACCACTCATTTTTACTAAAAAACAGATAATGATTTTTTCTTTTTTGCTGTAATAGATGTGCGGGCGGCGCTTAATTTTGATTATGACTTCTGATGTCATATAACTGCAGGGTTAAAAGGACTTAAGACAATGTTGTACCTGGATGGTGTACCGCTTCTTTAAAAACACAAAGAAAATGGCAATGTTTAACTTTTTCTAATGGTAGGTAATTTTTTTATTTTATTTTATTTTTTTAGTTTTGAGTTAAACAAAAAGAAGGGTCATTTTTGACCCGAGGACAACATGAGGGTTAAACACAAAAACATAGCCTAAGGTTTGAATACAGCACTAAATAATAAATAAAAATGTTTGTAAAAGTAAAAGTTTCTGTCCAGCTGGTTCATGTGCCGTTTAAATAAATGTTTCAATGTTCGGATTGGAGGCTGGATTCCTAAAAAATATATACTTTGGCACAATTTCATGAAAGACATATTATGGACCCAAAACAATTAATTAAAACACCACTAGTTTGTAAACAGTATTTAGGTGGTGTTCTAGATAGTCTACTAAAAATGTCCCACTTTTGCTGACTTCACCCTACAATTCCTCTCAAACAATTAAAATTAAACATTTAGTACAATGTCAGTCCATTACCAAACTCCTGTGCATTAAAAGCATGAAAATACATGAAAAGACTGGAGGGAGGGTAAGGATTAGGAATATGAAAAAGGTTAAGCAAAACATGTATTCTTTCTCGATATAGATTAGTCATGCCAGCTATGTCAGTCAGCCACCGTCAGGCAAGGAAGTAGAGGGATGAGGATATGGTAGGTAGGAGCTATGGCAACATGTCAGGGAGCGATGAAGGTGGTGGCAGCCGCGAGGCAAGTTTAATGTCCCATGGAAGACCCTTGATGACAAGGTAAAGCCAATGCCACATTCACCATGGGCCGTCAACAGGGCCGTCCTAAAAAATTATCAGAGGCAGATGAGAAGGTGTTGGTCATGCAATTTACAGTGCAGGACAGGGGTTTACACACACCAAGGCCACTTGTTTTTTGCCTTGGCTGTGGCAAAGAAGAGGGGAACCAGTGAGTCTCTTGGACAGAAAGCTAACTTCACAAGAATATTTTACATCTACTTGGTTAATGTAATAACATTCACAAAAGGTGTACCATTCCGTTTTGACTGCATTAATTATTCATTATTATTAATTTAATAGTATTACAGATTATATCATTCCTGAAAGGGGGAGAGAAATCACAAGATTGGCAGGGTGTTCCATTTCCTCATCAATTGTTGTCATTAATGGAGCTATGTCTGGTACCCTGTTTCTCGGTTACAACAGAATGGTATCTCATTAGTATGCATAAGCTAGGGCTGTGATAGGCCGAAAACATCACGTGTGAGGGTAGTAGGATATGACGTCACGCGTCCCACTGCTTTTCTTGGCAAGACACGCCCTGCGTAGCATCCAAGCGCTAGGATTGGCCAGGCGTCCATGCTCACACCTCTGGGTAAAGACGTGGTTCGAAGGGAGCACACAAACCGGAATGTACTACAAAGTCATAACCAAAATATATGTCAAATTCAAAGACCCCCTGATTTTTGTGAATTGTAATCCCAGAATTTTAACAAATTTTTCTTAATTAGGTGCATTTCATGTTTAGAGGGATTATTTACCGTCATTGTTTGATTTTAGCCACATGGTCAGAAATAACTATGCATGCCATGAAATTAAAGACTGAGGTGAATCAATAGGCTCCTAATTAGGTAGTTGAACATGTGTTTAGATGCCTTCATAATATTTTCCGTAAACTTGTTAACAAAATGAAGGTTTGGCTTGTTATCATTTGCATTGTCTTTGAATTCTTCATTACCACATGGTTAGTTTTAGATGTTCACAATTTCACAAATTAAGAGCCTATTGATTCACCTCAGTATTTAATTTGTTCAGTTAAACTTTTTTTTTTACCTCTCTTTTTGTAGATGTTTGTAATATAGCACAATGTGAATATTAGACTTTTTTTCATGGCATGCATAGCTATTGCGAACATAATGTTGCCTAAGAGGGTAAATAATCCCTCTAAACATGAAATGCACCTAGTCAATAACAATTCACAGCTTGTTAATTCTGGGATTGCAAAGAAAACCAGGAAACACAAGGCGCACCCAGGACCGAGGTTGAGAACCACTGTTTTAAGCTTAACCATATTGAACAATATTTATACTTTATCCTGAAACTAATTTGAGTTAAACTCAAATTAGTTTCAGGATGACCTCCTTTTAGCTCAATGAAATAAATATTAGCTTGTGCTCATGGATTGACCCATGCCTTCTGTATCTCATTTACCATCACTTCATGAATTTACATTCTTACTTGGCCCATGTAGCATTGCTGTATAATGAAGACTACGTTGCTCATTATCATACAGTTATAGGTTCAACATTTAATATATTCGTATTTAGTGTTGCATCTAAATTATAGTGGTCCTGATTGCTACTAGATGGTAACA
This sequence comes from Synaphobranchus kaupii, assembly GCA_029718625.1. NCBI lineage: Eukaryota > Metazoa > Chordata > Actinopteri > Anguilliformes > Synaphobranchidae > Synaphobranchus > Synaphobranchus kaupii. The sequence goes on from CM056382.1 coordinate 16,539,468, forward strand.
ATCATGCTGGTGGTGGTAATCAAAAGATGACAGGTGCCTCCTTCCAAGTAGGTCTACCCCCCTACCCCAATCATAATAGTTCCACATAAAAATATTGGAATATAATTATAAAACTGGACATTTTGAACAAGTAATAGTTCAAACGAAATATATTTAGTCTAGTTCTTTCGTAATTTTTTTTTCTGTGGTGTAAAACGGCGTATTTTCGTTGAATTAATTACGTGGCGAGTTTGGGCTCATGGAATGGCGAGATTGGGACCACAGGCGTAATCAATAAGGAAGCGGCACAGACGGTCTATTGAGTCCATTTTAAAATACAAACAACAAACTAGCATAAATATAGTAATCGCGTTTGATGGTCAGTAAGTGACATTTGAAAACGGGGCACACGGTGACTCTACCTGTGCCTTTGCTTTCTTTAAAAATGTGTTTTTAAAGGCAGAAGTCGTGAAAAAGTGGCGAGATTAGGCGCAGCTACGCTACAGAACAGATAAGACAAAGCACGTCATTCCCATAATGTAGCAGCTATCCCTAGTAATGAACGTTGAATGTAGTTCACAGTAAGCTGTGGGTAAATCAGCTATACTCTACTTCTATTCTAAATACTATTATAAACTATAACAAACAGATAATCAAACACAGGGAACTAGTACCATGAGGTCCTAAATTAGAATATCATTCAAGGTGGAGTCTGAAGAGGTGTGTCTTCAGGCCACGATGGAACGCAGGCAGGATGAAGAGTGAAAATAAGATATCAAGAGTCTTTTGATGTTGTTGGGTCACAGACATCAGGAAGTCATGGCATGCAAAGGCAAAGGATATATGACCAAATATAAAAAATGTAAAGGCACAGTCAACTTAGTGTATGTAAACTTCTCACCCACTGGAATTGTGATATAGTGAATTAAAAGTGAAATAATCTGTAAATAATTGTTGGAAAAATTACTTGTGTCATGCACAAAGTAGATGTCCTAACTGACTTGCCAACACTATAGTTTGCTAACATGAAATCTGTGGAGTGGTTAAAAATGAGTTTTAATGACTTCAATCTAAGTGTATGTAAACTTCCGACTTCAACTGTATGTGTGTTTGCGTATATATATGCATCTCTCTCTCTAGATTTAATTATCTTATGGTTCATAAAGTTATATGCATGTCATTATCTACGGAAGCCGACGGGTACAAAACACAACGACAAATCGTAAAACGCACCAACAAATAAGAAAACAACCGCAAATCAGCCGACTGGTGCAAAACACAATGACAAATCGAAAACACAACAAGTTCCAAAACATCAACAATTCAGAGAACAACTGCAAATCAGAAAACACATTGACAATTCAGAGAACAACTGCAAATCAGAAAACACAACGACAAAACCCGAAATCTGTCTGTAAACAATTGTTGGAAAAATGACTTGTGTCATGCACAAAGTAGATGTCCTAACTGACTTGGCAACACTATAGTTTGCTAACATGAAATCTGTGGAGTGGTTAAAAATTTGTTTTAATGACTTCAACCTAAGTGTATGTAAACCTCCGACTTCTACTGTATGTGGGAATTCCTTCAAGACTGTTGGAAAAGCATCCCAGGTGGTTACTTCATGAAGTTGGTTGAGAGAATGCCAAGAGTGCAAAGCTGGTATCAATGCAAAGGGTGGCTACTTTGAAGAATCTAAAATATAAGATACATTTTGATTTGTTTAACAATTATATTATTTCATAGTTTTTATTTCTTTACTATTATTCTAAACTGTAAAAAAAAACTAGATATAACCGCCTTGCGGTTGTATGTCTCCATCAACAAGTCAAGTTGCAGTTTACATCCATGTCTGTCCAGACTCATAAAATATATGTAGTGAAGTCTTTGAAGGAATTTAATTTAAAAGGTATGAAGTGTATTTAGTGGCGAAATGGAAGTCATCACTGTATTGACATGTATGATTCCAGTTAATAATTTCCAGTGAGAAACTTCACTTAGAGACTATTTTTACAGGGGAGTACAGAGGACACTTTTTTATTTGCAAATGAAATTAGGAAACTGTACAGTCATGTACCTGAACGTGTTACAAAACATTATGATGTCACAGCGAAGTTGACCTTTGAACGTTTGAATATAAGATGTCATCACTTCATCATTTTATCCTAACATTTCTGTGAAATTTTGTCATAATTAGCATAGGGATTCTTGAGTTATGGCCAAAAACATCTTTTGTGAGGTCACAGCGACCTTGACCTTTGACCACCAAAATCTAATCAGTTCATCCTAGAGTCCAAGTGGACGTTTAGGCCAAATGTGAAGAAATTCCCTCAAGGCATTCCTGAGATATCACGTTCATGAGAATGGGACGGACGGATGTACGTACGGACAACACGAAAACATAATGCCTCGGACCATGGCTATCGCCAGCGCAGAGGCATAAAAAATGGTAAAAATAAAGAAAATCCCTTCTATAAGTAGTGTGCAGACTTTTGACTGGTACTGTAACTTAAACAATTGTAGATATTTACAGGCTTGGGCCTAGCGTATTTTGAAAACACAGGAGCGACACAAGTTTCATGTGTACATGTCTCTCCCGCCGTGTGTGTAGCAAGCGAGTGTGTCAGCAAAGCCTCTTTACATATAACTAGAAAATCTTTGATGTCAATGAGTCCCCAGCCCCGCCCACTGCTTTTCAGATTGGAACTAGGCAGGCATACGGATGGAGGGAAGAGGGTGCAGTTTAGTCAATCCCTTGCAAACTAGCTCTGAAAATCTCTAAATTCTAAGCCCTGTTCCAAATGTTTTTTAACATATTAGTGTTCCCCCTATATTCAGCAGCAGCGCATGGCTTCTTCAAGAATGTTCATGCTAAGATGACCGATATCCCGAAAAGCCAACAATCGCATCTTTCCAATGAATGAGGGGTGATACATTTCTAGGAGATAAACAGCCAGAGTTAATACATACACTACTCACAAAAAGTTAGGGATATTCGGCTTTCGGGTGAAATTTCAGGATGAACCTAAAATGCACTATAACCTTTACAGGTGAAATTAATTTGACCTTCTCTAAACTTTTGAATGCACATGTCCAACTATTCAATGTTTCAGTACTTTTTGCACAACTTGCTGTTCTCTAACAAGGAGCTGAACGGCAAAATTCACAACAGGTGTTTGATCCATGAATCGACCAATAAATTTCCTGGTTCAATTAGAATTGGTATTTAAACAGTCCTCTTCATCATGCTGTTCACATTTTGACATCATGAGACCAAGACGACACCTAACAATTGATCAACAGTACCTCGCCATTGCGAGGCTTCAAACAGGATGTTCTCAGAGGGAAGTGGCCACTGAGCTTAGAGTGTCACAGAGTGTCATCAGCAGGTTGCAACAGAGATACAGAGAGACTGGAAGAGTCACAGAAAGGCATAGAAGTGGACGTCCTTTGGCCACATCCCACACTGATGACCGCTTCATTGTGAACAGTGCCCTGCGGAACTGGATGATGAATGCCACTCAACTCCAGGCACATTTAAGGGAGGTGAGAGGAACCCAAGTGTCACGTCAGACCATTCGAAACCGTTTACATCAGCGTGGTCTGCGTGCTAGATGACCTGCAAGGGTACCTGACCACACCACCAGGCACAGGCGTCATCGTCTTGCATGGGCCAGGGAGCATTTACGCTGGACGAGGGACCAGTGGGCCTCAGTGCTGTTCTCTGATGAAAGTCGATTCACGTTGAGCAGAAATGATGGCCGCCAACGATGTTGGAGACGTCAAGGAGAGCGCTATGCATCAGCCACTGTTGTCACCAGACGACCCTTTGGTGGTGGCGGTGTTACAGTGTGGGCAGGTGTGTCTAGTCAATACAGAACTGCCCTAAACTTTGTGAATGGTACAGTGACAAGCCCATACTACCTGAATAACATCATTAATCCAGTCATTGTGCCCCTGCATGAACAACACAGGCCTAATTTCATCTTCATGGACGACAATGCTCCAGCTCATCGAGGTCGCATCATTAGGGAAAGGCTGCTGGAGACTGGGGTACCTCAAATGGAGTGGCCTGCACTTTCTCCAGACTTGAATCCCATAGAAAACCTATGGGATCAGCTGACTCACCGTGTAGAGGCTCGTAACTCTGTACCCCAGAACCTCAATGACCTGAGGGCCGCCCTTCAAGAAGAGTGGGATGCCATGCCTCAGCAGACAATAAGTCGACTTGTGAACAGCATGAGACGTCGTTGTCAAGCTGTAATTGATGCTCAAGGGCACATGACAAGTTATTGAGACATTGACATTTTTGTTGTGGTATACCCACCACTGTTGTTGGCTTTTGTTTCAATAAATTGTTTGAGATGAGGAAATCACCATTGCATGCTTCTACTTAAATGCCCTACTTTCATGATACGTATAATATCACTGTAGCGTGAACTTACATTTTCCATAAATTTCACCCGAAAGCCAAATATCCCTAACTTTTTGTGAGTAGTGTATATAGATAATACAATTATAGATAAAAAGTAATCCCTCCTTTCTCTCCCCATCTTTTCTATCACTCTCTAGCAGGGCCGGATCTACCATTTTGGCACATGCCCAGGAGCACCACGCCCTAGGGGGGCACCAAGCAGCCGGTTTTTTTCCCCTTCCCCAACACAAAGCACTGGCTAGCTGAACCACCAATCAGAGCGCTCCTGTCCTTTAGAAATTATTACTTTCTATGAGGACTGTAGCCTAACTAAAATGAAGAGTTGTAGCCTATATGTAGGCTATATCAAAATTAAATACAATTTTTTAAACAGTGCGCACGGGGAGCAAAGATTAGCAAATCAATTGTCCATGTCACATAGGTTAGGTAAAGAATAAATATAAAAATGATGTTCAATTAAATAGTTTGGTAGCTAGTTACTTACCCAGCAGTGCACGATAGGCTATGAACAGTTCTGCCTTGTTATGGCAGTGCCGCTCACTTCCACTGACAACAGGTTAAGCTTCTCTTGTTTACGCTGAGAGCGATAGCTGACATTATGCGCTGATATTTTCCTTATCATAGCCTATGTTATATCATGAATATAACCGGTGACTGCACACTCGAGTCCCTGCTGTCGATATCTGGATGAGATAACGTTAGTAATTCCTGGCTCCAAAGGTGGTCATTATAGCCGGCGGTAACGCGACAGCAGGGATACTGACAATAGCCATTGTGGCTAGTTAATGTCAATAAAGATATTTTTTCCAGTTACATATACATTTTAACTTCAAGTAGCGTATGGATTGTTTCCAGATTCATATCTGTGAAAACCGCTTCACATGATTTTTGACTAAATGATTGAAAACTATGGAGCAGAAGAATGAAAACGGTGCAATGTTAGAGAAGGTGGGAGCACAAAGAGAAAGAATTAGGCTAAAGATGACACTACAACTTATTTGATTTGATGAACCATTACCTGGAAGCATTTATGAGTTATGTGCATAGTATCAACTGGTCAAACACAGTAAATACAGTAAGCATTGGTTGAATATGCTTACGTTAGATTCCTTTACACTATTTAGGAAAATAAAGCTGTTTTTTCCCCGACATGATCACAAACTGAATGAAATGTAATACACTGTAACACAGAGGCTGAACGTAACAAAGTACAAATACTTCATTACTGTACTTAAGTATGCTTTTCAATCTGTATTTTTTGTTTTTGTATGGGACTTTTCACTTTTACCTTTAGATTTTAAATCAAAAACCGGTACTTTCTACTTACTACATTTCGAAAACGGTGTCGTGCTTACAGCGTTTTTGAAAAGAAACATTTCCGTCCATTCATTTTCATTTATTTAAATACAAAGGAAGCAGAACCAAGTCGACCAAGATGTGCGCCTTCAAAAAGAATTAAAAAAATAAACGTCTTCCTTTCTCCGCCCGTTGCAAGGCTGCTCATTGCTGAATTTCTTGTAGCTGAAAAGAGTGCAGGGACCATCATTTGTTGCAGTGCAGAGTAATATTTAATCATATTATGGATGCAGCCATTCAATATCCATGGCCTTATTTAGGAAAACAGCTCAATATTCTTGGTACAAAGAGCGATTCCTACAGATTGCGCTGTCTCCTATGCCTGCCAAAACAGCACGAGAAGACAAGATCCTATTATTCAAGAATTTGGCTTCTAATCTTAACCTCTTCCTACCAACGGCAAATTATTTTTTTTTTATACCAATTTTCACCTGTTTTCACTAGTGACCAACAAAGCTGTTTATCTCAAAAACTGTAAAGGCTACAAATATGGTTCATATCTTTTATTAAAATAGAGAACTGCACTATTATGACTAAGTAGTCATAATTCATATACATACACTTCTTGCTACTTAACTACAATAATTTATGTACAGAAATTGTGAAAAAACAAAAAAACTGGTACCTACATTCAAATTTCAGATTTTTTACCTGGTGAGCTACAAGAGCGATGGAGGAAATAACTCCACTTTGCCTATCTCTGCTAAAAATATGGTGTCAATATCTCAAACCATTCAAATTCTACAGAGCTTTTTTTCAGGTGAACCATTTCGGTTACCAAAGTTGGCAGAAATTGTGCCAAATTGTGCAAAATGGCAAGGTTCCAGAAAAGTCTCAATATGATTAATTTTTTAGGTTTTACAATAAAATCTGATAATTGGCAATAAAAGTTCATTTTTAGATGTGTTTTTGGTGTGTTTCATATTACACAACTAACTAGCCTACCCGTGGTCCCCAAAAAGCTCTCCAAACCCATGTATCAGCACAGTGAATCTTGTATTCCACCAGAGCCCCATTAGCCAGAAATGAGTCCAGGTATATGCAAACGGGATATAAAATCAAATGTCCACCCTAGATAAAATAAACCCCTGCATAATAATCAACAACAACAAACTCATCCTCATGTTATCTCTCCCTCATGTTACGTCATGCATAAATTGCTCATTCGTTTACCTGCACAGCCTGCTGTACTGCATACAGAACAATTTACTCACTTGGAACAAAACAAACCCTTCAGACGCCATTTAATTCAAAAGAAACTTGGAACAGCTTGTTTCAGACACAAATAGACAGCTAGCTGCTATTTGTAATTTTGCTGGCTAGTTTGCCATTGTTACAATATAGTAATGTTAGCTATATTCATTTAATTCAGAGGGATTTGTGTTATACATAACAGTGAATTCGCACTGGTATACCGGCAAAATAATCTGTTACCTTACATCACTCTGCGTCACTGAGTAGGGAGGTTGAACGTTCTGCCCGCAATGTAATCACAATGGGCATTCCACACACAAACAAAAAACAAAATTGACGTCTGGGCTCATTTCAACATGCAATTTAACAAGGAAATCTACTAAACAAGAGTAGATGAAGCTATTCATTTGTTTCAGAAGTGTACTTACACTTCAACAATGTCATTTTTTTACTTTAGAAGCCAGAAATTATTATGCTAATTTGACTCTGTTTACGAGCATTTGTGCCTATACTTAACGCTGTACCGAAATCAATGGGGTCATTATAAAACATCTAAACACATTGAAGTCGTTAATGCACATTTTATTACAAGAAAAACTCACTGTGAAATGTTTTAGGTGTTAATCGATCGGTATGTATCGATACTTTCTTCTATATAGGTGTCCTGAAAACGTTACGTTTTCTTCTACAGCCACTTCAGAAGCAAAATGGCACCAAAAAAATAAGGTGCTCGCCAACTTATTCGAAATAACCCCAGAAGGGATTTTGTAATGGTGAAATGAAATGTTATTCAAATTGTGGCCAACCTCTGTCTTGACATCATGCCGATTGTTCAAATCCGATTGGTCCAAGTTATGCTGGCAAAAAGGCGCTCTGAAATGTTTTCTGAAGTGGCTAGGTCAGTAAACTCGAGATGAACAACAAGATTTTTACATGTAGATCTTCATCAAAATCTCGTATGGTATGGTATGGTATAAAGCATTTTATTATTGCGAATGGGTGTTTTTTTTAATTAACGTGAAAAGGGAACATGCACCTTATAGATTCCGAGACCAAAAACTGAGAATTCTACTAACCAGTGGCAGCTAAAGTTGCTGGCTGCCATGTTTTTTTCTCTGGGTGAGATCACCGGTAAACTCTAGATGAACAACGAGATTTGTACATGTAGATCTTCATCAAAATCTTGTCTACAGTATGGTATAAAGCATTTTAATATTGCGAATGGGTGTTTCTTTTAATTAGCGTGAAAAGGGAACATGCACCTTATAGATTCCGAGACCAAAAACTGAGAATTCTACTAACCAGTAGCAGCTAAAGTTGCTGGCTCCCATGTTTTTTTCTCTGGGCGAGATCACCGGTAAACTCGAGATGAACAACGAGATTTGTACATGTAGATCTTCATCAAAATCTCATCTACAGTATGGTATAAAGCATTTTAATATTGCGAATGGGTGTTTCTTTTAATTAACGTGAAAAGAGAACATGCACCTTATAGATTCCGAGACCAAAAACTGAGAATTCTACTAACCAGTGGCAGCTAAAGTTGCAGGCTGCCATGTTTTTTTCTCTGGGCGAGATCACCGGTAAACTCTAGATGAACAACGAGATTTTTACATGTAGATCTTCATCAAAATCTCGTCTACAGTATGGTATAAAGCATTTTAATATTGCGAATGGCTGTTTTTTTTTTATTAACGTGAAAAGTGAACATGCACCTTATAGATTCCGAGTCCAAAAACAGATAATTCTGATAACCAGTGCCAGCTAAACAGCATGTTTTTTTCTCTGGGCGAGATCACCGGTAAACTCCAGATGAACAACAACATTTTTACATGTAGATCTTCATCAAAATCTCGTCTAAAATGTGGTATACAGCTTTTTAGTTTTGCGAATGGGTGTTTTTTTTAATTAACGTGAAAAGGGAACATGCATCTTATTGATTCCGAGTCAAACGACTGCTAGAATGGCAGGTGGCATTGCTTGCGTTTGTGCTTTAAACACTGATGTAACTTTAATCTGCAAAATGGCATCATTTTTCATGTTGGATGACTACCTAGCTAACATTTTGAATATTAAGTTAGGATCTTAACTTTATTTATTTATTTTTACCACAGTTCACCATAGTTAGGTGCAAGCTAAATCTTAAGCTTGCTAAGCTGGTCTTTGTGTCATGAGGGGCCAAAACAAGGGATTTTGGGTCACAATAGTAACGTATAATAAAAATTCCTGGCATTTATATAGCGCCTTTCTCACTCTCAAAGCACTTTACAATGATGAGGAGGAACCTCACCTCAACCACCACCAATATAGGCTAGCGGCTACAGCCATGGAAAAAATTGAGACCACCCCATATTTTTGAAGAAATATCTGTTATGACCCAGACAGCGGACTGAACCCAAATGCACGACTCAGACAAGGGATTGCCAATTCTCAGATATTTATTGCTCAACAGGGCAGTCCTGTAGCAAGGGCAGAAAGGCAAGACAGGTTAACAATGCACAAACTAGATTCTTGGACCGGGTAGGCTTGTTCCAAGCCGGAACTGGACTTGACAACCGGACTGGACTCGTTCCAGGCCGAAACGGGACTGGACAGACGGGTGGCACTTGTTCCAGACCGGAACTGGACTTGACAGGGCTGGACTGGACTGGACTCACGACAGACAGATGGACAGACAATTGTGGGAGCGCTAAGCATCCAATAATTTAAACTTCAACAATGGCATTCTCCTGAAGAGTAGGGAGCGACATTTAATACGAACAGTCCGGGTTTGAGGCTGCGGGAGAGAGAGTTAGGAGAAAGCAGGGGAGGCAATGGAAATAGACAACCGGTTAGAATGAGCAGGGGATGAGCGGGAGCGGGAGAGCAGGACCGTGGATCCGGATCCGGATCGGACCCAGGCGTAGCAGCAGTGAGCGCAACCGTAACCGTGGCAATAGATGCGGCAACGGCCGGACGCAGGAACTACGGGGCGAAGGTTTACCTTCCAACATGACAACGACCCGAAGCACACAGCCAAGAGAACAAAGGAGTGGCTTCAGAGAAAGTCTGTGCATGTCCTTGAGTGGCCCAGCCAGAGCCCAGACCTGAATCCAATTGAACATCTGTGGAAAGAGCTGAAAATGGCTGTGTACCGACGCTCCCCATCCAACCTGACGGAGCTTGCAAGGATATGCCAAGAGGAATGGGCAAAAATGTCCAGAAACAAGTGTGCCAAGCTCGTAGCTTCTTTCCCAAGACGCCTTGAAGCTGTAATCGCTGCCAAAGGTGCAGCAACCAAGTATTAGGCTAAGGGTGTGTACAGATATGTAACCCCTAAATAACCTATTTTTGTCAGTAAAATAAAATTGCATATTTTCTAAAAACCTGTTTTCACTTCGTCATTATTGGCTATTGTGTGTAGATGTTTGAGGCAAAAAATGAACTCAATCTATTGTAGTATAAGTCTGTATCTGTAACTCAGCCTGTTTGAAGGGCAGGGGCGAAAAGAAAAAAAGGGCACCTACTGCACGACATGAGGCCCCATCAGCGCCCAAAAAGCATCGCTATGATGCGTTATCTGTGCTGAAATAGTCTTCGTCCTTGATTAACATTATGTAGGCAATCCAGAAAGGGCACCCTTTGGGACACTGTTATGTAGTGGCAGCATAGAGGGCACTTTATCACGGCACTGTTTACCTTTGGAAGGGCATCCATAGGGATTGTCAAAATTGGAAGGGCACCAATAGGGCACTGCATCACATTTTATCCACTAATAGAGCACTCATTAAGACATGTTATTGTATTTTCTTGCTATGTTTTCCTATGTGAAGGGCAGCCAATAGGGCACATACTCTCATTTTCGCCACTCAAGAGGGCACTTAAGCACAACGTTTTCAACCGGGGGGGCACCAGGGGGGGCAGTCGCCCCCCCTGAGTCCGCCAGTGCCTAGGAGGACTCGAAAGAAAAACTAGAAAGAATCAAAAATAAAAGAATAGGCTATGTAACGTATTACGTAACGGTATTTGCACAAGCTTATGTAATATGGCAATACTTAGCATCAATATGACTGTTTAGTATCGAATGGCTTGTAAAAAGATGGGGTTATTCAAATTAAACAGGGTTGGGCGATTATATATAGCCTATATTGTTTAATCGTAGTGATGTGAAAGCACTATTGCAGAAAACTTTGTAGAACAATTGCTTTATTGACCAGTAGCCTAGGCTACCCATCAGAACACTTTTCAGTCATGAGGTGTAATTTGGCTATTAAAAGTATAGTATTAGTATAAGCTACAAAGACAACTTAGATAGAGACATGATGCATAGGCTATAGAAAATGTCTTGGACACGTGAAACAAGACCGTTGATCCCATTTTAGCCATGTCAACATTTAATTACAATAAAGTCTACAAGCAAATGTTGAATATGGACATGTGTGAACCCTCAAAAACGAATAAACTAAACTCTGCATTGTAATCAGGGGTTGTTGAGTTGTACAGGATAGTAGATATAATTTAGCAATGACAATACTTAGGCTAATGACGGTTTAAAACGTGTTTCAAAGATGTTTATTTATTTAAAACTGATTATACGCAACTATGTCGCTATAATACATTTTAACACACATACGCCGTCCGTAACTATATAAACTTGGAAACAAGGTAGTAGCCTACTATTAGGCTACAGGACCTTTTTTATTTTTTACACAGGCCTAGCTGAACTAGGCTACAGAAATCTGTCAGAGCAAAGCATGTTAAGGAGAGGAACAGGAAAAAGGAGCTTTTATGGCAGGGATAAGGTTTGGTCATAACGGATTTAATTTAACGTTTTCAGTCATCCAGGTGTCGGTATACCGAAGCCTTTTTATTTCATAGGTCTGGTAACGGACTGTTAATTAACTGCTTCGTAATAACTCCATTGATCTCATTCTGTGAGAGATGTTGTAAGTCTAAATTAGCTACACCTCTCGTGCAGACTAGGCTATTCCTCTCGAGCAAAACCCAGAACGGTGTTTTTGCTTAGGCTATTAATATTATGACGTTAGTTTAGGATTGAATTAATAATAAATAAAAAAATAGGCCCCAATACCTTCCATTTATTTAGCGCCTTTCTCAATGGTCAGCGACTCAAAACGCTTTACAATGATGAAGAGGAAGCCCGTCTCTATACACAATTATTTGCTGTAGCTGGTGGAGAGACACGTATAGACTAGGCTACTATAGATGTGATGTGTGCGTGGGACCGGAGAGAGAGTGTAGGCAATAATGGTTTGTTAATTTTGTTAATGAAGGACAATATTAATTAATAGGCTAGTGGAGGGCGATGGAAGGGTCGGTGAGGGATACCCTATTTTTGGGGGTGAGTGTGTTGCAATTCCTAATCTGGGGAATAGGATCTGATTAGGCTACGTGCCTAGATATCTATCCTACGCCCCACTCCAGCACAGTAGGTGACGGTAATATCCTTTAACGTAGGATGGGCTGCGAAACCCCAATAAACACCTTCGAAGAAGAAGAAGAATGCCTAGCTTTAGGACTAAATAAACCTAGGCTAGGCTATGGGTAAAGTAGGGCTAGCTAGATGACTTTGTACAACTTTCTTCAAATAGCCTAGGCCTACTCAAATTTAATTTCGGCATTCTAAAACTTGTTTGTTGTTGTAACGTGACAGATTTCTTATTTTTACGTTTTTATTAACGTAAGTAAATTAGACTCAACGTCGTGTAGGCTATTAAAATCACAAGGATACAGCCTGCTGGTTGCTCATGGAGAGGTTTGTGTAAAATATTTCGATTATATTTGGTCTAAAACTTTAATTTGGAAAACCGTTTGCTACCTTGGTTTTAACTAGTCTACACGGTCACTCAGAAAGTGGCCTATCGCATAAAGTTATGTAGTATCTAATGCATGGCTATGAACGTTTTCAATATTAATTGGATAATGCCAACAGTGTAGGTAAAACCAAATATTTTAGATTGGGTAACAAGATACGGCTTTCCCCTGTTTTTACTTTTTATTTGTTTATTTATTTTGTCCGTACAAGCAAAGATTTTAGATATATGGCCAGATAACTGGCGCTTTTCCACATTGGATTTTCTGTCAACACAAGGGGTAAGTGATCAGGCATGCGCAGTAGTGTTTTCAGTTAGCTTAGCAACTAAAGTTACATAACGTAGCCTATGCTTAGAGTGATTTTAAGTTAGCTTTCGTTGCATAGTCAAAATCATAACGGGTTTTAAGCAGTAGTACTGGGTGCTGACAACCTAGGCGAACAAAATATAATAAAGATAAGGGAAACTTGATTTCATCGGTCTGGTAATGAAACGTTAATGAACTGTTTTGTGATAAATCCATGGATCTCCAGTCATTCTGCGAGAGCTGGTTGTCTGTCTAAGCTACAGCCTCGAAGCTACAACGCTCATGGGGCCTATTCCTCTCTGGTAAAACCCAGGACGGGTGTTTTTGCTTCATGCTTTTAAGACAGTAGTTTATTCTCAAGACGTTATTTGATATTTTGGTGGGGTTTTGTGGTATGTATCGTGCTAATTATCAAATGTTACATTGAAGCCTTGTGTATTGTAGGTTATATTAAATATTAAAAGTTCAAATGAAAAAAGAAGTGCACTGTGTTTTAGTTGTTTTTTTCTTTCAAGTTTACATATTTGTGGATCATTGAGCAGACCATTAAATGAAAAGTGTCAATATTTGAAAAAGTGATTCCCGCCACTTATTATAAACTAATTCAGGCACTGGGGTAATTGTATGTGTGTGTGTGTGTGTGTGTGTGTGTGTGTGTGTGTGTGCGTGTGTGTTTGATTCAATTTTATTTTAAAATGGGCTTGTTTTGTTTGTAACTATGTAGCTTTTAACAAAATAACACTGCGAACATGGGCAATGTGACCTATTGTTTAGGCAATAGGACTTACACACACAAACATAAACATCTAACCATCTAAAGTCCGATCTAACCAAGTGTATTTCGAGGGTTTTTCTCTGTTACGGGATAAGAGGTAGCTAGCTACGGATAGTGGGACATAAAAATATGTGAAAGTTAATGTCTTAAACTGAAAAGGTCAAGCCATTAAAGCCGGTGATATGTTGAGTTAGAATGTTCGATGTAGCAGAATTAAAGTAGGCTATTCATTAGCTACTCACGAACATGTAAATAACAGAACTTTTCAACAGAATGAGAATAAGTTGTTTAAACAAGGCAATATACTGTATTTTATTTCCACAAGAGTTGTTGAATGCACAGGCACTACACACCCCCCTTCAAATGCAGCACCAAAACACATGCATATCAGAGACTGAGAGTTGTCTCCTGTCGGGGATCACACATATGGTACCAACAAGAAACAGCTAAAGTGTGAAGAGACTAAGGACACTAAAGACTCTGTACGGTAGCAGTTGGTGTTTGTGTGTAACATTATGGCACCCTAAGACTCAGTATTGTACAGATGTTGTTTTGGTGTGAGTTGACTATGTTTATAAAAGCATTTAATACACAAAAAGACACAGTCAATATTGTTTACAAGTTGCTGTGTTCGGTTCTAAGTTTTTGAGGCTTGAAACACTAGATACGGAGACAGTGAGTTGTTAGAAGGGTATCAAAACCAGGAATATACCCTATACTGACACGAAACGCATAACAACAAATGTGCATAGGGGACAACATGCATTACCTTGGTATAATTAAACAAAAGTGTTTCATTGTTTTGTTGTTTAAAACAGAGCGAGCATATCTTGTTGTTGCTGAATTAAAGTACTCATTACTCACAAACTATGCAAATAATGGAACCTTTGTACACTATTTTCTTCAGACTGTCTACCATTGAAAGACATAAGGGTAAAAGATCATTTGTGTTTTACACAATCAACTGAGCAGTAGTTTCAAAACACTTGAAAGTTTGTTTCAAGATCAGCTCAATTGAAAAGCACTTGAAAAGTATACCGACACCTGGATGACTGAAAACGTTAAATTAAATCCGTTATGACCGAACCTTATCCCTGCCATAAAACCTCCTTTTTCCTGTTCCTCCCCTTAACATGCTTTGCTCTGACAGCTTTCTGTAGCCTAGTTCAGCTAGGCCTGTGTAAAAAATAAAAAAAGGTCCTGTAATAGTAGGCTACAACCTTGTATCCAAGTTTATATTGTTACGGACGGCTTATGTGTGTTAAAATGTATTATAGTTACATAGTTGCGTATAATCAGTTTTAAATAAATAAACATCTTTGAAACACGTTTTAAACCGTTATTAGCCTAAGTATTGTCATTGCTAAATTATATCTACTATCCTGTACAACTCAACAACCCCTGATTACAATGCAGAGTTTAGTTTATTCGTTTTTGAGGGTTCGCACATGTCCATATTCAACATTTGCCTGTAGACTTTATTGGAATGAAATGTTGACATGGCTAAAATTGGATCAACAGTCTTGTTTCACGTGTCCAATGCATTTTCTATAGCCTATGCATCATGTCTCTATCTAAGTTGTCTTTGTAGCTCATACTAATACTATACTTTTAATAGCCAAATTACACCTCATGACCGAAAAGTGTTCTGATAGGTACTTTTTAAAGTCTCTACGATTAAACAATATAGGCTATATATAATCGCTAGGGCTGTACCGAATGTCATTTTTTTACATTCGAAGCTTCTATTGAGGTTTTCGAATGAAGCTTCGAATGTCTGTCGTCATATTTTATGACGTCATCAAAAAAAATCATTAAAAAAAATCCTCAAACAAAATCCTCAGTTTGAATAAAGTGATTAATCTTTTTTTTTTTTAATCAACTTTCTTTAATGAATATAACTCGTAGGGCTGAGCCGAATGCCATTTTTTACACTTCGAAGCTTCGTTGGCAATTTTCCCAGAAGCTCAGAAGCTTCGTTTTTAATAATAATCTATTAAAAATATTTATTTTTTGTCTTTGAAAACAATGTTACGATACGTCCAGTAGAGGGCGTGCTTACATCTATTTCAGTAATATGCGCATGAAGAAAGAAACAACAGTTCTTTTATTTTATTTTTATTGAAACAACAAAGTATTAAATTGAAATGGAACAGAAGTTCAGGACATGAAACAAAGGCCTAAATAAATTTAAAAGATAAATATAAGCCGCAGTCTTCACAGTTATGTGCAGGCCTATAAAGTCTCCAGACTTGTAGCATACATACTGCGTATGGTATGGGGGAAAAAGTCTAAAGGAAAGCCGAGTGTAGGCTATTTCC
Source organism: Synaphobranchus kaupii (assembly GCA_029718625.1). NCBI lineage: Eukaryota > Metazoa > Chordata > Actinopteri > Anguilliformes > Synaphobranchidae > Synaphobranchus > Synaphobranchus kaupii. The sequence continues at coordinate 16,555,648 of CM056382.1, forward strand.
GAGTGTAGGCTATATAAAGCCGAGTGTAGGCTATATTGTTTATATTACGTAATAGGTTGTCATGCTATGCTAACCTAGGCTATATCATGAAATGTAGCCTAGTCAGATCGGCTGCTAGCTAATGCTAATGTTGCTAGGCTATTACTCTGACGAAGATATATTAGGCTACTTACATTTTTCAAATGGTTTGTCAAATTTGTATGGTATGCCAATTTCTGCTGGCATATTTGTCATTTGACTTTTTTTGGATTGTCAGCGGTAATATTAAAATGTTTCCACACAGCTGACTTCTTTGACATCTTGTAACTTCACCTCAGGCTTTGGGCAACAGCGTAGCGAATGCTATTTTTATTCAGTCTATGAGCGAATGTGGAGACAAGTCACATGGCTGAACCACGCTAGTACAGGCAGTGCATCCCTTGTACGTTCGATTAACTTCCAGGCGGTTCAAAGCTCAATCAGTATAGAATAAACACTTATATGTTGACAAACATCCAGTAAACCATCAATTTTCTTCTTCTTTCTTGAGGGGGAAAAAATGTTTAGTTTTTTTTTGTTGTTGTTTTTTTTGAGGAAAAAAGAAAACGAACTATTCGAATCTGAATTTAGGATCCGAATTCCAATCCCACGAACGAAGCTTCGGAGCTCCGAAGCATTCGGCTCAGCCCTAATAATCGCCCAACCCTGTTTAATTTGAATAACCCCATCTTTTTACAAGCCATTAGATACTAAACAGTCATATTGACGCTAAGTATTGCCATATTACATAACCTTGTGCAAATACCAAAAGTTTTGTTTCATGATCCTGACCAGTGAAAAAACATTATAGGGTATATAGACGTTTACATTGTGTTGGAAACACATCTTTGGCCGCCTTTTCAATGGGGTTCGGGGCCTTTTGCGGCCTGTTGGTTTATTTTCTAGTCTATGCATTTCATTCTTTCTTTCAAAAGTTCTCAGGGGTCCCGCCAAGCCCCCCACTCCCGGCTGTTCTGTCACTCAAAGTTTTCTCTAACGTTGCGCTAGCATGCGCGCACGCACGCACGCAACCCCCGCACGCCTTTCCCCAGCTGTTGCTAAACCCTCAAAACCGGTTTGTCACAAACTTTCCGGCACTATCCAGCTCATTGGACCGTGTAAATGTCTGTCAATTTCATAGGGGACAAGCGGATATTACGGGGCGTATCCCCTTTTTACATACTCCGTACGAAAAGCTCATGGCTCCATTTGCAATGTCGCTGTCAGGCTGGAAAGGTCTCTGGAAACGCTTCTCTATCCACGGACCCTACGCTGGCTTCGGAAAAATTCAAAGGTTTTGCGTTTTAATTCTGTAAAATGTTACAGAGCCTATTCTTTTATTTTTGATTCTTTCTAGTCTTTCTTTCGAGTCCTCCTAGGCCTCCTAACACTAACTTGCTTTTTAGATATACCGCTTGGCTATTTTACACAGTTTTACGACTTTACGCAACCCCCCGGACTTCAAAAAATATTCTAAGACCTTCACGGACATCTCCAAAACTTAGTTTTTTCCTTCGGCGCTAATAAACATTTTTTAAAATGGCATGCTTTCTTTCTTTCTTTCAGACAACTAACTTGCTATAGCCTACCGCTATTTGTCACGTTTTAACAACCTGCTTGAATTCTTTCATTCTTTTAAAACGTTTTTGGTAACACAAACTGTTTTTTTTTTTAAACTTTAAACTATTGCTACTAACCTATACATTTATATGTTTATATATATATATATATATATATATATATATATATATATATGTATATACAGTACCAGTAAAAAGTTTGGACACACCTTCTCATTCAATGGTTTTTCTTTATTTTTATTATTTTCTACATTGTAGATTAATACTAAAGACATCAAAACTATGAAAGAACACATATGGAATTATGTAGTAAACAAAAAAGTGTTAAACAAACCAGAATATGTTTTATATTTTAGATTCTTCAAAGTAGCCACCTTTTACTTTGATGACGGCTTTGTACACTCTTGGCATTCTCTCAATCAGATTCATGAGGTAGTCACCTGGAATGGTTTTCAATTAACAGGTGTCAAGAGTTAATTTGTGAAATTTCTTGCCTTCTTAATGTGTTTGAGACCATCAGTTGTGTTGTGCAGAGGTAGGGTTGGTACACAGTTGTATACAGTGAATAGCCCTATTCGACTACTGTTCTAATCCATATTATGGCAAGAACCACTCAACTAAGTAAAGAGAAACGACAGTCCATCATTACTTTAAGACATGAAGGTCAGTCAATCCGGAAAATTTCAAGAACTTTGAATGTATCCTCAAGTGCAGTCGCGAAAACCATCAAACGCTATAATGAAACTGGCTCTCATGAGGACCGCCCCAGGAAAGGAAGACCAAGAGTTACCTCTGCTGCAGAGGATAAGTTCATTAGAGTTACCAGCCTCAGAAACCGCAAATTAACAGCACCTCAGATTAGAGCCCACATAAATGCTTCACAGAGTTCAAGTAGCATACACATCTCAGTATCAACTGTTCAGAGGAGACTGCGTGAATCAGGCCTTCATGGTCGAATTGCTGCAAAGAAGCCACTACTGAGGAAGAACAACAAGAAGAAGAGAATTGTTTGGGCCAAGAAACACAAGGAATGGACATTAGACCAGTGGAAATCTGTACTTTGGTCTGATGAGTCCAAATTTGAGATTTTTGGTTCCAACCGCCATGTCTTTGTGAGACGCAGAGAAGGTGAGCGGATGGTTTCTGCATGTGTGGTTCCCACCATGAAGCATGGAGGAGGGGGTGTGATGGTGTGGGGGTGCTTTGCTGGTCAAAAGAGAGAAGGACAGCAACTCAGTCTATTGTTTTATTTGGGTACTTTGCTGGTGACACTGTTGGTGATTTATTCAAAATTCAATGCACACTTAACCAGCATGGCTACCACAGCATTCTGCAGCGACATGCCATCCCATCTGGTTTGTGCTTAGTGGGACCATCATTTGTTTTTCAACAGGTCAATGACCCCAAACACACCTCCAGGCTATTTGACCAAGAAGGAGAGTGATGGAGTGCTGCGTCAGATGACCTGGCCTCCACAGTCACCCGACCTAAACCCAATTGAGATGGTTTGGGATGAGTTGGACCGCAGAGTGAAGGAAAAGCAGCCAACAAGTGCTCAGCACCTCTGGGAACTCCTTCAAGACTGTTGGAAAACCATTCCAGGTGACTACCTCATGAAGCTGATTGAGAGAATGCCAAGAGTGTGCAAAGCTGTCATCAAAGCAAAAGGTGGCTACTTTGAAGAATCTAAAATATAAAACATATTCTGGTTTGTTTAACACTTTTTTGTTTGCTACATAAATCCATGTGTTCTTTCATAGTTTTGATGTCTTCAGTATTAATCTACAATGTAGAAAATAATAAAAATAAAGAAAAACCATTGAATGAGAAGGTGTGTCCAAACCTTTGACTGGTACTGTGTATATATACCTTTACTTTTTCACAATGTTGTTCTAACAAAAAAAAAAAAAAACCAACACATGGTTTCCCCTAAGCCTCAAGACCCACCATAAAAAAACAACGTTTACAACGATCACCCCAATAAAATGACATCACGTTGCCAATACAGCCCCCTTGAAACCAACCCCACAACACCCCAAATAATAATACATAAATAAATAATAATAATAATAATAATAATAATTATTATTATTATTATTATTATTATTATTATTATTATTAATACATTTAAATAAATACATTTTTTTATTTTTTTTAATGCATAATTATATTTTTTCATAACCTCATGAATATTCATAAAATTATGCCATATGCACATCAATCAAATTTTGACATAAGCAGGATGTTATTTCTCTCTCTTTGCTCCCCTCAATCTGCCAAACTCGAGACAAACTATAAGTTTTATTTCTACAGACCACTGTGTACATGTGAATCTGTTAAAAAATATAAGCCAACATTTTCTCTAATATAATCCTCGAATGTTCACATACACTCATTTTAAAACTTTTCCTCTCCGTCCTTGAACATATCGGACAAAAAACCCCAAGCTGGGCCTCCTGGCCGAGAGGTCTGCAGCCAGAAGCTTTTAGACTTAAAGAAGTGTGTGTGTTCATTTATCCTATGTGCGTGTTCATATCCCTCTATTTTGAAGCAGAAAAATACCTATAAATGCATGGTCCTTTGTACGAAGATGAGCACATACTTGTGACGATATCTCATTTTGATCTCATCTCTATCTAGATTAGGATGGGCCCAGGCTAGGTAACTGAAGGCCTTTTTGTAAGTTAATGAGCACAACTGCGTGAATATATATCTTTTTTGACACTTGATAAGCTGGGCGGATCTTTCTGGAAGGCTGTGAGAGTCTTCTCTCCCTCAGATCCTTCCAATAACAATTAAAAATGTGGCTGGGCCCCTGATTCCGGTGTGCGTATGTCTGCCCATGTGTCCTTGATGGTGAGAGGCCTATGTGTGAATATATTGGTGTCTGTGTGCTGGTTCTGGTTTAGACTTGTTTTGCCACTGGCCCAAACCCCCCTATACAGAATACCATCTTTATGTAAGCTTGTCATGAGCCGGTCAAGGCGATTGCCCGGCACAGAATATCATGCCTACATAAAGTCAAAACAGGGCCTTTACTCTGGCCATACAGCGGTATGTAGTGACACACACACATATATATATATATATATATATATATATATATATATATATATATATATATATATATATATATATATATACAAATATACAATACATTGTGTATAATCAAATATAGTGGTCATATATTGTTTTTAGGCCTCATCATTCCCTCTCATGCATTTATCTGTAAGAATACCTGGGTGGAAGATGAGGGGCACTCCCTCAATCTCCCTGCCCTTACACCCTGCACAATGCATAAGATTATGTAATTACTGTTTATACCAATAATATTTAGACACATTCTGGATGATTAGTTTTCATACCTGAATTTTATTCCACATAGCATCCACTACCAAACACACTTAAACACTCCACAGTGCACCCAAAGCAAATAAAATACGACGACAGTCTATCGGGATTATTTTCAGTGATTATACCATCATTTTTGAAGTCAAACTATCGTTGAATCCTTTACTTTGTGCTGACCTATATTCTCTGTGGAAGTACGGCGGCGGAGCTAGCTGTACATTAGCCAGGGTATCTGCCTGTAGGCTATCTGCTGTACTCCACAGTTGCCGGCACAATCCATTTTGCCGTAAAGTTACATATTTGGTAGACAACAAGTCAGCTAAACACAAACATGCTACAGAATAACACAGCACATACAAGCAAGCACACTGGCTACCAATTTGCAGGAAAAGTTTGACCACTTCCATGACTTCCCAATCGTGGCAACTAGCTAGCTAAATTGAATAGATAGATCACGCATGCAATCATTTATTAGTTACCTGCTCGTCAGTTGTTTTCGGTGCATGAAGAAATACAGGTGATGGCACGGCAGTCTCCTTCAGTAGAGGGTGTCCCGACCGTCCTTTTTTGATTTTCACATAGTCATCCTCCGTGAAATGGTCACTACACACTTTTAACTTTGAGTCTCAATTGGTGTGTTGACATCCATGCGAGCAGCAAGAAGCCACAGCTGTTTTCTTTGTTGATCTTCCACTGGAAATCGGTGAAAACTTTGTGGTGCCCATTTTTTTTGCATGATTTGAACAACCTTGAAATACACACCGAAATACCATCTTACCTGAACGTTAGCTAACAATACTACTAGTCTGATTCTTTCACACGCGCGATATTGTTGTTGGCCGGCACTACATACGGCGGCAGAGCTATACTTTACGTTACCTACTAACGTAAAGTATCGCTCTGCCGCCCTACTTCCACTGAGAATTTAGGTGAGCACAAAGTAAAGGATTCAACGATAGTTTGACTTCAAAAATGATGGTATAATCACTGAAAATAACCCCGATAGACTGTCGTCGTATTTTATTTGCTTTGGGTGTACTGTGGAGTGTTTAAGTGCGTTTGGTAGTGGATGCTACTAGTTACTTTAGAGTTGCGCTAGCATTAGCAATGTGTGTATGTCCAAAAGAAGGGACAGCATGGAATTATCTGAAAATGGTTTCCGTCAATCAACTACATCATGGGTAAGTCATAATTGAGACATTATGTCCAAAATTCTGAACTATCCCTTTATTCCTTCTGGGAAAGTGGTTTTTAAGCCCAAAACGTCGAGATAAAACTTTGTAAATAACGTTGGAAACTCTGACCTAATTCTCAAACATGTATTGCAGCTTGATGTCACACCATAAACAATCATTACACCTTTAAGAATATTTAATCGAAATATTGAGGTGAGTAGTTTATTATATATTATTAAATTAATGAAATGTATAATTTAATAACTTCCGTCATGCCCGCGTTACCGCTAGGGGGCGTTTGGCAGCAAGAGGTTAAAGGGGTAGTCCACTGTCATTAACTTTTAGGCTAATATTTTAGAATTTCTGAAAAACTTTCCAGTCTTTTTCTCTGTTATGATTGCTGTCCTGAGCATGACGTCACTGAATTGCATTTCTGAAATGTCTAATATGGAAATTGATAGGGGAGTCATTTTTAAGTGGCTGTAAAACATGCATAGAATTTTTGTATCATAATATCACCACGATAAAATTGTAGCCACAGTTGTTTTCTTCTAATTATATCCAGTTACATTTTGTCTATATGTTGAAAATATTAAGAAATGTTTATTTATCAGGGGTGCAAACTGGTGAGGGCCCAAAAAGGTGACAACTTTTCTTTGACTGAAAATGCAGAAAATCCATGTGCGGCGCCCTTTCCATGATGCAGGTTACATTTTATATGACGCATAGGCGTCATATCTGAGAAATACAATATAATGTAAATTAATAAATGAATATAATGTCCGTTAGCTAATATCATACACACAAGGCACTGGCGTATATCTTAGTAGCCAGATGTAATTGCTCATAGCGCTCGGCTACTGCTGCCACCCCACAGTAGGCTACATCTGAAAAGGATTCGCCTACTACTATCTGCTGTCACGGTAAAAAAAGAATTCGCTGAAAGACGCTAAAATTGGCTATGGCGAGCCGGTAAAAAATCAGTAGCTATTGTGACTCACCCATTACTAGGCTACTAGTAGAAGAAGTCCAAGGCCAGCAAAACAGCTTCAGTTTAACTGAACCGGTAGCTATCTAACTTATTTATTTTTCTTGCCGCAAGCAAGCAACCAAGAGAGCGTAAGTTACCACAGAAATGTATTAGAACTATCGTTAGAAAGACAACTTTCTTCTCAATACTGCGCTTTTCCACAGCCTCTGATTGGCCAACGTGACAACATCAATGTCACTAATTTAGCATAGCAGTGTCGCTGGCTAAGAGCAGTGGCGCTGTGCAAAAGGGACAGAATTACCATGTTCACGTGACATTTCTCAACCAATCAGAGAAAAAACTACGGGCCGTGAAAAAAGCGCCATTTTGAGAAGACTTTCTAGTTCTTACAGTTCTGTGGACAAAACAGACTGTGACGCGATGGAAAATGTGTAAACATGCCTACTCGCAGATTACTTTGATGAGAAGTAGACCCTCCCAGCCCCAAATATTTTAATTGCAGATCTGCACAATCCACGTGAATGACCTATTTTGAAATAAAAACGGCGAATTCCACCAAAAGGTGAAAAGTTTGCACCCATGATTTATAGGCAGCAGGCACCGACATTTTGTCTACAACTCCCATACATCATCGCGGCGCTGTAACCAGGGTAACTACGAGCCCGCTGTTCTAACGTACCATTACAGTTAGAAAAACAAAATGACAGTAACGTTACTGACTTCAACTTGTTTTCTTAGTAGCTAAGGCTGACACTTGGGCGTTATCTCTCGCAATCAGGCGGACTCTCGGCTGGACATTAACGTTACAAACAAATTTCATCTATCCCTCACACAAGCAGGCTGACACTCTGCTGTGAAAATGCCAGTGTGGCAGTTGACACAGCTTTTATATCTGACGTTAGCTAGCATTAGCTTTCACTTTAATCTTCAGAAAGAAACAACACAACCTGAACCAGTGAGTTCAACTAAGCTTACCACCATCAGACAGCTAACTTTGCTAAATGGTAAACTTGCCTACCTTAGGGTTCCTCTTTGCATTCCATCAAAGTAAATGAATCCACAAGTAATCCACAAAAAAAGGAAAGTTGCTAGCTAGTTAGCTAGCTAATCCATTTTAGCCAGTGCTGTAGTTAAAGTGAAGCATTGTGGGAATTGTGGTCAAAGCAAATGAAGATCAAGCTTCCAAATTATTCCTATTCCTATTAGCTCGTTAGCTACACTATGTTTTTTTTTTCTAGCCAGATAACGTTAACTCAACATAGATAACTATAACATTCTATTTTCAAATGTTATTCATGACATCATAACGTATTTCCTATACCAACATCCCAAAATACCTTCGCCTTGGATGACTACTTTTACTTTTGATACAATGGCAATGGCCCCAGTTTGTGAGGAAATATAGATTCTTAATCCAGCCCTGCTCTCTAGTATCACTATCCCAATAAAGCAGAAATATAAAGTTGCCTATAAGAATTCACTCACACTAAGGATGGCTTGAGCATCTGGGTGATTCTCATGAAACCACCTGAAGCCATGTCTGTAATGAATTGATACACATATTCACTGAGAATGTAAAATAATTCATTTTAATATTAAAGCACACAATGCTTACTATATGGTTCATTTAATTGTTTTTAACTTTTATATTATTTTAGTGTTTTTTCAGTAGATTTTTGATCTAAAAATTCATTACCGTAATGCGTCCGGACAAATATTTCAAGGTTTTGCTTTCTTCCAATAAAAAAAACATTTAATAAAACATATAAAAAACTTTTAAATATTGTTTAGAGTAGTATATATTAACAGACAATAATCATTTGTTGGGGTTTAGAAAATATGTTATATATAATTTTGGCCAAAACAGGAGTGTCCGAGCACACAGCTTTCATTACCGTAACATTTGTTCACGTGCCTGTCAAAACTACTGTATATTTGTCAATAAAGTTTTATTGACCCACAATGCACCACGCAGAAGAGAAGATTCAAGATGGCTACAAGGTAAGATTATCTGTGATCTTTTGATATTTAAAGTTTTATCTTTTGTCTTCTTATACCCCTCTTACCACAGCATAGGGGTACATTACCGTAACAATGTAATATTTCATATTTTTGAAAAAAATATTGATTTAAAACATTACAATATAAAGGGTATGAGTAGGCATATAGTGATGGTGCATTTTTTTTTTCAAGGTCATCATGGCTTCTGCCATTTTATGCTAGCTAAGCTAAAGAGCATTCATTACCGTAACACCCATCTTTCATTACCACGTCATATAGTTGCCTGTTACGGTAATGAATTATGATGTTACGGTAATCAATATAAGAATAGTTTCCTATTATTGTCTGTTAGTTACTATAACAGACCAGTAATCTAACTTTTTTGATATGAAGATCTACAATGGCGGAAGGGAAGAAGGCTGCTACAAGAGCTAGGGTGCAAAAACATAGGGAAAAGCTTTACAGCAATCCCGAGCTACTTGAGGAGTACAGGAGGAAGGAAAGAGAGAGGTAGGCCCACATTTGAAGGGAAAAGAAAGTTTGCATACTTACATAGTGCTGAAGACAAGCTCATACAGTACCATATGGTAGGATACTATAGCGCCACCTATAGGTCAATGATTACACTAGATATACAGTAGATGTACAGTAGACCCCTATATTTTGAGTAGAAGCCAGACAATTGCCGTACTTGCACATGTGCATACTGACACAGCCTAATACACTACAATGTTGGACGGGCACAGCAGGAGCCTGTAGCGCCACCTAGAGGTCACATTACATCATATTACACTATATGTACAGTAGACCCCTACATTTTCAGTAGAAAATTTGGGTCACATTGTATATTAAGTGTATCATCATTACGCATTAATGAAGCCTTAATAAACATGACATTAATAATGCACTGTGTACGATGAAGTATACTTAATAACATGCATTATTACATGTGTTATGTCACATGCAATGTCGTATGTGACATTAAACAAAATGTCACATGACAGAGGTGGAAATGCCATTATTCATAACACTAATGAGAAATGATTAAGAAATGTTATAACATACATTATGACTAATCCAATGTCACATGACATTGGGGCCCTTCACTGATTGTAATAGCGCAATTTATTACACATTCATTGATGATTCATTACGTGTTACGAATGTATTAATGACCTACATAAGTTAATAAATCATTCATTAATGCATTATGAATGATGGCCTTTCCATCTGTCATTTGGATTTTTCTATAAAAGTATGTTATAATGAAGGTAATTAATACATAATACGTAATGAATCATTCATGAATGTGTAATAAATTGTGTTATCACAATCAATGAAGGCTCGCAATGTCATGACATTTTTTTAAATGTCAAATGTAATATGGGATTATATTAAGCATACTTCAATGTACACAGAGCGTTATTAATGCATCGTCATGTTTATTGAGGCTTTATTAATGCTCTATTAACTAGGGGTGTCACGATTCTCCAAATCCGCGATTCGATTTGACTTTCGATTTTAAGGTCACGATTCGATACGATTTTCGATTTTTTTTCAGCACAATTTTTTTTTCCAGCACTATAGTCTAACTAATGGCTATGCCATTGTTAGACTATCGAGTCTTGATTTGTAAAGAAAAATACTTGTTTCTCAATAAGTAACTTTTATTTGAATAATAACAATTATAAATAATAACAAAAATATGAGAATATTTAAACACACCTAAACACTTAAGAGCTTTATCAAAACTAGACTCTAGAATAATAAACAGTTGAACACTTACCACGCTATTAACAATTTACACATTGGTTTTATGCCCTGACAACGGTCATTTACATTTACATTGTCGTCAAGGCAATTAATTCTGCATTAAATACTTAAATCCAGCGTTCTCCACCACCGAATAGGGTCGCATGTCTGATGCTACAAACACTCCTATTGCGCTAGTTATTTCTTTAGCGCAAGTTGAATTTTGTGGAAGCTTGGCTCTAAATGAGAATGGAAGAGTTGCCTGTGTCAATGTTTTTTTCCCAGTCAAATCTATTTCTTTGTGATGCCTGCGAATGTGTCCTGCCATATTTGACGTGTTGCCTGAGGTGGCGTATGGTACTCGCGTGTAGCGTAGCTGACAAACTGTCGTTTTTTTGTCAATGACGCGTTCGTTGTTTATATAACTCACGCGGAAGGCAAAATGTTGCCACACCGGTGACTTGAGGGAAGCAGGAGGATTTTGCAGTTCTGTTTCTCCATCTCCGACTCCGGCAGTGGCCATGTGTCGAAAAGTAATGCAGGCTACCGGTAAGCTAACGTTAACTAGCAGCTGTGTCTTCTTTGAAATATCGTTGTTTTTTTCTTCTTCGGACGCACGCCTGCGTGGACGAACAAAATGCAGTGGAAGGCGTCAAGTTTCGTTTTGTTGGAAACGCTTACATTAGAGATGGCCAAGTAGGCTACTTTTTTTTACATTTTACCCATCACATGAAAGGCTAAGAAGAGCGCGCGGGGGTGGAGAGAAAAAAAAAACTTGGAGAATCGCGAACCAGCTTGCGATTTCGAAGTTCGAAATCGAACGCTCATTTCGATCGATTTTCGATTTCGAATCGGTATCGTGACACCCCTACTATTAACGCATAATTATGTTGAGTACTTTTGGGTTGTATTATTAGCACTTTTGTGTTAGTGTTATAACTAACGTTGGCAATATTTTTGCAGGTATCTAAAACGAAAGGAGAGCGGTCTATTAAAGTCAGCCAGACATGAATGCAAAACAAAGGAAAAAACAACAAAAAAAAAGTGGAGGGAGAATTCCAATAGGTGTAATGCAAAAAAAAGAAATCTGCAGATCATCAAAGCTGTCATCCCTGTGCCCATGCCTGCAACATCCAGGAATTTCAGTTCAAAGTTCATTGCATTCAGTACGTTTTCAGTATGTTTAGGGACAGGATGTGGTGGGTTGGGTCAAGTGAGGGAGTACAACTGGGGGAGGTTACTGTGGGGTGTTTTGTCTGTCATGTTTTAATAATTGAAAAAAAAAAAAATGATTTGAAATAAAAACATCATTCAAGGACTTAAAAGTACTACACTTGTAGTTTTCACTTAAAGGAAAGGTTTACCCAAAATCAATATTGTATTGTGTTTTTCCCTTTCCAGGTGATGTTCTGAGAATTAAAAAAAAAAGATTATACATGCATGCTGTCCAGAGCCTGGCCACTCCAAAAGCAGAGCATGTCATTTTGGTCATAACCTTGCCCATTTTCTCCTTATAAGGATAAGTATGACATAATACTGCCTAAATGTACTGCATTTGGAGTGGCCAAGCTCTGGACAGCAAGTATGTAAAAAAATGAATAAGAAAATTCTCTGATCTTGTTGAACATCACCTAGAAAGGGCTAAACACGATACAACATTGATTTTGGCTAAACCTTTATTTGAATAAGTTGGGGTTCATTACCGAAACATGCTCTTTCATTACCGTAATGTCAATTTCATTACCGAAACACTCCATGTTTGACAAGATATTCAAATTACACTAATACAATACCTCAAAAGTTTAAGCTGTGTTTGAAATATGTCCCATGCCCTTTCTACTATGGTTATTGTTTAAAAATAAAATGTATTCTAAACAAAACCACACAAAAAATCCATGGGAAAAACCAGCTGTGCGTTACGGTAATGAGATTGTTCTTTGAATTGAAAATATGTGTTTTTATATAAAATACATTTTAGGATGAAATCCTGTTATTTGAGCATGTACATTTACATTGTGTTAAAATCTTCGAAATGCAACTTTGTATTATTCTGTTATTTGCTACTTTAAAATGTGTTACGGTAATGAATTTTTTTTTAGACAGTGTACCAGAAAATGTCTGAAAATGCTTTAAAATGTATACTAAAACAATGAATTTAACATTTATAATAAATTTAGATCATATTTGATGAAATGGGAAAGATCATTATTGTCTCTTTATCTTCTTAACTTTTACTATATGTAGTGCCAAGTTCGTGAGAATCACCCATCTATAGAATAATTCAATGGAATAGGTTAAGTATACTGTATAGCCTAATGCATGCAATAAACATAAGCAGTATATTAGTGTAGTTTTAATATAATTAGACTTGACCATGAGAGGAATAGAGAAAAGTAGGCCACAAATTATTTTCGTGCAGGATGCAATCATGTGTGGGAGCACCTATTCTAAGACTATGATTTATTTAGGCTCTTTGAAAGTTTTGAAGCAATCTGTGCCCAGTGAAGAGTAGGCCTTCATGTTTTTTGGAATACAGTAAACCAACATACAGGGTTTTTCCTACATAGTAAATTTGTTGGCGGCCGTCAAAATGATTTCATGGATGGCCAAAAGGAAATCGCGACCGCCAAAATGACAATAATTGAGAAAACGGCAAATAAAATCATATCCGAATGAATTTAATTACATTTTTTGGGTGCAATATATATTGTACTAGTCGCCTTCAGTACTAGGAGACGAGTAGAAGAAGCATAGAATCATAGACTGTATAGAAATGCAGCTCAGCTATTCTGAGGCAGAGTGCGACCTAAATCTTTGGGGCGACTTGGTAGAAAGACATGCCGTGCGTAGCGAGTTGGATGGAACACACTCCAATTTTGAATTAGGCTACCTTTGTGCAAAATTCAATATTGAGAGAAGGTTTGAACCAATCTGCCCAGTGATGAGTACATGTTGTTTGAAATACAGTAGACTAACATTGCTACAGAACTGTATAGCAGTCAGATATAAAAAACGGAGTACTGGAAATCCCTGATAGTGTAGAAAGGTGAAGTTTGGCTTGGTGGTGCTCATTTGAATTTCCTGTCTCTTGCGGCTTATGACAAAGCCACACTTAACACTTAAAACGTAGTTTTTTGTTATTAATTCCCAGGGTTTTTTCTCCGGAAAGTGTCAATTTCTTTAAAAAATGTAATCATCATAACTATTGTTACACATCCACTTGAATGTTGAATAAACATAACTGAAGATTACACAATCATTAGAAAATATATAAAAATAAAAAATATATAATAGACGCTAGAAAGTTCAATCAATGGTTATACTGGTTAGAAATGTCATCTTAAACTATCACTCTTCAACTGTGTTTTGTTGGTAGGATTTTATTTAGTCTAACATTACATTCTACCAAAACTATTCAGTGAAATATCTGGCTATTTTAAAGACGAACTAATGTAACGTTAACATTAATTGTCCTAACGTTAAATTGCTTGACACTGTTAGGTTCCACGTGGCGCTTGTAATGCTACCTAGCTAACGTTAGTTGCTTACATGGTGTGGCGCTTGTAGCTTCATTAATGTTACAGATAATATTGTGGACATGTCTGAAAGGAATAATGTTAGTAGCTAAATTAACATACAGTTGTTTTAATCTCATTAGCGAAGTTAGATTGTAACTATTATTTCTAGCTTTGTCACTCAGTAACGGTAGCTAGCCTGGCTAAGTTAACGTTACAGTGGTTGTTGCTGTTCGGTCAGAGTTATGTGGAACTGCTGTGATCACTGACCTGGCAAAATATTAAGCAAAATAACGTTATCTACCTTGCTCTCTTGAGTTGATTTGCCCACACGTCTTGTGATTCAGAAAAATGTTAAACAATACGGAAAATTCAAAACTCGCTTTGGACTTTTAGTTTAAAAATAGGTAACAGTTAACCTTAGTAGCCTATAGCTGGTTCATGTCCATGGGCTGGTTTCTGTGCGCTGTGGAAGCTTCAGAGAGAGCGAAGAGTAAGAAATCTCGCAGTGCACGAGACTGTGTGGTAACGGTAGTTTGAACTTTTAATCTTTCCAGCTACAATAGTAAGCACTTCGACGTTTACAGCTTTAATGTTACAACTCTCTAGCCAAACTGCCTGGTTGCGTAAGGAGTCCTGTAATGTTAACCCATATGACCAGCGTTGTCAATAATCTACCGTCGGATAGGCTAAGTGTCGTCTTTTCATTCGGTTTCAGCTGTGCGTTAGTTAATTGAACTGTTTGTAGCGTAGTCACTGTTTAGTTGATGTAAATTGCAGCATTAGCGGTCAGTTGTTAATTTGCTTTGTGTTTTTAGGCCAGCTGCTAGTCTTTTGTGTTGCTAATCGAAAATAGATTCACCTGAGTGAACTAGCCCTGTAAGCAGCTGAGTGCAATCGGGAAATTAGCCAATAGTCTATAAGTTAAAGTAGAGGCTGCTGTAATACGGCAGCCTCATCGGCAATTTGAACTGTCTGTAATCTGTTTGTAATGATCTTTCCCCACCTAACCTGTCTTATCACCCCCTACCATGTGTCTAACCCCCATTCCTCTGTGCTCCATGCCTCGCTCCAGGAGGCCCAACCACCGCAGACACTGTCCGGCTAACCTGGTCTGCCCACCGCTGTCCTCTCATAAGGAACTCTCAGTGGTGGGTGGACTATGGAACTGCCGGTCAGCCGTCCAGAAAGCTGACTTCATCACTGCATATGCCAAGGTGAAGTCCCTCCACTTCCTGGCTCTCACTGAGACCTGGATCACTCCCGATAACACAGCCACTCCAGCTGCTCTGTCTGCTGGCTACTCCTTCTCCCACACCCCCAAGGCCTCTGGCAGAGGCGGGGGTACTGGTTTGCTCATTTCCACATCCTGGAAATTCTCTATTCCCACTGTACCCTGCCTGAATATCTCCTCCTTTGAGTTTCATGCAGTCACTGTAACTCACCCATCTGCACTTAACATTGTTGTTCTCTATCGCCCTCCAGGTCCGCTCGGCGCTTTCCTGGATGAACTGGACACTCTCCTGAGCTCCTTCCCTGAGGATGGTACCCCTGTAATCCTACTGGGAGACTTCAACCTCAGTTCCCAGCTATCAGTTCCCAGCTATCCAGTGTCACCTCACTCCTCCAGTCCTTTGCCCTCACTCAGTCCCCATCGCCTGCCACCCACAAGGGTGGTAACCAACTGGACCTTGTACTCACCAGGAGTTGCGCCACATCTGAACTCACGGTGACCCCCCTCCACGTATCAAATGGAACCATTAAGAACCGGTTAACCAAAGTGATGGCAGAGACAGGTCTGGATTGGGTCCAGGCCCTGCCAATTGTCCTTACAGGTATGCGGGGGAGGGTCCACGCTGCTACAGGGTTGTCGCCCTATGAAGTCATCACAGGGCGGCCCATGAAGACTGGATGTCACCCCCCAGGGCTGATGCTGGACAAGGAGCTAGCTGACACTCGCATGGTAAGTTACTGTGTTCAGCTAACCAATGTTCTGAGATCTGTGCATCAACAGGTGAAAGCAGCTCTCCCAGACCCAGCCAGCGGGCCTCTACATGACCTGCAGCCAGGAGACTGGGTGGTGATAAAAGACTTCAGAAGGAAGAAGTGGCACCAGGCCAGGTGGAGGGGTCCTTTCCAGGTACTACTCACCACGCCCACAGCTGTGCGAGTGGAAGGCCGTGCTTCTTGGGTCCACGCCAGATAAAGATGAGAGACCCACCTCGACCGACGCGCAGGGACGACTAAGTTCTCACGGAGTTTAAAAACTCAGAGAACCACCACTTCAAGGAGCATGTGACGGTAATATCTGCTCCCAACATGCCTCATTCCACAGCAGGCCCTCTTCTTCAGGTGCAGAATCTGAAGAACGACCTCTCAACATGTTTGGTGGGACTGAGTTCTCACCCAGTCCCTGCAGAAACTACCCTGACATGGCTGATGAGATACGCAGGAAGAACTGGTCACACGCAATCTCATTACCTTGGAATAGGGAACAAACTGCAAACTTTTCCGGGATAACACCATCCTCTCGCCTTGGGAGCCGACTGTTATCTGATTGGTAATTGCTTTGTGGGCACTCTGCTCTCCCCCCTGACTGGAGTAGAGTTTGCGCCCTCATTGCTGACTCAAGCTGCCATAGGTCAGTACTTACAGCAATATGTTCCTGATCCTGAACAAGATAATGTATTCCTTCTCTGACAACTTCCTGAGTTTACTGATGGCCCTATATAAAGTATAGGCCTGAATTATGTACCCACCCTGTCACATGGTTGGTGGGAAGACAGACAGTGTTGTAATGTGAAGAGAGTTAAAAGGTTGACATTCCAGGAGTTGTGAAAAGTCTCCATTACATGATGGGTTTTTATTTTTTATCTTTCTTTTCTTTCAGACTTTCTCTTGATAGTAGTAATTTTATATGTTAAATAATCAGTAGTACATTATAGTGAAAATTATTTTTATAATCAATTATATTCTATCCTGTTACTATATTCACTATGATTTCATTTTTTATATATTTATTTTTCCTATGTTGATTCTTATAATTAATCAAAGATGGATGATGTGCGATATTTTCTGATATCCGGAAGCGACGCTTGATTGCCCTAAGGGGGGTCGGAGGAATTATTTTTTCCGGAACTGATTGGGTTTTCTGTCTCTGTGCTAATTTTGTCCCATATAAGTCCTGAATCTGCCGGTTTTTCAATTCCCCCTGGATTATTGGAGTATTGTACATATCCACACGAGATTATTGTATTTGGTCTGTATAATCATGTAATCATTTATGATGTTATTAAAATGAATCGCTTACTAATTGATTGAGTACATTAGGTAGATTGTAACAGAAAATTGTTTGTTATCATGAAATGATAAAAGGAGGGAAATGTGAAGGAATTTTCTGTTTTACAATGTGTGTGTATTAACATAGAGACAATCACATGATTATCATTAAGCATCTAATATAGTAGATCAATTATATTGAGTTAAGTAATTAAACAATGTATTCTATGTGAACACTGAGTAGGCTTTAAGCAGGCCTGCTGTGGTTCACTCCCTCTGTGTCTCTCCTTCACAATCTGCAGAGACAGGCAGTCTGTGAGATGGATGTTTTCGTTACTTGGTTTGAAGGTTAGAGGTTATTGAAAGACTAAACACCAAGAAATGGATACCCTTGTATCTGTATGTTTAGAAACCGCCCCTTGTGGCAAATCAGTAAAGCAATGGTAGATTGTGTATAAATCTCCTCTGTATTCTGTTTTCAAGTTAGAGAGATTCTGGTAAGACTCTCTCTCATTCTGAGTTTATCTCTAAATAAACTGAAATTATTTTTCTTATTCTATTACATGGTTTTGTTGTGGTTCTGTTTGGACAGACTTGCTCACTGTGAGTTGAAAGGGAAAAATCCACGACAGCTACCCATCACCTGAAGCTTGACAAGACAGAGCTCCTCTTCATGCCGTACAAGACCTCCCCACTACATGACCTCTCCATCACCGTTGACGGGACCGTGGTGGCTGCCTCCCGCTCTGCAAGGAACCTGGGGGTGGTCCTGGACTTCAAAGAGCACATCAGGGCGACGGCTCGGTCCTGCAGGTTCCTCCTGTACAACATCAGGAGGATTCGACCGTACCTGACCACCTACTCCACCCAGCTTCTTGTCCAGACCATGGTCACCTCACGCCTGGACTACTGCAACTCCCTGCTCGCAAGCCTACCGGCCTGCACCATTCTGCCTCTTCAACTGATCCAGAATGCAGCTGCCCGGCTTGTGTTCAACCTCCCGAAATTTTCCCATGTAACCCCCCTGCTGAGGTCACTCCACTGGCTGCCAGTTGCAGCTAGGATCAGGTTCAAAGTTCTGACCCTGGCCTACACTGCAGCCAATAGGACAGGCCCCGCCTACCTGCAGGACTTAATCCAGAACTATGTTCCTGCTCGACCACTTCGCTCTTCTACAGCAGGGCGACTGGCACTTCCCCCCCTCCGTGTCAAAGGCTCTCGCTCGTCCCGACTGCGGAGTTTTTCCACCTTAGCTCCTCAGTAGTGGAATGAACTTCCCATTCCCCTACGTTCTACTCCAACCCTGCCTGCAACCTAGGAATATCAGTTCCCTGTGTTTACTAGTTCCCTGTGTTTTCCTGTCTGTTTCTTATAGTTTATAATAGTATTTAGAATAGAAGTGTAGTATTGCTGATTTACCCACAGCTTACTGTGAACTACAGTCAACGTTCATTACTAGGGATAGCTGCTACCTTATGGGAAGGATGTGCTTTGTCTTGTCTGTTCTGTAGTGATCTTGATGATGTCTCTGTATGCACTTATTGTACGTCGCTTTGGATAAAAGCATCTGATAAATGAATGTAATGTAATGTAATGACCAATACCATTCATTACCTACCGTACAGAATCCAACGCAGATTTCGGTGCCACTTTAAAATACAATGCACAAGCTTCCGATTGCTAACGTTATTTAACGACGGCTCAGTCAGTGACTGCATGTAGCCTACTGTTAGCAAGCCAGCTAACGTTAAACTCAATTTTCGTTAAACTATCTAAAGTTAAAGTTAAAAACCGTACTCCCTGGTACAATGACACTACCCGTTCCCTGAAGCAGTCCACAAGAAAACTGGAGCGAAAATTGCGGTCAGCTAAACTAGAAGTATTTCATCTTGCATGGAAAGATAGCCTCCTCAAGTACAAGCAAACTCTTGCATCTGGTAGATCTGCCTTTTTCTCTAAATTAATTGAATAAAAGAAACGCAACCCAAAATCTTTGTTTAGCACTGTGGACAATTTGACTAAAAAACCATCATCAGAATTTTCAACTTACCCCTTTGTTTACAGCAGTAATGATTTCAATCAGAAGATTGGAGCTATCAGAGACCAGATCTCCAAATTGCGTCCTCCTCTAGGCATCTTCCCATAATCAATGAAGTCCAGATTGTGGTCAACACAGGAAGATGTATCAACAGTGGCACTAAACTGTTTTATGCCAATTGACATGGAGGAGCTGTCTAAACTGGTTATGTCCTCAAATCGACTACCTGTCTACCCGACCCAATCCCAATTAAATAACTTTTCCCCGTACTAGGCCAGCATATGTTAAAACATCCTTACTAGCAGGATATGTACCAGAGTCACTAAAAATGCCGGTTATTAAGCCATTACTGAAGAAACCAAACTGGAAAACTATAGACCCATTTCAAATCTTCCATTTCTATCAAAAATACTAGAGAAAGCTGTTGTGAAGCAACTTAGTGCATACCTTAGCTCAAACCATATCCAGTAAATATTCCAGTCAGGATTTAGACCTTACCATAGCACTGAAACGGCACTTGTTAAAGTTATTAATGATTTACTATTATCAGCTGACTGAAACTCTGTGTCTGTTCTTGTACTACTTGTCCTAAGTGCAGCCTTTGATACAATAGATCATGAGATTTCAGTGACCAGACTCCAGGGCTGTGTTGGACTTAATGGCTAAGCACTTGCATGGTTCAGATCATACTTATACAATAGGAAGCAGTTTGTTAGGGCTGTTTCACACCTGCCATGTTTGGTTCGATTGAATCGAACTCTGGTTCATTTTCCCCCTTGCTGTGGTTCGTTCGGGCAGGTGTGAACACAGCAATCGTATTCGGGTGCGCACCAAAAGCGGACCAAACAAGCGGACCGAGACCTTGTTGAAAATATGGTCTCGCAGTTGTCTCTCGATTGTGAAATCACAGCAAAATTACTTGTGGTGCATTGTCTGCTCTTCTACTTCCCGGAGTTTCTTTCAAATTTCCCGCGTTGAAATTCTGACCAATTGGAGAGCAGTTCAGGAACTACGTTATTGTTCCCGCCCCAGACACATCTGACCAATGAGTGAAATGAACGTTCTCACGTGGCTTGTGCGGCTGCATTTTGGTTCGCTTCACAAACTCATAAACTGATTCGGACCAGAGAAAACGAAACAATGTATAATTCTCGCATCTGGTGCGAACCAAGGAAGCGGACTAGAAGTGGACTATCAGGTGTGAAACGGTCCTTAAATTTAATTAAGTATCCAGTTACTCAGTCATGAAATATGGTATTCCACAAGGATTAGTGCTAGGTCCAGTACTCTTTTCATTATATATGCTACCCCTTGGTGATATTATTCGGGCACATGGGGTAGATTTTCACTGCTATGCGGACGATACTGTTACACTCTCCGTTCCTCCCAGTCCCCGTCCCCGTTTGTTCTCCTTGTTTTACCCTTTTCCTCACGTTTCTTGTTTTGTTTTCATGTTTCCTGTTTGTCTTCCTCGTGCTGCAGGCTGGGCGTGGTTTCCCTCTTTGTGTCTATCACATTCCTTTCCCCCGCTTGCATTCCTCATGCTCTCTTCTCTGTTAATCACTCTCGCATACATTCTCACGCTGCACGCATTCATTATCTCATTAAATCTCATATATATTCTTCCGGTCTTCGTTGTCTTGTGCCAGTTCGTTAAGTCTTTTGTCTATTGTCTTGTCTAAGTCTCGTATCTAAAATCTGCCTTCCTTTGTCTTGCTTAAGCTACTGTCTAGTCTTGCCTTGCCTAGCTAATTAACGCTACTTAGTTTGTTCATGCCTTGCTGTATCTAACGTCTTGTTCTGCTCTGCTTGTCTGCCAGCCTGCAGCTAATCCTAGCTCCACTCCACGCAGCCCTGTCTCCCGCATCCCGCTCCTCCTCTGCAACACCAACCCAGGATTCAGCCACCATCCAGCCCCTTGCCTACTCCCACTCCCGTTCTACCCCTGTTCGTGCCATTCCAGGATCCAGTCCCTACCCTTATCTCTCCCTATACTTCTGGAGTTGTTTGAACGAAGTAATAAATTATTGGAATTATTGGATTTCTGTCTCAGAGTCGTGCATTTGAGTCCAGTCCCCTCTCGGATCCTTAACAGATACACAGATATACGTTTCCATGAAACCTGGCGAAGCACTACCACTTTCTCAATTAGAGGCTTGTATTGCAGATATTAAAGCTTGGATGCTTTCTAATTTCCTGCTCCTAAACTCAGAGAAGACTGAAATGCTGGTTCTAGGTTCAAAAAAACAAAGGGAGAAATTGTGTACATCTACTTTAAATGTTGATTGTTTAGTTGTTCCAAATTCAGCTGTGAAAGACCTAGGTGTTACTATAGACCCAGATCTAATTTGTAGCGCACACATAAAAAATATATCTAGAGTAGCTTTCTTTCAGTTAAGGAACATAGCTAAAATGAGGCACTTCCTATTAGAAGGGGACACAGAGAAATTGATCCATGCTTTTGTTATGTCTAGGCTAGTTTACTGTAATGCCCTGCTATCTGGCTGCCCTAAATCCTTGTTAAATAATCTCCAGCTTGTGCAGAATGCAGTCGCTCACATTTTGACTAGAACTAAGAAGTATGAGCATATTACCCCAGTGCTAGTATCGCTTCATTGGCTACCAATTAAGTATAGGATAGACTTTAAGGTTTTGCTTCTGATCTTTAAAGCTTTAAATGGACTTGCGCCAGTGTATGTAATCTGCTTTTACCATATAAGACAAAAAGATTTCTTCGTTCCCAAGACGCAGGCTATTTAGTTGTCCCTAAAATATCTAAAAACTTGACGGGTGGTAGAGCTTTCTCCTATAGAGTGCCACTACTGTGGAACATCCTACCAAAATGTATAAGGGAGTCAGACACAGTCTCTAGATTAGAAACGCACCTTTCTGATCAGGCTTATAACGGGTTGTAGTCTGGAGACAGGACAAGAGAAGCCTTTAACCATAGAGTAATGTGGGGTGGCATCCTTTCCTTACTGTCACCTGTCAACAGCTGTGACCCCATCTTCCTGGGCTGGCTCTTGATAGGTGGGTAGGATTGTTTTCCCTCTCATGACTGGATGGATTCTCAAACTCTGTCTTCATAGCTATGTAGCTATAGATTACTCCTGGCGGGGCACTTGTCCAACCCGCCTTCCCCCCCAGTTGGTGCTCCTGCTGCTCTATTACACTTTCCACTAACTGTTTTCTCTCACTCTTTCTTCTACATTCTTATGCCCCGCATCTCAAGAGTGGCTGTCAACTGGACCCCCTCACCGCTGCTTCCTCTCCGTCACCGCTGCCGCTGCTCCCGCCGCCATTGGCACCCGGTTCCCCACCATCATTGCCGCCACATCTGGACTGTCATCTGGCTGCTGCTAATTTTATTAACATGTACATTGACTGTTTTGACCATGCTGGTCATTAAGCCTTAGACCCTGAGCCGACCAGAGGAGGATGGGTTCCCACCTTGAGTCTGGTTCCTCCCAAGGTTTCTTCCCATCTAAAACAGGGAGTTTTTCCTTGCCACTGTTGCCATTGGCTTGCTCTTGTGGGGGTTTAGGCTGAGTTTTTTCTGTGAAGCACATTGTGACAACTAGTTGTGAAATGCGCTATATAAATAAATATTGATTTGATTTAAAGTGTGGCTGTGTTTCAATTATTCAGATAAATGCTTAAAAACAGTAGCTTGTAAAGGGGGGGAACACGTCAATTATGTTGCATTAGGTGACCTATAGGATACATTGGAAAGCATGCAGGGATGCACTGTCTTCGACTGCTTTAAAAGTACAGGCTAAGAAGGCCGTCGCGGTAGTACAGCGGTAAAAGCGCCGACTTTCAGTCGGTGCGATTGTGCTCCGAGGATCGGGGTTTGTGCCAGATCCGAGCATGGCTGGCGCCCTGTGGGAGCAGCAATTGGCGGCTGCTTCCGGGTGGGGGGAGGGGCTCGGAGATAATCGCTGCACGCATAGCGGCCCTGGGCGAGCTGGAATCACGGTCAGGAGCTCGGAGGAGTCGCGCCCTGAAGAGGACGTGGCGCCCTCCTGTCCTACCGCTGGCTGACGGGGTTGTGTAGCGGTGATTCTCTAGCGGTTGCTACATGGGGGGAATTGAATTAGAATAGGGGTTCAATTGGCTACTAAATTGGGAGAAAATGGGGAAAAATCAGAAACAAAAAATTAAAAAAGTACAGGCTAAGTATAATTTAAACAGTTAAGATGTAATCACTATATTACATATATGTTACATTTATTTGCCTTTGTAAAAAATATGTTCTTTAATATTGTCGTTTGCTCTTTATTTCTTCGGTTTTTCGGAGCGAAAGTGTAGGCAGGAGATGGGAGGGGTGCTCTTGTGATTCCGGGTCAGTTAGCCAATCAATGCTGTAGGATATCTAATATTCCCCCCCTTCTCTCTATCTCTGTCGCCCTCTGTCTCTCTCTCACTCTCACCCCCCCCAACATCAAAGATAAGCCAGTCTTTGTCAATAAATGACCCCTCTCGCCCCCTCCCCCACACCTTAACCCAATCAGGGCTTGGATCCCCTCCCTGTCAAGGTATTTTATAGTTGCACCGCAGAAAAAGATTTTAGTCAGTTTGGAGTTTGTTGGTGAAGAAGTCATTCTTTTTGGTTCCTCATGCATTTCCTTTTGTTCCTGTTCAGCTTATCTCTCTCTTTACTGGTATTTCCTAATTAATGTCTGGTTTAATGCCTTCACTTTTGTGAATTATAAGTAGTCCTTCGTGAATGTATGATTCCCAGTCATTATTCTAATTGAATGTTTTCATTTAATAAAATTACTTAATCTCAAGACCCGATTTAGACTTTGTTTTGGCTTGTTGGTTGATCCACCAGGTTACTGTTCGACTTACCTATCAAAGAATTCGGTGATTTAATTGATGATTGTCATTTTTAATAATAATAATTTAATTAAATCACATAAAGCTTATTTTGAATGTAGGTTAAGTGAGGGGTTCTAGCACGCAATATCGCTTGTGTTCAGTATTCAGAGTGCTGAACATTTTAACAAGGGCATTGACTGTTGGAACCGCTGGATTCAGAAAATACACATTTTACCTAGTCCTCGCTTACCCGACAATGCAGAGCATGTGAAAAAAACCTGAACCGCCTACCCAAAACGGGCTGTTCAGCTGGAATGGTAAAAAACTCACTGGATTTATAGTTTTTAAAAATATATTGCAAAACTTTTCCCCTTAAAAAACCTTATCAACATGTTTGGTAGACCTTGTAGAATAATATAAAATTGACAAAAAATAGGACCTGGGACCTTTAATTGTGCATTCCACTATGCAAGACTATGTTCATTCAAGGTGCAGTGCCACAGGTGGGAGAAAATTGAGCGAAGTAGACGTCTGTAAATCACAATATCTAGCTCCCATCATGATCAATCATCGTCAATATACGATACTATTGTCATATCGCCCAGCCCTAGTTTGAACACGCTAAAGTTTTGTTTGGGACTCATTTACGGTGAGCCAAATTTATTTTTTACGTGTGGCAGACGTCACAGTATTTAACAGAAATTCACATATTTACACAAAGATATGAATTTTGAAATTTAAGTGAATGGTAGATTTGATCTTCGGGAATGCGATTCTGATAACTCAATTTTGACCAAATGTTTCTCACTTCTCCTGTGAAATGGCCGTGTGTGAGACATGCAACTCAACCTCGCGTCGGGTCACACATGATTAAAAATGAAACATTGAATTGTACATTTATCGTTGTGCCTATCGTTACAACAATAATACTATTATTACTTTATTGTAACAACTCATATTTCTGAAGACAAAGAAACATACTGCCAATATCATCGACAATATGTGACCAAATGGGACATATCCTTTCATTAAGATGAAAAGCTACGCATTTCAGCATTTTAGTTCAAACTTGAACATGAACATGACCTTGACAACTTTATTTGCCTAACATTAAATAATAATTATAAATATAGCTGCGAGCAGCATAAGCAGCATTTGTCAAACACATGGTGGACAATTCAAGACAAAGTTGACCCAAAAAGCAATATATATCTATGTTTCTAATCAGGGTTTTTGTTGCAAGTTTGAAATCTCTGCAAGGGAACAGTGAAATTTTGGATCTTTATAGTGCCACCACTTGGTTTGATTGGGCCATGCCTTTGTAACTGGAGTCTTGTTCTAACTCTCAATCACCTCACCAAGTTTCAGAACTTTATGTCAAAACATTTTAGAATTATTAGCATTTATGTGATAAGCCACGCCCACTGCTAATTAATTGGATTGTCATTCGGCCATTTTTTGACCTAGGCCCATATAATGCCCATATGAAGGCATGTGAGCTGAGTCACCCAACCGAGTTTAGTGCAAATTTTCTAGGAGTAGCATTTTAGGTGTTTGTAAGACGATTCAAAATTTCAGAAAATTCTATATATCCATATTTCCTTGATTGACATTTGTTCAGTGTGCCATATCAGTTTCAACTCTCTATGCCAAACAGTGCAGGAGCTATGATTGTTTAATTATTGCAATTTCAACTGACTATTATAGCTACAAAATTTGGTGAGGGCTTGTGGGATGATATATAACTATATGCCAAGTTTCATAAGGATCAGCCAAGTGGATAACGAAGAACACAGAAAAGTAATAGATGAGTAAATTTAAACCAAAAAGGCAGCCAATTAAAGATGGCGCCGACCCATGTCTATAATTCCTAATGAGGGCTTTTGTCACTGAAGCAAGTTTGAAATCCCTGCAAAGGAACAGTGATTTTTAATAAATCTCGCCACCACATGGCTGAAGTGGGTTAAAACTTCTCAATGTCTGTACTTGTCTGTACTTGTGAACTAGTGTGACGTAATATTTAACGGCTAAGTTCTGTTCCAAGAATGCACCCTCCGATGCACCCTCGCCCAACAGAGTTGCCAGACTGGGGGATTTTCCCCTAAATGTAGGGGATTTTAAAAAAAATATTTTATTTTAATTTATAGTATTAGAGTAAACATGTATAGCAGTCAATGACATATGGGGGATTTTAAAAGGAGAAATGGGTGACAAATTGGATGGGAGTCAATTGAAGATGGGGGTTTTCAGAATTTTTTTGGGAGGGGAATTAATTCAGGCATCTGGCATCATTGATGAGAACGGACTTGGATATCCCGTCATTCATTGTGTGATGGCAGACGAGACAGCACCATAGGAACAAGCTTACAACTAGGCTACATTTTTAGTTCTCATTTCATCAATAAATGTGACTACAATCTCTAATCATTTCTAAGAATGAAAATTAGGTGAGAAATGTGTCTTACAATAGCTGGATTTTTCCACATTTTAAACATATTTGTATAAATAAAAAAGTTATGCATTAGGCTACAGTCAACTAATAGTTAATAGTTTTATGTCAAAAGCACAAGACTGTATCATGATGATTAGTTAAAGCTGTTAACTATCTTATGTTGTAAGAGCAATAAACAAGTAATATGCCAAGCTAGCTTTGTAACAAAGAACCCGTAAATTCCAAAGATGCCATCTCCTGGAGCGCAGTAGGAATGACGCGGCAAAACAGGATTAAATAATGTAGGCATTTATGTGATCATATGAAACAGTCAAATGTGAACAGAAGAAAATGTGTTATAGTTTTTATTTATTTTTAAAAATACAGTATAACCTTAACCTTGGCTACTAGCACTTTGTATAGGCCTGATTCCATTGGAATGTTGCTGTAGCCTACAGGATTCCACGACCCAACAGAGACCAAATTTGGGTCGCAAACCAATTTGTGCACCGCTGCTTCAGAGAGCGCCATTTATAGCCTGTTTGAGATGCAATGCATGCTTGTGACATTTGGGCTGTGGTTTTGCTACCACTACAAACCATAGACTGTAGAAAATAGCTAAAAACCAGGGAGCAACTTTTCCTGACAGTCTCCCCGCACCTGGTGTATAACATAGGCGGAGGATGAACCAACTGCAGGGTAAGGCTAGGAGGGGGAGGTGCGCGAGCAGCAAAAATGTTTTTTCAAATTAATTTCACCATAAATACAGTTCTTTCAGTACAAAGAGCCCATGTAGGCTTTGCTTGTAAAGTACCAGTAGCAGGGGCATAGCGGACGCGGAGTATGCGGGGGACATGTCCCTCGCACTTGCAGTACTTGGCCATTCTGTCCCCTGCACATTACCACAATCCAAGGCCAATTTTGTGACGATACAAGTCCTGTTGAACTTGTCCAAAATTGAAATTGTAGAGAGAAAAAAACGTCATGTAGGCTACTTTTACTTTGAAAGGCATGCTGCGAGAGCGCAGTCAACTAGTATCTGATGGCCAATCACAATGCTTGGAATGCTACGTTGTCCTCTGCCCATAGCTTTAGATTGTAGATGAGAGTGTTCTGCCCAGAGAAAAAGCGGTCTGGCTAGAACTCCGGTGGGATCCATCATCTGAGTGTTTTGGTGACAATGGTGAGCTGCGTAGCCTACTCCGAAGCAGGGGCGTTTCAAGGACCTGAAAATATCCGGGGCTTAGCACAATACATCTGCGGCTTTCCTCAGACTTTGTAAGGGGGTCCGGGGGCATTCTGGTCTTTCTTCCTGGTCCATTCTGGTGTTTCCTCTATTTCTGTCCGGACAACTCACGTATTTAAATGACATGTTTAATGAATGAATGTGCTGCATAATTATTTTAGTTTGGCGGTGAATGGATCTGCTTTAGTACTGCTCCGGAGCAAGGGCATCTCCCCCCGCTAAACAGGAGATGACCAGAAACCCCCCATACTAAAGCAGATCCAAATAACAGGTGAATGCAGGGGTGGTGGAGGGTGACAGCAAATTTCTTTTAACACAAGCCGTAAGCAATTGGTAGCGGCTCCAGTGAGAGGTTCTCCGACAGAACTTGCTCTGCGAACTCGTTCGCGATGCTCATTTCTGTCAGGACAACTCACGTATTTAAATGACATGTTTAATGAATGAATGTGCTGCATAATTATTTTAGTTTGGCTGTGAATGGATCTGTTTTAGTACTGCTCCGGAGCACCAGAAACCCCCAACAGCCCCCCAACAGCAGATCAACCAGTACCCAACCTCGCCTGCTGTCTCCTGAGATCAGGAAGATCATATCAATATCCCTCCAGCATGGAGCTAGAACACAGCTGTGATCTTGTACCAGACATTGGGCATACTACATTATGTGACAGTAGACTTTGTGTACAGCAGAGCACCTGCTGTCTCCTGAAGATCAGAAAGACCATAACGATATCCCTCCGACAAGGAGACAGAACACGGCTGTGATCTTGGATCAGACATTGGCCATACGAACATTGTGTAACAGTAGACTATGTGTACAGCAGAGCACCTGCTGTTTCCTGAAGATCAGGAAGACCATATCGATATCCCTCCAGCACAGAGACCGAACACAGCTGTGTTCTTGGATCAGACATTAGCCATACTACGCAATGTGACACCTAAGTAGGCTATGTGTAGCCTGGCCGCCCTGGCCATGTGGCTTATACTATCTAGTGAGAAAAGCTATGTGTAACAACAGGGCACCTGTTGCTTCCTGAAGATCAGGAAGTCCTGAATTGATATCCCCATTAACCACTGCACAAGAAACCTGATGACAGCGGGATTGAAAAAGGACATAGTCATTTTTAGTCAGTACCCAGCAACCATCATATTTAATTTATTATTATTATTATTATTATATACTGTATATTTTTTAAGCAAGTATCAAATGTCAACAGCACAGATGACAGAATTTCGCACAGAACCCACTGGACGAGCCATTGCCGGCATCGTTCAGGAACAGAGGCTTATGAGGGGTTGTGGTCATAGCGACACTCACATTGGATATCGGTAGCAAATCCCCCCCCAAAAGTCTTACCCGGATATGTTATGTGACTAGTGGAGCATCCACTATACAACTTGGGCAATACCCCACTCGCTTCAAGAGACGATGCGACAAAATGCAATGCTAAAAAAAACCTAGTCATTCTAATTTTCACGTGAACCTTGCGATTTGAAGCCAGGCCACTGTGGCCATATGGAATACCATCAGAAGCAAGCTATTCGTGTCAACTTGCCATAAGGATTTGATTACCATTACAATGCTTAGCCATTTGAATTATTTGCCATTAGAAATGGTTTGCCTTTAGAAAAATGCAATAAGCCCAACATTCCATCCGATATACATAGCCTATAAAGCAGAATAAGCCTTGCTGTAAGAAATTAACCCAGAGATCCAGCAATATGCAATATCCAGCAATCCATCAGATATGCAAAGTGAAGTGGCAAGGTGAAACTTAATTGCAGCAGCTTTATGATGCATGAGAGCTCCTGAGCCTTTGAGCATGATAAAGGTTTGTTTTCTTAAAGCTATAAGATCTAGGCATAATCTAATACTCAGTCTTCCCAAGTTTTTAAAATTTAGCACATTTCGATTTGTTCCCCTCATCAAGTATTATCTTATGTTTTTATTCACATATGTAGAGCTTCACATTTAATTTGCCACGTTCCCACCCACTTGAATTGTTTTAAGGACTGTTACTATTTTAGTTTTTTATTTATTTTATTTATCTCAGGAAAAAAATCAAGTTTAGCTGAGAGAGGATGTAGGTTACGGTTAGCCAATTAATAATGGAAGCAGACTCTTATGACAGTTAGGTTTTGCTCCTGAGAGGGCGAAAAACCAAATAAAAACCTCCTGTCAGCAAGAAGGTGGCCAAATTAGCTAACTCCTGCTAGTCGAGCGCTTAACGGAGGAAAAAGTGGAGAATTCCCTCTCTGCCCCTTAGCGGCAACAAAGATTTTTACCTTAGGAGCGAATCAGTCTAACCGGTTTGATATGAATTTTAGAACTGTAACTAATATTGATTACAAACTGAAGCACAATGTTATCCTCCTCCGTACTTTCCAAACGCTAACAACTCTGCCACCAACTCTACCTCCAAAAGAAAAAGGCACGCGCAGAGCAGCAGTTGAAGTAGCACCTATGCAGAGTGACTTGCGGAAAACCAGGCCCATGGTAGCATTGACTTGCGTTGAAATAGCCTGAAAGACTTATACAGGATGGCGGCACGGTGGTGCAGTGGTTAGCACTGTCGCCTCACAGCAAGAAGGTCCTGAGTTCGAATCCCGGCCAAGGGCCTTTCTGTGCGGAGTTTGCCTGTTCTCCCCGTGTCTGCGTGGGTTTCCTCCGGGTACTCCGGTTTCCTCCCACAGTCCAAAGACATGCAGGCTATGGAAACTGTAAATTGCCCGTAGGTATGAGTGTGTGAGTGAATGGTGTGTGTGCTCTGTGATGGATTGGCGGCCTGTCTAGGGTGTATTCCTGGCTCTCGCCCAATGCATCCTAGGATAGGCTCCAGCGCCCCCTGCGACCCTGATCAGGAATAAGCGGGTTAGATAATGGATGGATGGATGGACTTATACAGGAGCAAACAGCGCTGGCAGCAGGCAGGAAGTGAGCGTCAAAATTAAGTCCGGTTTTCCCCCCATGCTTTTAGAGTGTAAACTACGCACCAGCGGTTGCAGTTGCAGTTGCAGTGCATACACTAATGCAGCCTCCAAATGCATATAACACGCACACAAATGCCGCTTTTAGCTTCTGAACACACTAGCGGCAGAGAGCACTGGCCATACTTATTTACAAGAATAAATGCAAGCTCCTTATTGTTAATAAATCTTGCACATCAAATTCTTGCACATCAAATTCTACATTCTACATTTGTTTTGCAAGAAGGCAGCATTTTTATTCTGACTCCAGCCATTATGTAATGCTGCTTTTGCTTTAGCTGTATTGAGCACGCATTGAGAAATACAAAATGCGAAAACGATTCCTGCAGTAATGCAGCGTTTACATTTAGCCAGTGCGCATGCTCTGGTTCCAAAAAGCACCATAGTCTAATATGGCAGCCTCCATGAATTGGCTTCAATGAGCAGCTCCCATAGGAATCCACGGAACCGGCAAGCCGTCTCCAGTTCGTATACATCTCGATGATACAGCTACCATGTGAATTAAATATTTTTGTAATGGTGGCGTGACGTGTGAGGTAGGAGGGGCCAAACGCAGCAAGCGGGATTCATTAAGCACTAGGCCACTAGAACGGGAAACCCCGTAATTAAGGGAAGGAGACAAGACAGGGAACACATGTACCAAAGCTACTAACCAGCTCACTGTCACACACCAATGAGTAGAAGCGCAAACGCCAGGTTTCTCAGTAAGAAAACCAAACAAGGCTAATGGAACAAAGAACTGCTACCCTATACTTCTACGAGCTAAGTAACTCAGTAAAAGCGTGAACGCCCGATCTCCCAGGAGAGAGAAACATTTTACAGGGGAATAGAGCAGAGATCTGCGGTCCCATACCTCTACGAGCAAAGTAACTAAAGAGCCAGCAATAATAAACGCCCTGCCTCAGTAATGAGGCGTTAGAATAGGCGAGTAGCATAAATGGTACAAATAAAACACACAGCCAACAAACCCTGCAAAATAATACTCTCAGACTCGCAGTCACACACAAATATGTCCACAACATCGCCCAGTCTTCCCTATAGGAAGACATGTACCGAAGGTGTGAAGGAATTTTCTGTTTTACAATGTGTGTGTATTAACATAGAGACAATCACATGATTATCATTAAGCATCTAATATAGTAGATCAATTATATTGAGTTAAGTAATTAAACAATGTATTCTCTGTGAACACCTGCTGTGGTTCACTCCCTCTGTGTCTCTCCTTCACAATCTTCAGAGACAGGCAGTCTGTGAGATGGATGTTTTCGTTACTTGGTTTGAAGGTTAGAGGTTATTGGAAGACTAAACACCAAGAAATGGATACCCTTGTCTCTGTATGTTTAGAAACCGCCCCTTGTGGCAAATCAGTAAAGCAATGATAGATTGTGTATAAATCTCCTCTGTATTCTGTTTTCAAGTTAGAGAGATTCTGGTAAGACTCTCTCTCATTCTGAGTTTATCTCCAAATAAACTGAAATTATTTTTCTTATTCTATTACATGGTTTTGTTGTGGTTCTGTTTGGACAGACTTGCTCACTGTGGGTTGAAAGGGAAAAATCCACGACAAAGGTCGAAACAGAACTACAGTTCCGAACAAAATCGCCAAAAGCTCCATGTACGGAGACAGGTACTGAAAAGAACAAACAGGACAGGCTGCACCGGATATTTACCGGCTAAATGACTAACGCAAGCTTAGTAGAAAATAAACGCCCTGCCTCTCCGTAAAGAGGAATGTAACGAGGCGACAGAAACAGAGATCCAATGTTCCATGGCTACTTCCATAAGCTCGTAGTCACACGTAGAAAACATAAAGGGGCCATACCACCGTCCCATACCTTTACTAGCAAAATGACTAACACAAGCTTAGTAGAAAATACACGCCCTAGCCTCTCAGTAAAGGGGAATGTAACGAGGTGAAAGGGATAGAGAGCTAACGTTCCAAGGCTACTTTCAGAGACTCGCAGTCACACACAAACATGTCCACAACATCGCCCAGTCTTCCCTATAGGAAGACATGCACCGAATGACGAAACAGAACTACAGTTCCGAACAAAATCGCCAAAACTCCATGCATGGAGACAGGCACCGAAGGACGAACAGGACAGGTGCACCGGACATTTACCGGCTAAAAGACCAATGCGAGCTCAATAGAAAATACACGCCCTGCCTCTCAGAATAAATAAAGCGCTACCTGTCAGTACGATAAAAACACCCGGTCTCTTAGTAAGAAATGACTATACAAATACACCCACAAGCAAACAAAGACTCCTCTCACTTTCATGGAAGAAAGCAGACAGAGAGAGGAGGAAGAGACAGAAAAGGCAAAAGGGTCTAGGCAACGGAAGAAAGGAAAGACCAGGAAGCGGAGACAGAAAAGAGCCAGGGTGGAAAAGTCCTAATATATCCACAAAGGCAAGTCCCGCATTACTCCAATAAAACACTCTGGAGCAAAAATGGTCTCCTAAAAAAACCTAGACCTAATCGTACTGGCTAAGCAATCAAAGGGCAAAATAATACCACACACAAAATAGGGCAAATAATGCCAGACAATACAAATTAATATCAAAAGCCCAGAACGGAGGAAAACATGGGCTTAAATAGCTCCAAGGTAACCACGCACAGGTGTGATGCTGAGAGAAACTCCGCAATCAAGACGGGGCGGAGCAAACATCCACTAAAAGGGCAGCGTCCTCGCGTAACTACCAAGGAAACAGGGTAACAAACCATGACAATTTTAGATTTGACAAGATATACAACTGGCGCTTTGCCCTATTGTTTTTATTTGTTGCACAAAGGGAAGTGATCAGGCATGCAAAGTAGTGTTTTCAGTTAGCTTAGCAACTGAAGTTACATAACGTAGCCTATGCTTAGAGTGTGCGCATCAGACCGGCGCTAAAAACTCAATTGACCTCCGGTCATTCAACAAATGCCTGTAGTCTGTCTAATAAATTGCAACTGCGGATGTTCCAGCCCAAAGTTGGAACTCTTGCTCCCCCGACCATTTTTGGTGTGAACACAGCATAATTGTTTAGCCGTCTGATGGTAAATGGGGGTATGCAGCTTTAACGAGGATTCATGTGTAGTGTAGCTTTTTAAGAGATCCTGATTGGTCTGTGTGAGTGAGGGCAGGCATGGACATGATGGAAGGAAAACAAACAGTCAAAAACAAAGTTAGTTAGCGTGTGAGTGTGTTTTGCGGTTGTTTTTAAGGTCTCTCCCTCTAAAATGTAAGCTGTACAATGTTCATTGGTGTAAATAAAGAGCCACATGAACGAAACCTGCGTCCTTGCCATTTGTATGGGACCGTAACATTGATAATTTGGACATTACCACGAAGCTGTGAGCTCGCAGCTCGGTCCTGGAACCGGAAAATAGCAGCCATTAGCAACTACGGTTCTCCCGTGTCTCCAACTACGGCTCGGAGGTTAGACGGGAAAAGTTGACATGTATTTCTGTGCAAGGTAGGCTGCCAGAGAATGCATAGCATTACATAAGCATAAGCACATAAGCATATGACAGTAAATCAGCTAACGAGTAACGTTAGCCTAGCTAATCGACCAACAACCACGATGTAACTTTACCAAAGTCCTGTTTTACTGGAGGGTGTCAGCAAAGCACAGTAGCCCATGTAAACACATACAATGAATGTTTAAAGCAGATGAGCTCCCGAGGGCTCATGTAAAACGTTAGCATGCTGACGGGCGTATTTGGCTACTATCAAAATGATAGCAACAACCGGTTGGAAATTTTTGAATACAAAACACATTGAAGCAACCGAGCTAAGGGGATAATAAAGACACGGATGGTCCGCACGTCTTAAATGGTCATACTGAATTTGGCGTCAATTTAGCTTTACATGACATAGGAATCCGCTTCTAGTAAACTCAAAGAAGACATCCGCCTTAATGAAAGCATAGGACGCCAGTCACCCAGCAGAGCTTGCAGCCAGAAACAAGCTTGAATATCCAAGAAAAAAACAACCGTGCAAAACATTTTAAGCAGGGCAAGCCTAGGTTAGTTTAGGCATGGCTAGCAGCAGCAGGGCGTGGCAAATTTATTTTAACGCAAGCCGTAAGCAACAAAGAGCAGCGCATCAGCATTCAAGTAGTACAGAGAGAACTAATTCTTGGCTTAAAAAGGGCGCTCCATTAGAGGTGTGTGCATGTGATTGGTTGAGTATGTGACGCGTAATTGCTAGCCGACCATGGTCGGCTACAGCGAGAGGTTCTCCAATAGAACTTGCTCTGCGAACTCATTCGCAACGCTCATTTCTGTCTTTTTTGTCTAATTTTTTTCATGTCCTGACAAGACATTACATTATAATCAATTCATAGTATTCGATCGCAGACTACATCTTGGTGGCAAACAACAGTGACTGTAATCAAATAGCAGGTGATTATCATTAAATGACAAGCATGGCCAAATGAGCTGTGGCCTTGCACCACATTGTACGGCAAAACACATAATGAGAATAGATTCAAGATGTTTGTCACACCAGTTTCATACTGTGTACAAAACTGGGTGAAAAGCTTCAGCCAGGAGGCTCCAGTAACATAAAGTGATAAAAGTGACAAAGTGGGGGGCAAAAAAGAATCATAACAAAAACAATAGGGTACCAGCAGCTTCGCTGCTCGTTCTCTAATAATCAGTCCCACCAGGATCTTGCAGTTTTTTGTGATTGTTGCGGCCTAAACTACTTGATTTCGTGGCAGCTTTTCTTAAAAGTTTATCAGCCATGCGTTTGTGGGGAAACTAAATAGCGTTTGAGGACCATAGACTGTATAAAAATATGGACAAAGTCACTGTGACGTCACCCATTGCCTTCCCACGGCCTCGTAAAAACCGAATTGAAGCTCCGGAAGTCTTTTTCGCCACCCGTTTGTACAAACTGCATCTGCTCCGTGGAGCCGAAGTGACGTTGTCGGGAGCAGGGTCAACTGGATATGGTCTTCATGGTCCAGGCACAGGATGATTGACAGTTCGGGGTGGAGAAGCAGTTCTGTGGGAGAAGCCCATGACCTGACCAAACCCACCATTTTGCAAAACGAACTCACGGTAAACTTCCTTAAGTTGCTAATGTTTTATAATATAACATTTAATTTTCATCCTCGATTTTACTGTGTCATTTATTCACATTGAATGTGTGGTATTCGTCACATTATCTTCAATTTATATTCAGCTAAATCAGCTAATTTGATTAGCTAGATAGCATAGCCTACCAGCTGAGCTCGGTAGCCAAGCTTGACGCACTGCATCACATACGGACGAACATAGGGTAACGCTATTGCCATCAACTATATTGACGGTCAATCAATCACATTATTTTGACGAGACTACTTTTATTGTAAATGTCCCTAGCGCCGCTAGAAAGGTAGCAAGCTGTCCCCATAGCCTTAATTGAGCAAACCACCACCGTCTTTTTGGCTAACTGCTAATTAACTCAACTGTGACAGAGCAGTCTGTCACGGTTTTACACAGCATGAAACCCCGTTCTGAAAACTTCCAGATAAAGTCGGCATTGTAGGTTAGCGGGTTCACACGCTAGCTAAAGCATAGTAGCCTACATTACATCGTAGCTGGCATTAGCTTTCATCTGCATCATGTAATCTAATCACAAACATTGCAAACAAACGCAGACTCCGTATTCTTTTCCGATAAATTACTGGTTTTATTTTAAACATCTCCGTATTGAGTCAGTACAAACATACCGCTAACACTTATTTATATAAAATATATAAAAATTATCCAGGCGTGGAAATGTCCGGTTAGGGTTCTAGTTGGAGCAGCTGGCTAACGTTAGTAACGTTAGCTAGGCAATCACGGTAGCCAACTAGCCAAATTATATGGCCAGCCAGCAAGGATGACTTTAAGGAAGTCAAATAACTGTTAAATTAAAAGGGCTTGCCATAAGCTATCGTTAGCTTGCTAGCTAAATGTTAAAACAACTTGCCCTGAGCTATCGTTAGCTTGCTAGCTAGCTAACCCAGCATTGCTAAGTGGGAGTATGGCGATTGTGTACGGGAGGGGGTGGAATAGCTAATCGCTGGGCCTGTAATGTAGCTGCAACATCCCCTGCTGTCTCTCATCTCACAAAACAGTATTTTTTTTTCGTAGTATACGCATCATAGCTCACTCCAAAATGAATATGTGATGACAAACATGTTGAAGATGAGCGACAAGGCAGTCAATTTATTATGTTATGAACTGCGTCCACAAAACAACAGCTTGTTCACGGGAGACTACTAAGGGATGTTCTCCATTGACTTAATACAGTGGGTCTTCCTGTGCCAAGCATAGACTGTCTGCTGCCAAGCATAGACTGTCTGCTGCCAGATATGCTTGGATATGGATGAATCACTTTAAGGGTTGTTTCTCCTGACAAATCCTGTCAAGTGACTTTTGTGCTCAAGGAATACTGGCTTAAGCCGCATCCCCAGACCAAAAGGGGGGATGTAGGGACAACAGACTACGTTTCCATTCATTTCACAGGCAACACAATTCACATGTTCAAAATGGACCCCAGTGTGATGTCCGGAGCCAATCCTGTAGCTTGGAAATACGAGTAAGGGTCATAAAACCATAAAACAGAGAAGACTCAAGAATTCCGGTCTGTCTCCCCCGCTTCTTTTTCTCTTCCTCCATAGTGCTGCACACAGCTGCACAAGAGGCAGCACTCAAATTTTGTCTTCCCCTTTTGCTAGCTACACAGCTATAAAGGTGGATCTCCTTTTGCTTTCTCCATTGTACCAGCAACACCGCGGCAGCAGCATCAGAAAGGCCGTGGAGAAAGACGCAAGCGACGTTAGCTATCATTTTATAGCTAATGTGGTAGTACTGTTAACTAACCAAAGCAGGCCTCATGGTTTGCTCATCTATCCTAGCATTTACTAACATTCTTATGTATAGTAACGCTAGATCTGATAGTAACGACTAACCATAACTTGGCTGCTCAAAACCTGAGCTTAGCTTACTCCACGTGATTCCTTTGTTCTCTGAGCACACGTGGCACGCACACATACACACACACACACACACACACACACACCTACACACGCACGCGCACGCGCACACATGTGCATACCCACACAAATCGATGTCTACTTAGTAGAATGTGATATTCCTGTTTTCCTTGTTTAATAAATCTATTTTTGTTAAACCTGGTGTCTGTTTTGATATCATAAGAGGGCTGAGTCAACCTAATCATTAGAACGCAATACCTTCAACCCTTATGAATTATTAGTTATTTGTGCTTTGATGGTAAATTGAAGTAGTAGTAATTATAATCCATAATAATCAAATGAGACTGATTTCATTTTAACCTAATTTAAGAATAATAAGGGTAAACCTCATTATTCCATAGTTATTGCCTATATTTCTGGCATCCCATGTAAGAGTTTATATACGAGGCATATTCCTTACATTGGTGCCCTGGTATGAGCGTTTATAAATATTTCTTACATTTATTGGCGCCCTGTCCGAGGATATTCTCTACATATTTGGTGCCCGCGTGAGGACTCT
The DNA here is from genome assembly GCA_029718625.1 of Synaphobranchus kaupii. NCBI lineage: Eukaryota > Metazoa > Chordata > Actinopteri > Anguilliformes > Synaphobranchidae > Synaphobranchus > Synaphobranchus kaupii. Next base: position 16,594,352 of record CM056382.1, read on the forward strand.
GATGATTCAGAAATCATATTACTAATCATCTTGCTCACTGCTACCAGATTCGTACATATTCTCTACATTTATGGTGCCCGGGTGAAGACTGGTAAGATGAACATGTTTTATTTGTCTATCACCATTTCTGCTAAATGTATATGTAAACACTTTGCATGAGTAATACTCCACATGTAACAATATAGAGGCATGTTCCTTACATTAACCTCTTAATGCCAAACGCCCCCTAGCGGTCACGCCGGCGTGACGGAAATTATTACATTATACATTTCATTAATTTAATAATATATAATAAACTGCTCACCTCAATATTTTGATTAAATATCCTTAAGATATATCCATTCCTTCTGGGAAAGTGGTTTTTAAGCCCAAAACGTCGGGATAAAACTTCGTAAATAACGTTGGAAACTCGGACCTAATTCTCAAACATGTATTGCAGCTTGATGTCACACCATAAACAATGTGCTGGTAAACTGTTCTGCTTAATTGTATTTCACAAAACTTTGGTTTGAAAAATCATTATACCTTTAGGCTTCAAGAAAAAATACTTTAAAACTTTCATACGGCTGTACATTATTTTTTTCCAATTTTAAACCGACTTGTGCTTTTTTGCACTTGATTACGACTCGTTCGGCTGTGTTCACTTTGGCGTTGTGAAACTCAGCCAGTTTCTGGAGTACCAATCCCATGGCTTAGTATATGTTAGCCAGAGTAGTTTTGAACGTGCTTGCAGAGATTTATGCAAAACCGTCGTCAATTGGGTGTATTTCTTTGACTGATAGCACAATAGGCCTATCTGAAGTGGGAAAAACCGTCTTCCACCCGCCTCCACTCTGAGTATTATTTGCTTTCCATTGGGTTTTAAAACTGTCTGTCAAATATTCCAGCGAAAAGCCAAGACTCTTATCTTTCAAAGGAGCCCTCAAGCAACACAAAGCAGTCGTAAAAAAAGGAAATCGAGCCGTGCGTATGAGGAAGTGGCGACCCACGCGTAATTATCGAACCAAAATGGCGCAGTGTTTTTACCTTGTAGCGTAGCTCGCTACATTCCGTTTAGCAAAGCACAATTAATTAGGTAAGGCCCGCAGTTACATTTTTTACTTTAGAGTATTTTTGATACAGTTTTTGTGTAGTTATGTCGAGATTTTTGAGGCGTTTATCCGTGCACCAAGTGCTAGACGAACTGAATAAGCCAGAAGATGTTTTTGCCGAGGGAGACTCATCCTGTCTCAGTGACGCTGAATCCACTGATGACCGAGATGATGTTGCTGACATGTAAGTTGTTTTATCATACTAACAGTGTTATGCTATAAACGCATTGAATTTCGCCATGGCAGGTAACGTCGTTAGGGCTGGTGGTATTACCGATTTTTCGATATACCAGTGTGAATTCACGCAATGCCATGCGGGTTCGTAATTACATTGTCAACTGTATTTTATTGTTTTTCATACAATTAATATTACAAATTGCACATTCCAACGGTATGATAAATAATTTATGAAGTAAACTTAGGGTGTATTGTCTGTGTTGACAAACTCGCACGTGTTACGTGGCGTTGCCAACAACACAGATGTTTGGTGTAAGCATCGAAGGAAATTTAGCTGCAATGCGTGAATCCCTGTGTTTCTTCTGTGAAGCTAACTAACCTTATATACTTATGCATAAAATCGGTCCCTCTCAGCTAAATTAATATAGATAGTATTGCCTTTACAGTGGCAAGCTAGCAAGCATCCCTGTGTTTTCCTGTCTGTTTATTATAGTTTATACGAGTATTAGGAATGGAAGTGTGGTGTTGCTGATTTGCCCACAGCTTACTGTGAACTACAGTCGACGTTCATTGCTAGGGATAGCTGCTACATTATGCGAAGGATGTGCTTTGCCTTGTCTGTTCTGTAGTGATCTTGATGTCTCTGTGCGCACTTACTGTACGTCGCTTTGGATAAAAGCGTCTGCTAAATAAATGTAATGTAATGTAATGCAAGCAAAATTACAGGTAACAAGCAGCTAGCTATCTATTTGTGTCTGAGATGAGCTACTAAAACAATTTTTTTGAGTGTGAAATGGCTTCTGGAAGTGTTAAGTAAAGTCATTGTTCCACCTGAGTAAATTGTTCTGTATGCAGTACAGAAGGCTGTGCAGGTAAACAAAATGGTAATTTATGCATGGTATGAGGGAGAGAACATGATAACATGAGGGAGTACTTGTTGATTATTATTATTGTTGATTGTTGTTGTATAAGGGGGACTAATGGGTATATCAACATGGTGGACAATTCCATGGACAGGGTTAGTGGGATTTGTAATGATGCAGATTGCTCTCCTGAGGGAATGTGTAGTCTAAATGGTTTCTGTATGAATGGTTAAATAATCTCTCCTCAACCTCCACCCCCATGTTTTGATCCTTTACCTTTTTTTGTTTTTAGTTCATTTTTTTTTAGCTTTTTGGACCCTGCCATTTTGTACTTTCTTTGTGTAAATACGGTAACTTCAGCAATTAGAGGCAAGGATCTTTTTATTTGTTACAGCAGGGGTGTTTTTATTTTTTATCTAGGAAACTGGTGGACTTTTGATTTTTTATCCACTGCACTTTTAGTAGTACACCTTAGTGCACTTGTATATAGTTGATATATGTTTGTCATGTATAAAGTTTTGCCTCCTAAAACCCAACCCCAACGTCCCTGTCATAGGAGGTGGCAACAGAATAAAGGACAGGACTGGCAAGCATTAATGTGTAGGGAAGTTTCATACTATTCCCATTATTCATTTGAAAACCTGTTTGCACATTCCTGGACTCATTTCTGGCTAATGGGGCTCTGGTGAAATACACAAGATTCACTGTGCTGCTGCATGGGTTTTGACAGCTTTTTGTAACCTTGGGTAGTTAGTTGTGTAATATGCAGAACACCAAGAACACGTCTAAAAATGAACTTTTATTGCCAATATTGACAAATTATCTCATTTTATTGTAAAAACCTAAAAAATAAATCATATTGAGACCTTTCTGGAACATTGCCATTTTTGGCACATTTGGCACCATTTGGCACCATTTGGATAACGAAAAAGGTTCACCTGAAAAAAAACCTGTAAAATTTGAATGGTTTGAGATATTGACACCAGATTGTTACCAGAGGTAGGCAGCATATTGATGAATCAGATAGAGGAGTCATTTCCTTGATTGCATTTGTAACTCCCCAGGTAAAAATTCTTAAACTTGAATGTAGGTACCCGTTTTTTAGTTTTTTTATATTTTCTGTACATAAATTGTTGTAGTTAAGTATCAAAAACTGGATTTCTATGAGTTCTCACTGCTTAGTCGTAATACTGCAGGTGTCTGCTTTAATAAAAGCCATGAACCATATTTGTACCATTTATAGTTTTTGAGATAACCATCTTTGTTTGTCACTAGTGAAAACAGGCAAAATTTGGCCTATTTTGCCCTCGGTAGGAAGAGGTTAATAAAATTAAATCACATTTTTGTAAAAAAAATTAAGTGAACATCGATATTAGTGATTCACTTGACCAGCGAAGTTTATCGAGATGTCCAGCAAGCTGTACACTTTTCGCAAAGAGTGGCTAAAATAATTCTCCTGGTTAAGGTACGAGGCAGGCAAAATGTACTGTGAAGTGCAAACAATGTGGAGTGGACATCACGGGTGAAACCCCCAGTTTGCAACACCGTGGTAAAATGGCTTTTCCTGGAAAGCCAAGGATACAGTTTGTGAATTTTTTCACAACCTCTGATTTAGCTGTAAAAAAAAAAACTGTTTTGTTATCAAAGGTTACTTTCACTAGCATGGCAAAACTGCCACTCAGAAGTATTAGCGCTCAAACCAGCTGATGTTCACCTCATGTTGCTTGGATATGGCATTATGGAGTTATTTGTGTTTCATGCAGATAAAGCTGGCTACATAAAGATGCAGTAGCTATGCTGGATTAATTCTAATAGAGTAGGCTAGTTATTAAATACACGACAGGTTCTATGGTCATTACATAATGACTTCAATCATCTGGAAGTCAGATTAAATTAAAGCTTTCACAAATCTGGATTGATTTGTGAAAGTTTTAATTCCTTTTAAATTATTGTTGTAATAAACTATATTCCATAACTCATCATGGACTTGGCATATGCTATTCAAATTAATGCTGCTACTTAATTGCAACAATTTGAGGGTACCAAAAAATTGGGAAAATAAGATTAGACCTCAGGGGGTTAACCAAAACATAATGACCGTAGTCCAACTGTACCTGAATGAGGACCCCATGTAAACATTTTCACAACCCTTGGCTGATTTAGTAGGTTCCCTTTTTTTTTTTTTTTTTGAAAATGAATGATCTACAGTGCTGTGTGTGTCTCAATTTCTCAAAGAAATTGTGTATAGGATATAATCAGCTATCTCCACTGCTGATTTGGGAACGTGAAGACATCTGCGGTTCAAAACATGTGGTGTCAACAGCCTCCTTCTTTTCACACCGCAGCCCACAGCCAAGCTCGCACAGAGCTGAGTCAGAGGAAGACATCTCATATGCGGCTTTGTCATGCAGTCCAGCATATCAGACGAACTGCTTCTGACCCATTCTGACCATAACCTACGAATGCTGTGGCCTGACGAGCCGGCAACTGCAGCGCCGCTGCATTGCCTTGATAAATGGTTTGGGAGCTAAAGTCGTGTCTAGCTAATATTGCCGATATAAAATAACCATTAGCTTGTTATGCTAGGTCGCGGTAGGTGTATTTGCAGGCTGTTAACTAACATATCAAGGCAATGCATCGGCACTGCAGTTGCCAGCTGGCCACAGCATTAGTATAGTCAGAAGCAGTTCGTGGAAATAAAGTTTTAAATTAAGTTTTGTTCGGTAATACTCATTTGAGCATCTCGGGGCAATACAAAAAGACCGTCTGTGTGTTTTTTGTTTTATTTTTTCCTCATGATACATCATTGAGCTCACTGAAAGTCAGCTATTTTCCCATAGGAATACATTGAGCAGCAGAGGCCAACCAACCTAGTGACGTCACGACCGCAGTTGGTCCAAGATGGCTGCGCCCTATTGGAAAAAAAGCTAATTTCAACTTCTTTTTCCAGCAAATACGGGTCGGTTTGAGATTTGAACGCAAGGTCAGGAGATTTTGGAGGAATTTGAGGAATTTGTCAGGAGAAACAACCATTAAAGTGATCCATCCATATTTACTGCATATCTGGCAGCAGAGTGATGGTGTGAGGCTCATTTGATACCTCAGACCCTTGATGACTTACAGCCATTTTAACAACCATGTATTCCATACTGTTCCAGCATAATTTACAGCTAAATCTAGTCACACCCCCAAATTCCCATAGAGATCCATTCAAATGCAGAGACGTTATAGTATCGCTTGTAAGAGTACCAGAAAATAAGATATCATGACTTCTTGATGTTGTTGGGTCACAGACATCAGGAAGTCATGGCATGCAAAGGATATGTGACCAAATATTAAAAATGATTACTTTATTCTATATATAAATGCAGGGGTACCAATAATTGTGGCACACATGGTTTTGTTAAAAATAATTATTTCTTGATGAGGGATTTTTTTTCTCATAATATAATAATTTACTCCAATTAAAGGTTGGATTTTTCTCATTTTTTCAGTGTGACATTAAGCTATTTCACCAAACGGTGAATTTTTTATAACCCTTTTTACTCATCTTTACCAGAGGTGCCAATAATAGTGGAGGGCACTGTATCGGCTTTGATGGCCATACTGAATTTTTACCTGTTTGGCATTTTGCAAGTCTCATCTTTGACAGTTGGATTGGTACGTTTGTTCGAACCGTTGAATCTTCACACCCCCCATTTACATTAATACATACATACTGTACCTACTGCTAATAATAAGTACAGTAAAAAACTATTTGGTAAAACAGTAAGAGTCTGGGTCAAAGAGAGATGAAGAGGTGAGCCATGGCGGTACTCACGGCTGGGGTAAGATGTGACCCGTTTGTTCCTCGCAGAGCAGGTCCTTCCTGGCCTCCTCCAGCGCAGTAATGGATGTGGCCATGCGCAGAGTCGGCTCCAGGGGCCGGTAGCGCTGCTGATGCACGTCGGCCACTGTGCGGAAAGGTCCCTGACAGGTACAGGATGAGGTAAATGCTTTATCGTGGGGGCCCAGGCTCTCATATTATTAATGAGACCCCTGCTTGCTGAAAGCTCCGCAAACTCTTGCCTTTACATTATTAATAAAAGCAATTTCTCCAGGTGGACCATCACAAATGCTGTGATGGGGTGATAATGCTCCCTTGATAGATGGGCACAGCAGATCCCCTGATGTTGGTATGTGCTGGATCACTTGCCTATGAATTGATGTTTCCGCATGTAAATACTTAAAAGCAGCTGGAATACTGTGGTCTGGATACAATCAACATTTGTCCTTAAAACATTAATCCAAAAATTAGTTTTTACTGTATGGCATTGATAAGACAGACACCCAGAGCTCAATACATGTAATACCCTGCTTGACAAAAGAGTGCTCTTGTTCCCTGCTACTTTTATGTCATTATGTTCATTATTTCACAATAAATCATCTATACAAGTAAGGGTACTTATCCGCTATCAATTAAGCAATTTGATGTTTCAATGTGATGTTCCTATCTTTTGAACTTTTATCTTAGTCATTTATGTTTCTCTTACCTCAACCTCCCAATCATTGTCTATGATGTATTAAAAAGCTTCACAGAATTTTTTTAATGGTTGATTGATAAAAATTGACACTTGCACTGAATCGTAAGTCAGTGTTAAGGACAAAATACACGCCCATGTGTTCAGCAACAGCGATGTGTATATTTATACAACCTGAATGTTGGATCTATAGTTGATAATATGTTTGAAGATTGTGCAAAAGACCAGTGATTCATCAATATCTGTGTGCAGTCAAAATGGCCACCTATTTCCTTTAAAAAGTGAAGTTAATTCAAGAGAGGAAATACTAGGACAAAAAACTCAAACAGTATGACAATTCATGGACAAGAATAGTATTTAATCCAGCACACAGTCTGTGCCATATATATATACATATAGGCGGCAGTGTAGTATAATGGTTAAGGAACTGGACTTGTAACCGAAAGGTTGCAGGTTCGATTCCCAGGTAGGACACTGCTGTTGTACCCTTGAGCAAGGTACTTAACCTGAATTGCTTCAGTATATATCCAGCTGTATAAATGGATAAATGTAATAAGAAGTTGTGTAAGTCGCTCTGGATAAGAGCGTCTGCTAAATGCCTATAATGTAATGTAATGTAATGCCAGAAATGTATTCTCAAGTAAATTATGTTTCAAGAAGTAGAGAACCCATTCTTATTTTGTATATTGCTGTCGATCATTCTCTTTCAAAAGCAAGAGCAGTCACTCACGGTCATTATTTCAGTTGACTTGATCAACTGACAGAATTCTGAAAGACTGTCAGGTCAATAGTTTCGCTGGTCACTCGGTATATCCCACCTTATAACTTAAAAGTCGAAAGGTTTAAACGGATTTTGAATATTGACATGTCAGGCTCCAATCACGTTTAGTATGACAAGCGTGTTGTAATGATTAATTAGCAAATAACAATGCTGAATACTTCTGACGTAATTTACATAGCAACTGTATGCCCAGATCACACGGCCTCATTGACAGTGGCCAAGGGAAATCGATGACGATTCAGAAAATATATAACTTTTAAAGATTTAATTCCATCTTCTACTGGGACTTTTGCCGTTTATCGAGGGTGTGTCAGAAATTTTCGGTGCCACTGACCACAATCAAACGATTTCACTTTTACCATTCGATTGAACGAGTAACGTTAGAAATCAATTTTGTATGGGTTAATGCTATTGCTTTCTGCTAGCTACATCATTCTAGCCTCTTATGGGGATCAATAAAGGCTAACAATACACTAGCACTTACTTCTTGTAAGTTTTATCACCACTGCAGTGAAGCAAAAAAGTCAACAAACTCCGTTTTCTATCAGGAATGTATTGTCAAGCTCACGTGGATTCACTGCAGTCTACGTTCTAAAGCTCCGGTTTGCCCTCACTAATATTAAGTAACTAATGTTAGGGGAGCAAAAGTAGCCTATTTCACTATGGACTAAGGCTAGCTAACAGGGCAATACAGAGGCTCTCTGGATGTTTACTTTTTTCCAAAAACAAGAAAAGAAAAAGAAACCGTTAGTTTTATTAGTACATTGTAAATAAAATATTCTATTAATGATGATAGGTTAATAATTTAATATTGTACCTAATGTTCTAATAATTTTTTAGGACACCTGTCAGTCAGGGGCCCTTAGAATCGTCCTAACCTTTCCCCCCCTTACGGCACCCCTGGCTACAATATCCAACAGTCAAAATTTTAAAGTGAATCTTCAACTGAGTGACCTTGGTATGTGTAGCCTATTTCTAATTAGTTGTCCTGATTTTATTTAAGTCATTTATTGTTCTTAGTTCTTAGCTCTGTTAACAGTCGTCAAATCATTTTTGACTAAAAATGACCAGTTAAACAGCCTGTACTTCAAAAACTGCTGACTGCGTCTCCTTGCACGTGTCCTGGTGTCCTTGTCATTGCTCGAGATGAAAGTTTTTTTTTTTTCAACTATCCTGCAACACCCACAGTAAAACGGCAGGTTTACCCGCAGTAATTCAAAAGATCCATAATTCAGTGTACATTTAATTTGGCTACAACTGCATAATCAGCCCAATTGTTGCTTATTGCAGTAATCAGACCTCTTTGGGCCTGAATAAAACCACTGTTTGGTGTCCCTTGACATGAGTCATCGCTGCAGAACTTCTGTATGGGAATAATGCTTCATAAGCTCTCCCACCCCACCCCAAGTTATTGCTGAGTCCAGTGAATTCCATGACAAATAACCTTTTAAGAGTTTAGCTTTTGTAGTCAACCTTCAGACATTGTTGTTTTTAATGAATGCTGGTAAAACTGGTTAATGTCCTTGGTATTATCAATGATGGACCATCACCCGGGGTTGACTTTCTAAAGAAAAGATAAGATCGATCTATCACCATGAGATGGTTATCAAAAAAATCAGGTGAGCCTCAGGAAAGGTCTTCCTGGGACTGTGAAAAACAGGGCATTGAAAAGGCAGCGAGTGAGCCCTGGCTTTTTTAGGGCAATTTGTAAGTAAATAATGCAGTCGCATCCATGGCACATTGTCAGAAAGATCTCCTGTTTTAATGAATTCCTGCAAACAAGACACAGCTGGTGCCTGGCTCTAATAAGCTGGTGAAGAAACTGGCTCTAATAAAAAAACAAAACGATTCACGCCTCATTTCTGCTCACTTATGTTTTACATTAATATAAACCAATAATTGGAACCAGTTACCATAAAAGTCATGGACCGTAAATAACACAAATGGCAAATACATATCATCACATGCTTTTCACAGCTGGTCAACATGACATGTTGGATACAGAGATGCTTAAAGAATTCTTTATCAAGGGTTGTTTTAAAAGCCATAGTATTCCCTTGATGAGAGTGGTCTGCTTAGATTCAGTGAAATAGTATTATTTGAGACTTGCATTTCAAGAGTTACCTGAGCGACTTTTCACCCCCAACATTATCGAAGAGAGAACTTAAAAAATCAAAGTCGATTTCTGACAGAAACTGGGGCAGTGGCCAGACTATTGTTTGTGTCATAAGCTTAAATAAAGTCTCTTATTTCTCTGGTATTTCCTTTGCACTCCCCAATCACAATGGTGATCCAATCTCTACAATTACTCCACATACCACATAATTATTAAAACAATTGAAGAGTGTTTTTCCAAAACTCATTCAGCCCACTTTTACCAATTTTGATTTAAAAGAGTGGAATTTTTGAATGAAAAATCTAATTTTTATACTTAAATCCCTAAGAATAATATTGTAAAATATCTAACCATTTATCAGAAAAATTATACCCACCGTGAAAAATATGGTATATCAAAACTGGACTTAGTGAGGAAAAACATTCTTCAATTATCCCTTTCTTGGTAAAGATTTCTTAGTTCTAACTTTTCTGTGATCACTTAATATAACCATTGTGAGTAGTTAAAAGGTAACAAAGCTCTAAAACCACTTATTTTAGATGAGGACTGATACATTTTCAGTGTTACTGATTGATTCTGGTCCAAATCTTGACATTTTACAGCAATCAGTACAAAACTGCGTAACCCCAAAGGATCTGGCTCAAATACGTCTCTAGTGGTAAAACTTTAGGCAGCTACTGCACGTCCAGTATGTCATTGGCCAGAAACTTCATCCAGCTATGCACTGAGGTTTTGGAGCGAGGGCTGGCTATGCCCCAGCTATAAAAGCGAATCTCAGCAGTTGATCTGCGATTCTGCATTGAGATATGAGAAAGGGAGAGAGCGATATATATATATATATAAATTATTATAAAAAAGCTGAACTCGAAGCTAGCTATATAGCTAGCTTCCAGTTCAGCTTTTTTGAATATTCTAGTTATAGTAGCCTATTTTTGGTCTATTTTTTATAGTTAGCTTGATAGTCCTGTGTTTTTTGGTAGTTAGTTTTTCTGTCTAGCTTAGCAAGTAGCTAGCTAGTTTATTTAAATATATATATATATATATATATATACTTTATTAAAAATAAATATATAGTATAAAGCGGCGGCACGTGGTGCAGTGGTTAGCACTGTCACCTCACAGCAAGAAGGTACCAAGTTCGAATCCCGGCCGAGGACCTTTCTGTGTGGAGTTTGCATTTTCTCCCTGTGTCCGCGTGGGTTTCCTCCAGGTACTCCGGTTTCCTCCCACAGTCCAAAGACATGCAGGTTAGGCTAATTGGAGATTCTAAATTGCCCATAGGTATGAGTGTGTGTGCCCTGCAATGGATTGGCGGCCTGTCCAGGGTGTATTCCTGCCTCTCGCCCAATGCATGCTGGGATAGTATAAAGCATAGGCTAGTTGAGCCAGGAGCTGTAGTATATGCATGCTACACGTTTACCTTTGCAACATCCCTACAACAGACATTCTCTCTTGGAGAGGGTTCAGTGCAGTGACCACATATGCACCCGTTGAAATGGAAACCAATATTGTTGATATCTTGCAGGTAGTGTGATTGCCTACAGCCTGTGTAAAATGAGTAGCCTATATGGCATGGGTAACTATTTGTACAGTGTGTAATTTGTTGTTTGCTGACCGCATAAGCCCAAACGAGGCTATGCCTGCCGCCCGCCTACCACTCCAAAACATTGTCCATCCTCTCATTCTCCACCATTGCTTCTGCCTCGGCCGCTACTTGCTAGCATGTTTGTTTGTGTGTGTATGAGAGAGAGAGAGTGGAACAAAGCAGCCGCTGCGAAAATTGCTGGGGCGTGGTTTGATACCTGGAACTCAGCCCCTATATTATTACCTTATCATGCACAGATTTTGGCATTTTTCAAATTTCAAAAGAGGACGGAGTCTAGCTAAACCAGCGTGCCTAGTTACCCTTTAAAGATGAATTTCTGCATTTTCTTTTTTTTTTTTATTGCCTGTGTGATTCACTATTCTCCTAGTTGACTCTGCCCACTGCCCATTACGAACAACCAGATGTAGCTACGCACTCCGACAGCCGATTTACGAATGCCTAAGCTAAGTTCAACGTCGTTTTCATTTAGCTAGCAAGCTAAAGATTTAAATATATATATGTATATAGTTACTAGCTAAACATACCACTAACGTTAGCTTATATCTAAATAACACAAATGGCAAATACATATCATCACATGCTTTTCACAGCTGGTCAACATGACATGTTGGATACAGAGATGCTTAAAGAATTCTTTATCAAGGGTTGTTTTAAAAGCCATAGTATTCCCTTGATGAGAGTGGTCTGCTTAGATTCAGTGAAATAGTATTATTTGAGACTTGCATTTCAAGAGTTACCTGAGCGACTTTTCACCCCCAACATTATCGAAGAGAGAACTTTAAAAAATCAAAGTCGATTTCTGACAGAAACTGAGGCAGTGGCCAGACTATTGTTTGTGTCATAAGCTTAAATAAAGTCTCTTATTTCTCTGGTATTTCCTTTGCACTCCCCAATCACGAGCTCGTCTCAAAATATAATGTTGCGCTCGGCTCGTGTTGCGCTCATGTTCGTTCAATGTCCTCAACCTGGCAGCCCACGTGAGCTTCGAGTCTGGGGAGGAAGGGGCAGGCGGAGACAACTCTTCTCCAATATTTTGAATTTGGACTGCAGTACCCATTTTAAACGCTCGGTGTCAATGTTACATATAGCTCCTTTAAGTGAGAAGTACCGCTTGGTCAAAAGCGGCAGAAGACAGGAAATTCAAATGAGCACCACCAAGCCGAACTTCAGCTCTCTACACGATTAGGGATTTCCAGTTTTTTTTAATAACCTTTGTTGGTCTACTGTAGGCTTATTACATTAGAAATCCTTTCAAATCTTTTTTTTAAAGTATTCTGAAGCTATATGGGTAGACGTATAATTGTATACTGTTATTGCATTAGACTATTTAATGTATACATTGGCCTATTGTTTTTATTCCTACCCTTTGAACTCCACATATGTCATATCAGGACAACTAGGCCAGGCGCGCCGGAATCATTTCAAAAGTGCAGGGGCCAAAATTTATAACAATTTATATACAAATTATAATATCATATATATATACAAACCGTGTGCGAATTGTGAAGAAAACAGAGGAGTTTTCAGTTCACCCACACAAGTGTTTTAACCCAGTTTGTATGCGTGGAGAAGAACGTATCTCCGCAAAAATAAAAATTGTGTACCACTACTAACTATAAAACGTTTGAAAGGCGACAGCAATGATGACTGAAGATCAGTACATTACCCACACCGGAGGGGGAAGAAGAGTAGGCTACTCTCTTGTGGAGAACAGTGACATCTACAGCGCTGTCCTCACTGGCAGTCACGGTGCAAAACCACAAAGGCGATGAAGTTCGGATGCAGCAACGTTAGCAATGAAAATCCTCTTGCAAAGCTTAACACACTAGCAGTTACACTAGATTATATGATATACGAATTATCCTATTATCGCAACTCCTCTAGTAAATTATATAACTTCACGTTATCTATGGCAAGTAAAGACGATAAGCTAAGTATGCACCATCTTCTCCGTCTTCGGTTTCTCTAACTCTTGACCCTCCCACTTGTACCCATGACCCATGGGAAACATGGGAACTGTAGTTTTGTTACATAAACTGCATTAATACATTAATCAAAACAGGGTTTATGATTTTTTTCATGAACAGAATAACCATGATAAAAATATGCATTGGTAACTCATAAACTGGTCACCTAGTAATGAGGTACAGTACATGGCAGCAGTTTTGGTAGATTTACACACGCTCTACACAGCTTGCGGGTGACACCACCATGCATGATGCCAAAGGCATAGTTCTGGGGCAGGTCTGATTTGTGTTTTAGTCAGACATGCACTGCAATGAGGAGTAGCAGTTATCGATTCTTGACTGATCTCGCCTAGACGATTATAAGTGGACCTCTCAGGGGGTCTCCTTTCACGTTGCGATTTCCGTAAGCAAGGAGCTTCCTCTTCTTGGGGCTTAGATGCAGTGATATCCTCACCCACGTAAGTATCCTGAGGCAAGTCCAATAATTCATCCCGGACTGTAGAAGTCTCCGCAGCATACTCAACTACTTGTGCCTCACCCTTCCAGGTTGTGGGGTTGACTGACCTGTCAGGCGTTCTTATTTGAATGGGGTGCTCTGCTGCCTCTGGTGGCTCCGCAGAGAGAAAGAACAATTCACCAGGATAATAGTCAGCTTCTGACTCTGAGTCTGAAGTGAGATACATGTCTTAAGAGACATCTGTTTGTCTAGTGCCCAGGTGAGGTTTCTCCGCCCCCGCAGTAATCCTCTTCCTGTCTTTCCTCTTTCCACTTCTGAGAGTTCTTGAACATGGTGTGGGCTCTGGATCAACTTCAGGCTCCATTCTCACAAATTGCCCCTGGGGTAGAATGTGATTGCGATGCAATACCTTTGTCAGCCCTTCACCACTCACTGGTTTCAAGCAGTATACTGGAAGCTCCGACATCTGGCTTTCCACAACGTAGGGCGTCAGACTCCACCGGTCGACAAGCTTATGTTTCCCTTGAAATCTGAGACTCTTTATGAGAAACCTGTCCTCGGGACTCAAATTCTTACGTACTTTCTGATCTTACCTCTCCTTGTTTCCCTGGTTCATCTTAGAAGATGTTGTTTGGGCTACTTGGTACGCAGTTTGTAAGTCTTGCATTTTTGAAACATACTTCAGATACGTAGTGTTGGAAGTTCCATCAGCAGAGACCCCAAAGCACAAGTCCACCAACAGTCTGGCTTCGCGGCCAAACAAGAGGAAGTATGGGGAGTAGCCTGTAGCTTTGTTTCTCGTATAATTGTAGGCATGCACTAGACGTGTCAAGTGCTGACTCCACTTTGACTTCTGTGTGGGATCCAAGGTGCCCAACATGTTTAAAAGAGTTTGATTGAACCTTTCCGGTTGGGGGTCTCCTTGCGGGTGATATGGTGTGGTTCTGGACTTTTTCACACCCAGCATGGCTAGCATTTGTCGGACTAGTTGGCTCTCAAAATCCCGGCCCTGATCAGTGTGGATCCGTGCAGATAAGCCATAATGTATGAAGAACTTGTCCCACAGTGTCTTTACCACTGTCATGGCTTTTTAGTTCTTTGTCGGAAAATCCTGTGCATAGCGTGTGAAATGATCAGTAATGACTAATACATTACACACATTCTGGGAGTCTGGCTCAATGGAAAGGAAATCCATGCAAACTAAATCCATTGGTCCAGAGCTGTAACGTTCCGTTCCCTTCCTGTTTGTTTCCGTGTTTTTCCCTCTCCCTCCGTGTCATGTTGGTTTCCCTTCGTCCATGTTTTCCCCTGTGCTGCAGGCTGGGCGTGGTCCGCCCGTTTGGTTCACTCTGTTTCCCCATCTGTTTCAGCCTATCTCCTTTCTCCTGCACTGCATGCATTCCTCACCTGCTTTTTAGTTAATCACCCTTGATTACATTCCTCACGCCTTTTTGATTGGTTTCAATTTCACTCCACTATTTATTCCTCTGTCTGGCTGCTGTTCGGCGCCAGTTCTTTGACGTACCTAGTTGGATTTTTCTGGTCTCCTGTTCTAGTCTAGTTACTAAAGAGTCTGTTGAGTTTTTGGATTCGTGTTCTTTTCTCGTTTTCTCCAGTCCTCTCTGCCTTTTTGTTTTAGTCTATTTCGCCACAGTCTGCTCTGCCTACAGCTGCTTCACCCTCCCTGTGTGTGTTACAGTACCTCCAGGCTTACCCTCGTCAAACCCATAGCTGGGTGCCCTGCCTACCCTGTCGGACCCTGCCTCACACTTACCTCTGCCTTTCTGTTCCGTGCCAGTCCGGTCCGTTCCTGTTCCTCAGCCCAGTTCCTGTTGGACCTCCCGGTCCAGTTCCTGTCCGGTTCCGGGTCGGAACCAAAGTCCAGTTCCGGCTTGGAACATCCGCCAGTGTTCCCGTCCAGTTCCTGTTGGACCTCCCGGTCCAGTTCCTGTCCGGTTCCGGGTCAGAACCAAAGTCCAGTTCCAGCTTGGAACATCCGCCAGTGTTCCCGTCCAGTTCCTGTTGGACCTCCCGGTCCAGTTCCTGTCCGGTTCCGGGTCAGAACCAAAGTCCAGTTCCGGCTTGGAACATCCGCCAGTGTTCCCGTCCAGTTCCTGTCCGGTTCCGAGTCAGAACCAAAGTCCAGTTCCGGCTTGGAACATCCGCCAGTGTTCCCGTCCAGTTCCTGTTGGACCTCCCGGTCCAGTTCCTGTCCGGTTCCGGGTCAGAACCAAAGTCCAGTTCCGGCTTGGAACATCCGCCTGTGTTGTGTGTTTTTCTATGTACGGCTTGGGACTACCCCAATCCAGTAAATAAAACACCCATTCCTGTTCATTTGTCTCTTGGTCGTGCATTTGGGTTCGTTTCTGTGTTTCGGACCGTGACAGAAAGAACTGGCCATAAACACGGACCCAGCCGACCTCGAACAAATTCGCCACGCCTTCTCCTGCCAAACCGCGGTCTCCGACCAGCAGGGCCGCCGACTGGATGACGTTCTGGATGTGCTGAGGGGCCTAACGGAGCAGGTAGCGCAGCTATCCCTTCACCTGCCTCTACCTCGGATCTCCCCGGATCCGACCCCTCCTGCATCCGAACTGCCTCCTGAGGTTCCGGTCCCGCCTCCTAGTCGGGAGCCCCGAGTCCAACATCCCGAACTGTTTCGTGGGGGGCTGGGGAGGTGTCGCGAATTTCTTATGAAATGCGACATAGTGTTCCGGATGCAGCCGTCTTCGTTCGCCTCCGACCCCTGCAAGATCGCCTTTGTGATGAGCAGCTTGGGAGGCAGTGCCCTGGAGTGGGCAACCTCTATCTGGGACAGCCAGTCTCCTCTCTGCAACAATTTCGCCCTCTTCACCGCTGAGATGCGGCGTGTTTTCGACCACCCGGTCTGCGGTCGCGACGCTACCCAGCGCCTTCTGCAGGTACGTCAGGGCAGCCGCAGCGTTGCAGAGATGGCCATACAGTACCGCACCATCGCTGCTGAGTCAGGCTGGAATGACACCTCCCTCCAGGGGGCCTTTCGCCAGGCCCTCAGCGAAGAGCTTAAGGACCAGCTGGCCACCCGGGAGGAGTCCACCTCACTTAACAGCCTCATCAGTCTTGCCATTGCCATCGACAATCGCCTTAGAACCCGGGCCCGCGAGCGAGGGAAGAATCCCTCCCGTCTTCCACCCTCCGCCCCTTCCCGGTCTCGCCCTCCCTCACCCGTCCAGGACCCGAGAGTCTCCGTTTCGCCTCTCGAGGAGGAGCCCATGCAACTGGGCAGGGTCTCCGTGGACGCCGAGGAGCGCCAACGTCGGTTCCGCACCAGGTCATGTTTTTATTGTGGCCAGACTGGCCACCAGATCTCCTCTTGTCCCGTTCGCCCAAAAGAGGTGGCTCGCCGGTAAGACTGGGCGTACTGACGAGCCCCATTGTCCCTAGTCATGCGGCCCAGAACCGCCTTGAATTCAAGGCCACCCTTCTCTGGAGAGATATCACTGCTTCGGCCTCTGCCCTCATTGACTCTGGTGCGGACGCCAACTTTATCGACTGCTCCTTCGTCGAAAGGTTCGGAATCCCCACGGAGCCCTTGCCTACCCCCATCACTGCTCTCGCCCTGGACGGTAGGAGCCTGGGGGTGGTTAGCCACTCCACCGTTCCCCTCCAACTTATCCTGTCGGGAAATCATCGGGAGTCCATTCAGCTCCTTCTCATTCAGGCCAAGCAGTCATCCATAGTCCTGGGACAGACCTGGCTGCGGGTGCACAACCCGCACATTGACTGGCGCTCCGGCCGCGTCCTGGCTTGGAGTGGTCACTGTCTGGCCAACTGCCTCCGCTCTGCTCTACCTCCTCCGGGGCCTAGGAGCAACAAATCCCTCCAACCCGTTCCCGACCTCTCCAATGTCCCCAACCAGTATCATGACCTGTCGCAAGTGTTCTCTAAATCTCGTGCTCTCTCTTTGCCTCCTCACAGGCCCTACGACTGCTGCATCAACCTGCTGGCGGGAGCCAAACTACCATCTGGTCGCCTCTACAGTCTGTCGGGCCCGGAGAAGTTAGCCATGGAGAATTACATCCACGAGTCACTTGCGTCAGGTATCATCCGTCCTTCCTCTTCCCCGGTCGGTGCGGGGTTTTTTTTTGTGGGGAAGAAGGATGGCACGCTACGGCCCTGTATTGATTATCGGGGTCTCAACGAGATCACAGTCCGCAACAAATACCCTCTTCCCCTCATCAACACAGCTTTTGAACCTCTCTCCCAGGCAGTCATCTTCACCAAGCTCGACCTCCGTAACGCGTACCATCTGGTGCGTATATGCGAGGGGGACGAATGGAAGACTGCTTTCAACACCCCGTTGGGCCACTACGAGTATCTGGTGGTCCCGTTCGGCCTTACCAACGCCCCAGCAGTCTTCCAGAGCATGGTGAACGATGTACTCCGGGACCTGTCTGGCAAGTGTGTTTTCGTCTACATCGACGACATACTAATTTTTTCTAAGTCCCCCCAGGAACATGTTCTCCACGTCCGGGAGGTTCTCCAGTGGCTCCTGGAGAACCAGCTCTTCGTCAAGGCTGAGAAGTGCGCTTTCCACGTCTCGCCCGTCCCGTTCCTCGGCTTCATAATTGAGGAGGGCAGTATCCGGGCGGACCCTGCTAAGGTCAAGGCGGTGACAGAATGGCCCCAACCCTCGTCACGTAAGCACCTCCAACAGTTCCTCGGTTTTGCCAACTTTTACCGCCGCTTCATTCGCAACTACAGTGTCATTGCTGCCCCTCCGACTAAACTCACCTCCACTTCCGTTCCCTTCGGCTGGAATCCCGAGGCCCAGCGGGCTTTCGAACAGCTGAAGGCTCGGTTTTCCACTGCCCCCATTCTCTGTCACCCCGACACCTCTCGTCAGTTTACGGTCGAGGTTGATGCCTCCGACACCGGTGTGGGGGCCATTCTGTCTCAACGCGCCGCCTTGGACAGCAAGCTCCACCCCTGCGCCTTTTTCTCCCGGAGACTGTCCTCCGCCGAACGCAATTACGATGTCGGGGATCGGGAACTACTCGCTATCAAATTGGCGCTGGAGGAGTGGCGCCATTGGCTGGAGGGGGCAGGTATCCCGTTTATTGTTTTCACTGATCATCATAATCTGGTCTATCTCAGGTCAGCCAAAAGGCTTAATGCCCGTCAGGCTAGGTGGTCTTTGTTTTTTGCCCGCTTTAATTTTACCGTCACTTATCGCCCTGGCTCCCGCAATACCAAAGCTGATGCCCTGTCCCGTGTTTTTTCCCCTCCCTCCAGTCCTGCTGACCCGGAGCCCATTCTCCCTGCCTCCTGCTTTGTGGCTGCGGTGTCTTGGGAGATCGAGGGTATCGTGAAGGCCGCCCAGGTTTCCCAACCCGATCCCCGCAATAACCTTAACTCATCTCTTTTTGTGCCCAATTCCGTCCGTTCCCAGGTCCTGGAATGGGTCCATGCCTCCCGTCTGGCCTGTCACCCAGGTGTCGCCAGAACCATCGCCCTGATCAGGAGGAGTTTTTGGTGGCCCACCCTTAAAGGGGATACCTGTGCCTTTGTCCTGGCCTGCCCTGTTTGCGCCAGGAGCAAGGCTTCCCACCAGCCACCCTCCGGCCTTCTCCACCCCCTCCCCGTCCCTCCCCGTCCTTGGAGCCACATTGGTGTGGACTTCGTCACCGGTCTGCCTTTGTCAGAGGGCAACACTACTATTCTGACAATTGTGGACCGGTTCTCCAAGGCGGTTCATTTTATCCCCCTCCCCAAACTCCCTTCCGCCCTCGAAACTGCGGAGCTCCTGGTGCTGCACGTGGTCAGGCTGCACGGTATCCCCGCCGACATCGTATCGGACCGTGGGCCCCAATTCTCCTCCCAGGTGTGGAGGGCGTTCTGTGCGGCCTTGGGTGCTTCTGCTAGCCTGTCATCTGGTTTCCATCCTCAGACTAACGGCTAGGCGGAGAGAGCCAACCAGGACCTGGGATCCGCCCTGCGGTGCGTTACCGCTCGCAATCCCGCCTCCTGGAGCCGCCTGCTCCCGTGGGTTGAGTACGCGGACAATTCCCTCAAGTGCGCATCCACGGGTATGTCCCCCTTTGAATGTTCTCTAGGGTACCAACCCCCCCCTCTTGTCGGCCCAGGAGGCCGAGATAGCTGTTCCCTCCGTTAAGTCCCACATCCTTAGGTGTAAACGGATGTGGAGGCTTACACGCACCGCACTCCTTCATGCCAATTCCCGTACCCAACGCCTGGCGGACCTTCACAGGACCGCAGCCCCGCAGTATAAGGTCGGTCAGCAGGTCTGGTTATCCACGGCCAACATCCCCCTCCCCACTTCTTCCAAAAAGCTCCAACCCCGTTTTATTGGTCCTTTCCCCATTGTTTGTGTAGTCAACCCTGTTTCCGTTAAACTTTCCCTCCCCGGTTCCCTTAAAATCCACCCCGTCTTTCACGTTAGCCAGATTAAACCTGTCTCCTCCAGCCTTCTCAGTGCCCCGGCGGTTACCCCACCTCCGCCCCGGATCATCGACCACGCCCCGGCCTACACGGTGAGTCGCATCCTCGACATTCGCCGCAAGGGCCGGGGCTACCAATACTTGGTCGACTGGGAGGGCTATGGTCCGGAGGAGCGGTCCTGGCTCCACAAGCGCCTTATTTTGGACCACTCACTTATATCGGATATCCACGAACAGTTCCCGGACAAGGTTAAACCCCCAGGTACGCCGGGTGGCGTTCATTGAGGGGGGGGTACTGTAACGTTCCGTTCCCTTCCTGTTTGTTTCCGTGTTTTTCCCTCTCCCTCCGTGTCATGTTGGTTTCCCTTCGTCCATGTTTTCCCCTGTGCTGCAGGCTGGGCGTGGTCCTCTCGTTTGGTTCACTCTGTTTCCCCATCTGTTTCTCCTTTCTCCTGCACTGCATGCATTCCTCACCTGCTTTTTAGTTAATCACCCTTGATGACATTCCTCACACCTTTTTGATTGGTTTCAATTTCACTCCACTATTTATTCCTCTGTCTGGCTGCTGTTCGGCGCCAGTTCTTTGACGTACCTAGTTGGGTTTTTCTGGTCTCCTGTTCTAGTCTAGTTACTAAAGATTCTGTTGAGTTTTTGGATTCCTGTTCTTTTCTCGTTTTCTCCAGTCCTCTCTGCCTTTTTGTTTTAGTCTGTTTCGCCACAGTCTGCTCTGCCTACAGCTGCTTCACCCTCCCTGTGTGTGTTACAGTACCTCCAGGCTTACCCTCGTCAAACCCATAGCTGGGTGCCCTGCCTACCCTGTCGGACCCTGCCTCACACTTACCTCTGCCTTTCTGTTCCGTGCCAGTCCGGTCCGTTCCTGTTCCTCAGCCCAGTTCCTGTTGGACCTCCCGGTCCAGTTCCTGTCCGGTTCCGGGTCGGAACCAAAGTCCAGTTCCGGCTTGGAACATCCGCCAGTGTTCCCGTCCAGTTCCTGTTGGACCTCCCGGTCCAGTTCCTGTCCGGTTCCGGGTCAGAACCAAAGTCCAGTTCCGGCTTGGAACATCCGCCAGTGTTCCCGTCCAGTTCCTGTTGGACCTCCCGGTCCAGTTCCTGTCCGGTTCCGGGTCAGAACCAAAGTCCAGTTCCGGCTTGGAACATCCGCCAGTGTTCCCGTCCAGTTCCTGTTGGACCTCCCGGTCCAGTTCCTGTCCGGTTCCGAGTCAGAACCAAAGTCCAGTTCCGGCTTGGAACATCCGCCAGTGTTCCCGTCCAGTTCCTGTTGGACCTCCCGGTCCAGTTCCTGTCCGGTTCCGGGTCAGAACCAAAGTCCAGTTCCGGCTTGGAACATCCGCCTGTGTTGTGTGTTTTTCTATGTACGGCTTGGGACTACCCCAATCCAGTAAATAAAACACCCATTCCTGTTCATTTGTCTCTTGGTCGTGCATTTGGGTTCGTTTCTGTGTTTCGGACCGTGACAAGAGCTTCACATATGGGCCAGTGGGGCAGCTCTCTGAGGGAGAGTCTTCCTCTTAATGCAGCGAGAACATGTATTGCAATACTGTTCCACATCAAGTTTCATTCGAGGCCAGTAGAACCGGTCACAAACCAACCCATATGTTTTGTCACATCCCAAGTGACCTGCATCATCATGAAGGGACAACCCCTGGTCCATGGAAAGTTTATCCCATTCTCTGTTAAGAAGGGTAATGTCTGGGTGGGATGTCAGAATACTACTTGCAGGATCGTTTTGTGTAAGAGCCCTCCACACTTCTCCCATGCTGGCGTCGTCTCTTTGAGCAGTCTGCAGTTATTTTTCAGTGATGTTAGGCAGCTCATTGCTTTCCACGGCAGTGAGGTGACAGTAGACATTAGGCATTGCTTCCCGAGGTGCTCCTAACTGTTCAATAGCAGGAACATGTAGCATCTCTCTTCCTCCAGTAGACAACATCTGGCAGAGGGCTCTAACACCTGGGGCCGGAATCTCTTCCCATTCATCATCTGCAGAGTCACTGGGATGCTGGCGTCTAGACATGGCGTCTGCATCAATGTTTTTCTTCCCTGGTCTGTATTTTAAGGTGAAATTGTAGATTGAAAGAGCAGCCAACCATCGATGTCCAGTGGCATCCAACTTCGCGGAGGTCAGGATATATGTCAGTGGATTGTTGTCGGTTCTAACTTCGAAGGTTGCCCCATAAAGGTAATCATGTACTTTGTCCCCAATAGCCCATTTCAAAGCCAGCAATTCCAGTTTATGGGTAGGATAGTTCTTTTCCGAGGGCGAGAGGCTTGGACTGACGAACACAACAGGGCGCAATCCATCTTCCTTTTCCTGATACAGAACACCACCAAACCCGTCGAGGCTGGCATCCACATGGAGGATGTATGGCTGGCTGGGGTTGACAAAGGCTAACACAGGAGCGTTTGTCAAACACTTCTTGAGCTCCTGGAAAGCCTTCTCACAATTGTCATCCCACCTAGGACCAAACAGTTCAGAAGGCTTGAAGTAGGTCTTATTAGACAGCTGTTTGTCAGACTTGGCGTCTTTCTTTCGAGGGTGAGGTGGATAGCCTTGTAATAGTTGATTCAAAGGCCGAGCAAAATAGTTGAGCAAAATCCTTTACAAAGTGGCGGTAATAGTCACAGAAGCCAAAGAATGAGCGAAGAGAAGAGACAGTTTGCGGTTGTGGCTAAGTTGTAATGCTTCAATTTTCGTGGAGTCAGTGGCTATCCCATGCTGTGACACAATGTGGCCAACACAAGTCACAGAGGTCCAGCAGAATTGACACTTGTCAATTGACAGTTTCAGCCCCTCTTCTTTTAGTCGATCCAGAACTTTGAGGAGCCTTTCCTTGTGTTCCTCTAATTCAAATAAATTGGGGCACGCTCTCTGCCTCTGCTATTCTTGCAACTACTTAGCTAGCCCCATTCTACCTTTCTCCAAAACATTACCAAACTAGCAATATGAATGATGTAATTTAAATTATTTCACCTTTTATGACATTACTTGGAGTTCATATAACCAAGGCAATTGATTTTGTCTCACAAAATATGCTGTTTACACATTTTTTCACAGACCTTAATTCACCCTGTTTGATTTGTTGAGTGGCACTCTCCAAGTCTTTATAGTGGTGGTGATGATGGCCCAGAAAATCTTGAGGCATTATGTGGTAAGTACTATTTATAATGTTGAGGGCAGACATTTAAGCTTTGTTTATGTCCTTATTCTTGTGCAAACACAAAATTTGTATGATTTATTAATTTTGATCTGAATGTGTCTTATACAGGCCGTGGACCAAGCCCTCATCCAGGCAGCCACCAAGATGGTGGGGATCTTTATCATCAAAGGAAAAAATGTCAGTGACATCAGGATCATCATCAACTAGACCTGGACAGTATGGCTTTTGTGGCTGCCATGTTGTTTGGATTAATGTACGCTTTGAATTTGATCTACCCTCCCAAAATTAATTTCATCCTTGAGGTACATAAGAAGGTTTTCATCAAAAGTTGTACAACACCACCATTATTATTTTTGTTTATTTTGTTTCTGACACAGTGAAAGCAATAACCGATCCCCAACTCCAAATGTTCACTTGGATTTTTGAATCTTTCTGTGATTTTCTTAAATTCTTACATGTGGGATGCACTGAAACGGAAAAGGAAAATGTGGACATTTGTACCTGTAGCATCATCTAGCATGTTTACTATGTTCTCTTTTGATAACAATGTGGCTTTGTCCCAGGAAAGTTATTTTTTTCTGGATTAAATATTTTTTTCTATTTCTTTCACAATCATTGCAGTGAAATGGTGAAACTATGGGAAATAAGACAAAACGTATTTGAAATGGACTACTTAATCAGCAACATTCGTCATTATTGTTGATTTGCAAAAATTACATGTTTGTACAAATTCATATATGTCCATGCGGAGTCTCCTGTTTGTCAGAATGTTGTAACTTGTTATTTTTATGAGCAATTACAATTTATATTTTGGTAACAGAAATGGCTTCTGCTTTGTCTGTTTATGGATTTATTGCCATCTACACATTTGCATTCAAACACTTAGGAGAAAGAGTTAATGTTGTATTTACAAGATTAGATCATGTGGAACTGATGTCCACAATATATTTATGTCATACCAACTATAAAAATCATATTGGAGACATGGTAATGAATCAAGGAGAATGGACATTACAAAATTATGTTGAAGTTATATAACTCAATGGTGTGAGATTTACTTGAGCATATTAAGTTGACTCAACAGGAAAACATCGTGTTGAATTTACATGAAGAAATCATGTTGGTTTAACAAATATGAATTGAGTAAATTGAAATGGATCAATTATGTTGAGAGAACGTGAT
Source organism: Synaphobranchus kaupii (assembly GCA_029718625.1). NCBI lineage: Eukaryota > Metazoa > Chordata > Actinopteri > Anguilliformes > Synaphobranchidae > Synaphobranchus > Synaphobranchus kaupii. Next base: position 16,618,728 of record CM056382.1, read on the forward strand.
TTAATTATGTGGAATCGATGTCCATAATTTTTTCATGTAAATTCAACATGCATTTTTTTTCAGTGTGGTCACATGGTTGTGGACCCTGAACCGCATGTTGCAGGAGAATTTTGTTGGCATAATGGGTAAAACAATTTCAAGTTTTTGAAAATAATTTGTGAAAATGTGTGACAGAAGTATTTTGCAGATTTTGTTTTACGTGTAGTTGAATGTTTATGCACACTAAATGTAATAATATGGCTTAACCTCTTAATACCAAACGCCCCCTAGCGGTAACCCGCGTTACGGAAATTATTAAATTATACATTTCATTAATTTAATAATATATAATAAACTGCTCACCTCAATATTTTGATTAAATATCCTTAAGATATATCCATTCCTTCTGGGAAAGTGGTTTTTAAGCCCAAAACGTCGGTATAAAACTTCGTAAATAACGTTGGAAACTCTGACCTAATTCTCAAACATGTATTGCTGCTTGATGTCACACCATAAACAATGTGCTGGTAAACTGTTCTGCTTAATTGTATTTCACAAAACTTTGGTTTGAAAAATCATTATACCTTTAGGCTTCAAGAAAAAATACTTTAAAACTTTCATACGGCTGTACATTATTTTTTTACAATTTTAAACCGACTTGTGCTTTTTTGCATTCGATTACGACTCGTTCGGCTGTGTTCACTTTGGCGTTGTGAAACTCAGCCAGTTTCTGGAGTACCAATCCCGTGGCTTAGTATATGTTAGCCAGAGTTGTTTTGAACTTGCTTGCAGAGATTTATGCAAAACCGTCGTCAATTGGGTGTATTTCTTTGACTGATAGCACAATAGGCCTATCTGAAGTGGGAACAACTGTCTTCCACCGCCTCCACTCTGAGTATTATTTGCTTTCCATTGGGTTTTAAAACTGTCTGTCAAATATTCCAGCCAATAGCCAAGACTCTTATCTTTCAAACAAGCCCTCATTCAACACAATGCCGTCGTAAAAAAAGGAAATACTGCCCTGCGTATAAGGAAGTGGCGACCACGCGTAATTATCGAACCAAGATGGCGCAGTGTTTTTACCTTGTAGCGTAGCTCGCTACATTCCGTTTAGCAAAGCACAATTAATTAGGTAAGGCCTGCAGTTACATTTTTTTACTTTAGAGTATTTTTGATACAGTTTTTGTGTAGTTATGTCGAGATTTTTGAGGCGTTTATCCGTGCACCAAGTGCTAGACGAACTGGATAAGCCAGAAGATGTTTTTGCCGAGGGAGACTCATCCTGTCTCAGTGACGCTGAATCCACTGATGACCGAGATGATGTTGCTGACATGTAAGTTGTTTTATCATACTAACAGTGTTATGCTATAAACGCATTGAATTTCGCCATGGCAGGTAACGTCGTTAGGGCTGGTGGTATTACCGATTTTTCGATATACCAGTGTGAATTCACGCAATGCCATGCGGGTTCGTAATTACATTGTCAACTGTATTTTATTGTTTTTCATACAATTAATATTACAAATTGCACATTCCAACGGTATGATAAATAATTTATGAAGTAAACTTAGGGTGTATTGTCTGTGTTGACAAACTCGCACGTGTTACGTGGCGTTGCCAACAACACAGATGTTTGTGGAAACGGTAAGTTTGGTGTAAGTATCGAAGGAAATGTGCAATTTAGCTGCAATGCGTGAATCCCTGTGTTTCTTCTGTGAAGCTAACTAACCTTATATACTCATGCATAAAATCGGTCCCTCTCAGCTAAATTAATATAGATAGTATTACCTTTACAGTGGCAAGCTAGCAAGCAAAATTACAGGTAACAAGCAGCTAGCTATCTATTTGTGTCTGAGATGAGCTACTAAATCGATTTTTTTGAGTGTGAAATGGCTTCTGGAAGTGTTTAGTAAAGTCATTGTTCCACATGAGTAAATTGTTCTGTATGCAGTACAGAAGGCTGTGCAGGTAAACAAAATGGCAATTTATGCATGGTATGAGGGAGAGAACATGATAACATGAGGGAGTACTTGTTTATTATTATTATTATTATTGTTGATTGTTGTTGTATAAGGGGGGACTAATGGGTATATCAACATGGTGGACAATTCCATGGACAGGGTTAGTGGGGTTTGTAATGATGCAGATTGCTCTCCTGAGGGAATGTGTAGTCTAAATGGCTTCTGTATGAATGGTTAAATAATCTCTCCTCACCCTCCACCCCCATGTTTTGATCCTTTGCCTTTTTTTGTTTTTAGTTCTTTTTTTTTTTTTAGCTTTTTGGACCCTGCCATTTTGTACTTTCTTTGTGTAAATACGGTAACTTCAGCAATTAGAGGGCAAGGATCTTTTTATTTGTTACAGCAGGGGTGTTTTTATTTTTTATCTAGGAAACTGGTGGACTTTTGATTTTTTATCCACTGCACTTTTAGTAATACACCTTAGTGCACGTGTATATAGTTGATATATGTTTGTCATGTATAAAGTTTTGCCTCCTAAAACCCAACCCCAACGTCCCTGTCATAGGAGGTGGCAACAGAATAAAGGACAGGACTGGCAAGCAGTAATGTGTAGGGAAGTTTCATACTATTCCCATTATTCATTTGAAAACCTGTTTGCACATTCCTGGACTAATTTCTGGCTAATGGGGCTCTGGTGAAATACACAAGATTCACCGTGCTGCTACATGGGTTTTGACAGCTTTTTGTAACCTTGGGTAGTTAGTTGTGTAATATGAAGAGCACCAAGAACATGTCTAAAAATGAACTTTTATTGCCAATATTGACAAATTATCTCATTTTATTGTAAAAACCTAAAAAATAAATCATATTGAGACCTTTCTGGAACATTGCCATTTTTGGCACATTTGGCACCATTTGGCACCATTTGGATAACGAAAAAGGTTCACCTGAAAAAAACCCTGTAAAATTTGAATGGTTTGAGATATTGACACCAGATTGTTACCAGAGGTAGGCAGCATATTGATGAATCAGATAGAGGAGTCATTTCCTCCATAGCATTTGTAGCTCCCCAGGTAAAAATTCTTAAACTTGAATGTAGGTACCCGTTTTTTAGTTTTTTTATATTTTCTGTACATAAAATTGTTGTAGTTAAGTATCAAAAACTGGATTTCTATGAGTTCTCACTGCTTAGTCGTAATACTGCAGGTGTCTGCTTTAATAAAAGCCATGAACCATATTTGTACCATTTATAGTTTTTGAGATAACCACCTTTGTCACTAGTGAAAACAGGCAAAAATTGGCCTATTTTGCCCTCGGTAGGAAGAGGTTAATAATATGGCTACTACTAGTAACCCGTACTCAAGTTAATTGAGTTCAGTCTCATGTGTAGCCTAAGTGAGTTTACATTACTAATAAAATGAAGTTTATCCAACTTAATATGGCTACTAATAGTAACCTGTACTCAATTTAAATGCGTTCAATCTCAAGTGGAAGTGAGTTAACATTACCAAGAAAATGAAGTTTATCCAACTTAATAATATGGCTACTACTAGTAATCTGTACTTAATTTTGATGAGTTTACTTAGTTATGTAATTGTGTTCATCCTACTTAAAAAAGCAGTTAATTAAAAAGTTAAACGTTAATTCAACTCAAAAAAATCTATGCAAAATGTTACCTCATTTTTATTGAGTTGGAGAAGGGCAATATTTTTTACAGTGTAGGGTAGGCTACATGTAGGCTATACAACATCTGCACGCAAAGTCTTTTACCGGAATATGTGGGACATCATGTTGATTTTTCGAGGCATTTGTGAGAATCGTACCCTATGTACACATTAGCCCATAAAGCCTAATGACGTACAAGAATCAATTACCTTAGACTTTATTTAGGTGTACATCATTTAAATGTAGCTTTCCAGAATTTGGCTATAGCAGAATTTAACAACAAGTGTGCAAGCAATACAAGGAGTGAATAAGCTTGTGCTACAAATTCTCCTTTAAAATAATGCATGAAGGAAGTGGCTTAATAGGCTTCCCTTTTAGTTTTCTCAGTCTAGAGCTAGCTAGGTTGACGTTGTTGTCCCGAAGCTAGACTATGCTTGTTGGCTAGATATTCATAGGCTAGAGATCTAATTAAAAGACTAGGCTACTACAGATTCCTTCCCTTGGGCTACTAGCTAGGCACTGCAAGGTCGATTCTGGCATATACCCAGCTAACAAAATTAGGCCCCCGGGACGTCGCCTTGACATCTTTTTGTGGGGTTTTCTAAAGGTTACGTGGACGTCACAGAGAACGTTCCCGGGACGTTCTAGTAACGTCCCCCAGACATTCATTACATGACGTTATATTGGAACCTGTAACAGATGTTGCAG